>OX401412.1:34454359-34994320 GCA_947846245.1 Cerastoderma edule
TGTATTGATTCAACAACCTTTTGACTTTAAAATTTCCTCTTCTGTGACAAAGCACCTTTAAACGGATTAGTCAAAACCCCATTTGCATTAATTTCATTTAAAAATAATAAATGATATAAGGTTACTAAAGGCCCGGTAATACAGCCCTCCACGGGCGTATCGCGGCCGAATCACAGCCAAAAATTTCTGCTCATGAAGCAGACGCTGTTGGACGCTTTGAGGTCGCGATAAAGATGCGATACAGCCGTGCTTTACTCGTCGTTACACGCAGGAAGAAATTCACATGCGGACGGCCGCGCGAAAAAGTTTTGGCCCCATAATTTAGACTGCGGGTAATCGCGGGCGGTACATGTGGTACACATGCACTAAAGACGCGGTAAAGACGCGGAAATAACGTGCTAGGATGTGCTACGGCCGCGGTTGAGACGTGGTTACACACGGTAAGCATCTGCTTCACGGGCAGAAATTTTGGGCCGTGATTTGCCCGCGATACGCCCGTGGAGGGCTGTATGACCGGGCCTTTAGGATAACAGTATACTCCTTATGATGATCAATATCTCCTTTTGTAACAACAATTTAGTACTTATCAATTTTGCAATTCGTAATGCATGAATTTGTTTTCCCACATTGTGTCTATTGCAATCAATATCAACAAGGAAAGGGCTTATTCCCTCTCTATTGCCTTTAGTTAGATTTTTTGAGATTAGATTGTCTCTACAAATGGTCATACCTCGCCAATGATTCCAAGAATTGTGTTCATGAACTTCATCAACATAGCCTACATGAACATCCTTTTGTCACAGTGATTTCTGACCAATATCAAAAAGTAAATGCATTCCCTTATGGTTGTTGCTTTCAATTTGAAAGCAGCACAAATTCCCAACTAGAGGAATGGCTTAAAAGCTGATGTTAGTCTAGACAATAACGAACCTAGTCCGACATTTACCATGGAATAAAGCAGACGAACATTGAATTATGAAAATCCCACTTCATGTATTATATTATTTTGAAAATATTGTCCTATCATATTTGTTTAAAAAATATCTTACAATTCCAGGTAAAATTGTAATTTGGTGAATAAGATGAGATGAAAAAAGTACATGTCGGCAATTTGTGTTGTGTTTTGACCACGTGCATACCCCACCCACAATTGTAACCAAAAAGGATAAATTCACCGTTGACAAAGTGGATATAGTATGTGAAGAAAATCTCATTCAAACAGAATTTCTACCATCTGTAAGTGTGGAGAATTTAAATAAACTTGTATTTACCGTTTGTGAGCTTTGTAGCCATGCCATGAGGTCGGGTGACGTCGTGCAATCGAGATCCGCCATCTTTCTCTGTTTGGTCAAAAAGCTAGCCGCTTTTGGTTTCGAATCATAAACTTTGCTCAAGGTTATTCAGTTGAATATACTATACTAAATTGGAGCAGCATATTGCAAGTACTTATATCTTTTAGATGTGGACTTTTGTTACGAAAGATTTTATAAAAAAAAAGAATACCGCGACTTTTTTTTATTTTACCTTTGAATTCGTATATTTCAGGAAGATTAGAGGGGAGTTCACCCTTCAATTTGAACAATACTCTCTTCTAGAGTTGCCGTTCGTTACAGCGGGAGAGCAACTGGAAATGTACTGCTGCAGACACTTCATCATTATTAAACGAAGCGGACATTTTGCGATAATTTTCACTTCGCACCACATGCAAAATAATATATTGTACAAATGCATAAGATGAGTGTAAACGAAGGATCAAGGACGATATTATAGAAAAGCATCCGCATACGTTCCATGTTCAGTTCCCAGGTTATTGCTTCCATTTAGTTTTAGGGCTTTCACAAGACCAAGAATTGGCTCCTGTAGGAAATAATCATGGGAATGACATGGATATCGTTCCCGGGGAACTTTTACGGTAAAAATAAATCTCGCATTGTTTCTTCATTTTCTAAAATTCAGACATGGAGGCAGTTCTCAGCGAAATGAGCTAATAACCCCTTACGAAGAAGGAAAGAGGCAGGTCACCACCAAGCTGCAGCTATATCCCACACTTTTCTGCACAAATAATGCTACATAACCATCTTTCCTTTCTTCGTAATAGAACTCTTCTCCTAACAAGGCACACAGCTAGGTGTCTTCCAGTCTACCTCTAGCAATGGGCCTAAGATTTCAAATATGATGCCCCGAGGATCCGTCTGCCCGGGACGAGAATTGTATAAATATTTATTTTTAGCTGGTTATTTGTGTTCTTGATAACTTAAATTCTTTTATAGCTTTTGTTCTTTACACATTAAAATACATGAACATCTCCAGAAATAGGAGGCAATCAAGTTATTATCTAGATTTTTTTTCAAGCAGCACAATTTGACAAAGCTAGTTAGAGAGACCGTGATCTCGCTAGTGGTCTTGAAAAACCGTGTCTTCCTGATGTCCTTTTTTTCTTTTAAATCGAACCAATAAAACCATAATTTGTCTGTTAAAATTGTCATATCCGAAAGCAGTGTGACTCAGTCCAATAAGATATATACCCTCAAAACTTATGATCGTTTTCCGCACTAACGATTGTTTGATGAAAAGCACATAAGAACGGTCGTAAGTGCGATTTCAATCGCTCTTAGCTAAGTACACTTAAGGCATTAGATGAAACGGACCCCAGATAACGCCCTATTATGTCAACAGCCAATAACCCATTCCCTCTATGTGATTTTGCGACTTGCCGAATTTGAAAGAAACAGCAGATGACAAAAAAGTAAGAACGAAATATGTAATACTTTATTTGATGGAAACCATTGTGACTTAAGCATATGGGTACCGTTTTACTAAACAGTTTACGCTTAAGATTTGCGTAAGTCTAAAACAACAAGTCCTTTTATTTCAACATTTGGCAAAGCAGTATTGCAAAGTAACACATCATTGGAATCGTCTCTCCGAGACGCTTCCAATGATGTGTCACATTGCAATATTGTCCTTTCATTGAAGATTCTTTCAGTGTTTATTAGTTTTGACTTACGCAAATATTTTCCGTAAGTTGTTTAGCAAAACGTACCCATGGTTTTCCAATCATACATATATCGCCAATAGACATTATGCCCGGGATGAAATCCTATATCATGATTATACTTTTTTTTGTGATTCATAGACTTGTATCATAAATATGCGTGAGTAGACTACTGTAAAACAAAGGTGCAAACACTAAGGATATAAATGCATTCGATCCCAAGATTTGCATTATACCTCTTACAATGAGAAAATTGCGAAGATTGAAAAACTTGTTAAATAGCATTAAACACAGAACAAAAGGTTTATAAAGTGCCGATTTGTCATGCTGTATATTTTTGGACCGGGACGAATATCGTGACATAAATATTGTTTTCTTAGATAACCAACTTTGACAGTTCATGAATACGAATACAAATAAGAATACTTTATTCAGATGTAAACTTACACTTTTCTTGTCATTTACAAACATACATAATATGAAAATAAAACGTCAACATTAATGAGTTCTCACGATGCATAACAACAAATGAATGGCACATTCAATAAATGATTAAATAACAGATCATGATAAGTACAAAGAGAATTAGATAACTCTAGAAAGAAAATCTCCACTCCACCAGACATGCGCATAGCTAAGACTATTTGAATACTGTTCCTGAACAACGGGGTCCAGGGCATGTTGCCTGGAATTATGTTTTACGAAGGTGCGATTATTTTTTGCGATTTTATGACTAGTTCGAGAAATAAAAGGCTATGAAATACATTGCTTATGCGTGATTGTATTTCTAGGATCACACTACATGTATTTTCAACAAGTTTAGACCCAAGTTAATGAAAATAAAAAATATGACACAAGTTAGTGGACCAAATATATCGACATACATATCAAGGTTTTCACGGTAAAAGGGCTTCCAAAATAATTCTACGCACGTGCGTACATACGCAAGCCAAGCTATGCGCCTGTCAATCCTCACTCCAAGTCAAATCACAGATTGTAACAAGTACAAAGACAACCAAATAACCAATGTCTGAGTCAGGTTCTGCTAGGCTCTAACATTATGCAATGATAACTCTACAAAAGAGATTGCCAGCAAACTCCCAACAGTAATATCCCCTTGCCACGATGCATCATTGTTATTGTCAGGAACGCTTTGTACTGTCGTTACTGATGAGCCTACAAGCTTCAATACCTTTACAGCTTGGATCATCCGAGTTAAGATAGACACCTGAACATGGGATGACGATGCATCGATAAATCCAACAAAGGGAGATAACTGTGAGGAGTTCGGATTGCCAGATAACACTAGAAAGAAATCTCGTCTCCACCAGTCGTCACCAAGAGACGTACTCGGTGTCTATCTCCACGTTAAAGAACCTCGCCGGATCAGAGATATCCCATGTATAGTAGGGATAAACGGGAGCGAACTCTTGTGCGCCCTGATGGTCGAACGTTTGTCGGTAGTCCTTGGTTTTCCACTTCCCCAGTATGCTCTCCATGTATACTGCTTTAGCTGTAAATTTAAGAAGCGTTACTCTAGTTTCTGTTTATGTAGATGTCGACTTATGTGTTGGAGATAAAAACTGGAAAGGGTGTCCATGCGTATTCATAACCATGTTAATGGATAATTTCTAAAGGCCATATTCAAAGCCATACATATTCAAAGGTATTACGATCGCATTGTGATTTAGTTTAAGAAACATACTATCTATTAGGCCTTTGCATATTTCATATCACTGGGAAAGAAAAACGTACAATAACACTAGATATTGAATCAAATAGTAATATGTTTACTCGTCCTGTTGGCTAAAAAAGGCAATTTTCAAAATAACGCGTTTATGTTACAAAGATTAAACTATGCTTTATATAACTAAAACAATATGAAAATGAAGTCGTGCAAAAAGAAAAAGGAAGATTGGGCTATTCTGTTAAGCGAAACTTGTGAAAGTGGTAAACATGCAAACAACGAACATGCAGACAACGAAAGAGAGAGAAAAAAGACAAATGGAAACTATTTATTTATTTATCTTCGGGATTGTTAAAACGTTGGCTGAGAGAATTCTTAACGTTACGTTGAAATGTACCCAAGATTGATCAATGCGTATAGAAGGAAACACATTTCTAACGTTGGTATGAATGCAACGACAAAAATATATAATGTAACAATCATTAACCTAAGTATAAATGCAACAACAACAATAAATAATAAAACAAAGGACTCACTTATCTTGGGAGTTGTTAGTATGTCATATTTGACGTCGGCTGGGAGAGTAATCCCCCGCTGTGACGCAATTCCAGCCAGCGGTATGCTACCTATCACAACCTCGAGAGGGAAGTAGAAATCCTTTCCTGCGCCAGACGGGTTTACTTGAATCTGGATAGTATAGGGTGATTTTGGAGGTTTTTCCATATATGAGAATGTTGAAACTGATTCAAATTGAAAGCAACAGCAGGCGAAAACAAAGAGCCAGAAAAAAACGCGTTTTTCTGTATGATTTTGGTTAGAAAGATACTTAAAACAATATACTCAGACAATAGGATAAAATGATCTCGAGGAGCTGTTCATCCTTTTGTCACATTGATTTCTAGTATTTTGTGGCAGGATCGTCCAAGCCAGGTTTCATTGAGAAAGGAGTTAGATAATTTTCATTTGTTTTATTATCTTAGACATACACCAAGCGTCAAATGTGTCTAGCGCGATTGGGAACTGGGAGTAAACAGCTGCGGGCATTGGCCATAATATGTATCACGTTAATCCAAATATACTGCTAGTATTAATATTTTCTAAATTGAACCAACATTGAGAGGGTACATCGTACACATGATTTCAAGTTCAGTGGCCTGTCTCTTAGAAAAATTACGTCTTCGTTAACAAAATCGTCGATACTCTTAAATCTCAAAGGTAACGTTGTTTTATTTAATGAAAAACGGACCTGCGTTTAAAAGTACGATTAAGATTTGGCCGTTAGGACTCATGTTCCGTTCTCTTCTAGTTAACACTTTTCTGGTGTACTCGTTTCCTCTTTATTTTCACGTTTACGAGGAAATCTATCGTACGAATATTTGTGAGACAGACCTATGAACGTTAACCACAAGCCCGTGGAGGCTCCAGCAAAACCATTGAGACACTTCTTTAAAATGTGTCAGTCATACTATGTCCGGAATGTCTCTGGACCATAACATAACAAAAGCTCAAGGACCATGCTTGCTTTTGTCTGAAAAGTACCCAGAGATAATAACATTTGCATTAGTTTTATTTCCTTTTTTCGTTTTAGTAAAGACAATACTCATTGCTACAATATAACTGATATTTGATGTTTATCGTGTCACTAGCGTAATTTTGGGACGGATAACTAGGTGCCGTATAACATTTGTGATATTTGGCACTAACCATATAATACATTCACGTCACGAATCATGACGTCATAAAAACGCTGTTTACATCATTCTCTACTTATTTTTTTCTTCTTTGTCGTGTTTTTTACATCTTGTTTGTTTGAAAGAATACATAAAGGTAACAGGATAAATAGAATAGATGGTTGGTGTCTTCGAATGGGAAAAGTTATCGGGCTTGGCATCGGAATATTATCCGTTTCGCCTTCGGCTCACCGGATAATATTCCTACGCCTTGCCCGATAACATTTCCGATTCACGACACCAACCATCTATTCCTTATTTATCCCTTGTACTTAAGTCATTAACCGTTATACTGCATTTGAAATAAACTACGATTCATCACTCATTGATTGCAGTACACTGTATTCGAGACTAAGTACTTATAAAGACGTCACTCGACACTACATTGCATTCGATATTAAACATTAATATTAATCATTCGTAAAGACTTATATCATTGCTACAACATAAGTTATTTGATGTTTATCATTTATAACAAAGACACCCACGGCTACAATGTACTTTATGTTATCATTTTATTTGTAAAGAAGCTGCTCGTTGATCCCGTATACATTTTGTTTGTTACAAGTAAATAAGTCAAAAACCGCTACAAATTATTTAATATTGATTCTCTGTAAAGACGCCATCCATTGCTACAGTTTAAGTTATTTGACGTTCATTACATGTAACTAAGTCACTTACCGCTACGCTGTATTTAATGTCTATTATTTGTAAGCGAGTTAACATGGATGGAGGGACGGGTGGTATTGGTAGCCTCTCATTCACCCAAACACTGGACCCTCCCGCGAGTATGGGACCGTGCGGGATGGAGTAGAGCACATGTTTCTTCACAACATCATTATTGAACTTGTCTATTAACCAGCTTTCCTGTACAATAGAAATAAAAAGTGACTACAGATTACACACTTGGATTTTATAAACAGAAAATACGTTTCGTTATCAAAAAAGGGTGGAGCAGAAGTTTACCCGAAAACGAATCGTAAAAACTAGTTGCTAATCAACTAGGATGATCAAAACTGCAATTGCTTAGAATGACATGTCTGCGTCCTTTTCATTCGGACTATGTAGTTGCCAGGGTGCAATTGAAAAGAAAACACGGGTGCTGTCCATATGTCTGATTGCCCATTTGCTGTATTTTACGCTTACAGTGTAAACTATCTGACGAAGTAAAACCCTATAGTTATAGATAGTTATAGTAAGTTACTGACACGAATCCCCTATTGGTCCTCTTCGCCAGTGCCGTACCAACATTATTTGGACCCTGAGTTCTGAGTCCACCACCTTAACCACGCATGACCGTCATCTTACATAGGCGATATCAAATGATTTGAAAACATGACGAGGTAACAAACCACAATCATCTACCTTGCGATACAATTGCATTGTAGAAAACACCCAACGGAGTAACAGTCAATAATAGTCTTACATATATAGACTGCTATCCCGAAACAACTACAATATTCTTGAATTGTAGAAACAGCGAACCATGAAACAATTTACAATAATCCTACAAAGAATGCTTCCCTGTTGAATTCATCTGTAATAATCTTGGATAAAAGGGAGACCCTAGTCGCAGTTTACAATAATGTTACATATATCTATTGCCCTGTTGAAGTTGTTTACAATATCATAGGTTTTTACAAATAGAAAACCTGGAAACAGTCTAAATTAACCTCACATTGACCAATAACTTGGTGGGCGTTTTCTGCAATTGCATTGTTCTGTGGACATCTAAACACTCTTACGTAATGTGGTGCAGTTAAAAATACAACAAAACAAACGGGTAACCTTTCTAAAGAAGGATTATATTCACATGTAGAGTGTTACCCCATTTGACGAATTCTGCAATACATTAAGTACCCCGACGGGGTCATAGTCGGCCCTTACCATAACAAGTTGCGCGGTGGCATGTTCCATGTCATTGCTACCCAGGTTGTTAACCTCGGCGCTAAAAACGACAGATTCTCCCGGCACGTAGCCCTTTCGATCTGTTTTAATTGTGCACGAAACAGGGCCGACGACCTTGCAACAGAAACGATTTGATTGGTTGTCTTCGAACTGTGTGCCGCCCTGGAATGGAATAAAGATGAAACAATGTTTCCTAAAGCAATTTTCGATGCTTCATTCTCACCTGTAAGAAATTTGCTGAAATGTGAGATAACAAATGCTGCAATATTAAGTGCAAATAAAGGAAATTGTACATATGCATATTGAATCTCTTTTCAGTTTTCAACAGTGCATTGTGTTTTACCAGAGAAGTAAGCCTTGCTAGTCTTGATGATCAAATAGGTGGTCAATTTTTCTATAATTTGTTTTAATACAGTACAGTTTTAGTCAAATGTGATATTACAAAAAACACGATCTAGTTGGACATTTCACCATTAGATGCTATGCGGTCCTTAACATGTATCCCAATGCTTATAGCCAATGCCAACATGTAATGGTACAAACGACATTCTAGGACATTGAAATCCGTTCTACATTATGAAGACAATGACTTTACGTCGGGTACGCTTTAATAATTGATACGACCATTTCAATACCATTATTGTCTTCGTTGGAAGCAAACGGTAAAAATAGACGGACATAATGCATATATATTTTTCCCGGGGGAAAAGCTATCTATAAACTCACGGTCGTCACTCTGTTTTGTTTTTTTAATAACTGAATTCTGTTATTGACCGTAATTGTTAACCTATGTGTATGAACAAATCGTACCTTAACCCTTTCCCAAACAACAAATGGAAAATAATCTGTTAGGGCAGAAAACGTTGTGGGAAAAATTGCTCGTTACAAACAATTTCTCCTTTTCCCACAATGTTTTCTAAAGTCATCTACAACAAAGTGGTCAAATGTCGTCATTGTTTGGGAAAGGGTTAATTGATTTCACCGATTTCCATGGATCAAATAAACAAAGCGACGATTTATTCTGTCAATATTGAAGGACAGTAATTGTATCATTTTCCAGAATGGGTTTGTATTGGAAATCAATGGAAAAAACTCACAATTCCAATTTAGCTTCAACCAACAAAAGCATTGTTAATAGAATCTTCAGCTTTTAACAACAGTTCTTGTTTTCATTTCTAACATCAGAGATTTTGTGACTTCAGCGCTACAGCAGACGATAAGACATGATGAAAAAAGTACATTCATTTTATGATATCAGCTAAAGACCTGAGTAAAAGAATAATACATTTTATCTAGTTATTTCCTAAAACGATTATTTATGCTTCTAATGACTATTCCTCAATGCGTTTCATGTAACAGTACAGCTGTATTGCAGTTTTAAAGAAAAGAATTTTTAATTTCCAAATTTCCACACATCTGTGAACAAGCACCTTTCGAGGACAGTGGTCCAGGGGTAGTTCTCCGAACACGAGGGTCGTAGGTTCGAATCCCCTGAGAATCGGGTTCCGCCTTGCGACTTTTCAAGTATTCACATACGGAACGTGTACTGGTTATGTATGCAGGAAGCAGAATCGAGAGTGATTAATCTAAGTTGTAAGAACTTTTTCTCACAATCGATGTAATATAAATTATTTTACACTAAAGAACATGCACATTTAAACCACAGTAATCAAACTAACCATCAATCCTGGTAGAGTGTTAAGGTCTAGCATATCCAGAACGGTGATAAAGGTTTTCGTCTCTTTATTAAAGGACCAGGGTCGGTCCATCACCCCTAGCAACGTGTACCGGATCTTCGCGTGCGGCGTTTCCATGGAGCTTGGCACGTTGTCGGGTATCACGAACGTAAAAGGGTAGCTGTGCTGGCCGGGGTGAATCATTTCGTCGTTCTTGTCTGTAATGTATAGAAAGTTAGATCAACACTTAACCCATTACCAACAAAACCGACTTTTGACCAGTTTCTTGCAGACGACTCTTAGCGAGGAATTTCTCCGTTTCCCACAATGTTTCCTGCCATATAAGAATATCATTTTTCAATTTCATAACATAATGAAATAACGTCTGCAAACACTTTGAATTTGGCACAGTCGAAAATTTGGTGTTTGGTAAAGGACAGTCGAAAATGGTGTTTGGTGAAGGTTTAATGGATAATGCTATAGTTCTATGAGTCCACAGGTAATAAATCAAATTACAACCAAAAAAACTGACTATAATCATTTTTGTAATTGTTAACCTTCAAACTTGTAGGAGAAACATGTAATATAAATTTACAATCTGAAATTAATGCAATTTTAAGTATATGTAAGAAATACAAGCAAAGTAACATTACATAGCACGATTCTGGTTGTCACAGGTTCATTACAAAAAGACTGATTTTAGTGTATATGAACAAAAATCACGGCATGACATATTGATTACACAGTTTATTTTGTAAGTAAATTATGTCCGAAGGGAAAGTTTCATCCGCGGAGCGGATAACGTTTAGCTACTTATCTGGTAGACTTAGCTTAACATCTAACGCTTAAAATGTGCCTAAATTCAAAACAGCATTCTCTCATATTTCAACATTGAGATAAGCAATATTGCAAAGGAATACATCATCAGAATCGTGCTACATGACAATATTGTACGTTTATTCCAGAAACTATTCATGCATATAAGTTTTGACTTATGTAAAAAATTCCCCTAAGTCGTTTAGTAAAACGCTGCCAGCGACATTAAAGATAGAATACCCATAATCCGCCATTTTGAAACTTCGGTTGACCTCGGCCGGGGTCCGGATCGAGGTATACCTGGAACCACCCAAGAAATCCGATTTTCAAAAAGGCGGAGTATGGGTATTCTACCACAACTACCCACCATTTTGAACGAGGACTGTGACCTTTTCAAAAAACGTTTCCCTGCCCATGTACAGTGTACCATTATGGCGGATCTTCCACATCACCTCGGCGTATCCGAAAAACACCACCCGGATCTCTGTAAAAGCAGGGAAAATTATTTACGGTCGCCATTCCTTGAAAAACACATCTTGATAACGCTTTGGTCTTTTAGCCAGTGTCCTTGAATAACGCCTTTCGAAATTGCTTGAGCATGTAAGCCAGGGTCCTTAAATAACGCCTTTTGAAATTGCTTGAGCATGTAAGCAAGTGTCATTGAATAACGCCTTTCGAAATTGCTTGAGCATGTAAGCCAGTGTCCTTGAATAACGCCTTTTGAAATTGCTT
Organism: Cerastoderma edule; assembly: GCA_947846245.1. Taxonomy (NCBI): domain Eukaryota; kingdom Metazoa; phylum Mollusca; class Bivalvia; order Cardiida; family Cardiidae; genus Cerastoderma; species Cerastoderma edule. The sequence continues at coordinate 34,465,904 of OX401412.1, forward strand.
GAGCATGTAAGCCAGTGTCCTTGAATAACGCCTTTTGAAATTGCTTGAGCATGTAAGCCAGTGACCTTGAATAACGCCTTTTGAAATTGCTTGAGTATGTAAGCCAGTGACCTTGAATAACGTCTTTTGAAATTGCTTGAGCATGTAAGCCAGTGTCCATGAATAACGCCTTTTCAAATTGCTTGAGCATGTAAGCCAGTGTCCTTGAATAACGCCTTTCGAAATTGCTTGAGCATGTAAGCCAGTGACCTTGAATAACGTCTTTTGAAATTGCTTGAGCATGTAAGCCAGTGTCCATGAATAACGTCTTTTGAAATTGCTTGAGCATGTAAGCCAGTGTCCATGAATAACGCCTTTTGAAATTGCTTGAGCATGTAAGCCAGTGTCCTTGAATAACGCATTTCGACAACGTTTTAGCATGTAAGTAAATGTCCTTGAATAACGCCTTACGCAATTACTTGGGCCTGTAAGTCAGTGTCCATTAATAACGCCTTTTGAAATTGCTTGAGCATGTAAGCCAGTGTCCTTGAATACCGCATTTCGACAACGTTTTAGCATGTAAGCAAATGTCCTTGAATAACGCCTTACGCAATTACTTGGGCCTGTAAGTCAGTGTCTTTGAATGCTGTAACGCATTTCGACAACGTTTCAGCATGTAAGCAAGTGGTGTGTGTTGTGACTAACTAAAAATGATCGATTGTTTCAGCTTCTGCCTTTTTTTCTGGAGAGATGTGATGCCTTCCATCCATTACATCTATTAAAAACTGAATTTCTTGGGTTCAACAAATAACAAACACCCAGCCTATTGGTTTCACAGCAACAATTCCATTAAGAACAAACCCATTCATAGCACCTTTAGCAGATTACTTAATAGATCGCTGTGGTAACAACAGAAATTGCTCTTAACGATGCATTGGAGAATTTGTCACAGTTATCTCTAAGACAATATATTTATCTGTGATTTCTTTTTGGACCACCGATAAATTGCCATATGAGGGATAAATGGTTGTTCAACAGGCATGTACGTATAGTAAGTTAAACAAAAAATGAAATACGAAGTATAATTTACCTTTGACTTTCATTTCCTTTTTAACGTGAAGTTCAACCTTCCCCGACACAGAATGTCCCGGGCTGTAGATGGGAACAGGATCATCGATACGGATTATAAAGTCGTCTTCGGACGCCATGGTGTATTTTAAACGATTATCCTAAAAAGTATACATAATACTCGGATTACAAAGTTGTCCTCGAATGCCATTGTGTTCTGCTTTTGCAATTATGTTCGGATTATAAAGTTGTCTTCGGACGCCATGGTGTTCTTTTAAACAATTGTACTAAAAAGTATACAAATATATTCGGATTATAAAGTTGTCTTCGGACGCCATGGTGTTCTTTTAAACGATTATCCTAAAGGGTGTACTTAGTATTCGGATTATAAAGTTGTCTTCGAACGCCATGTTGTTCTATTTCAACGATTACCCTAAAATGTATACATAATATTCGAATTATTATGTCTTCGGACGCCATAGTATTCTGCTTTTACGACTATCTTAAAAGGATACAGAATATTCGGATTGTAAAGTTGTCATCAGACGCCATGTTTTTCTTTTAAACGATTATCCTAAGAGTATACAAACTATTCGGATTAAAAAGTTGTTGTAGGACTCAATGTTGTCCTCTTTGAACGATTATCCTGAAAGTATACAAAATCTTCGGATTGAAAAGTTGTTCTTTGACGCAACATCGTTCTTATTTTACGATAATTCTAAAAGTATACAAACTATTCGGATAACGAATTTGTCATCGGACGCTACAATTTTCTTCTTTTACGATCATCTTCAAAGTATACACAATTTTCGGATTGCAAATTTGTCCTTTGACGCCACTATTTCTGATTATACGATTATTGTAACAGAAAACAAACTACATGTATTCGGATAATGAATTTGTCATCGGACGCTACAATTTTCTTCTTTTACGATCATCCTCAAAGTATACACAATTTTCGGATCATAAAGTTGTACTCAAAACGCCATATTGTTCTGCATTTATGGTTATCCCTCAAGTGTACACAACTATACATCAAGATCACCTCTCTCTACGATGTGTCTTCTTTATCATCATCCATGTACTTAAATGACCACTTAAAAGCATTTTTTAGTATACATGTACGCTAATTTCTTTGCGAAAAAAATGTTCGTGGATGATTGTTTTTGAAATAAATTAAAGCCAGTAAGAAAGTTTATCGTATAAAAGACATACTAATATAATAACTCTCAAAAATTCTCCCTGGGTAACCAGTACTAACACCGAAAGTACATAAAACAAAAGTCGAAAAGTAGAGCCCGCTATAAGTACAAAATACTCAAAGTACTGTACTTACGGGAATTGTACCAACGATCTTCGTCTACGTTCTTTACCCACAATAGACTACAAAACCGTTTAACAAAAATACATATAAAATGAATTTTAATTGTTTTTCCGAGTCCAGAATAAATTATAAATGCGCTGAATCGATATATCTCTGGTCACGGCAAACTTTAACAAAGGTAGGGAAAATTAAACTGTAACTCATATACATGACCTACTAAAGTATGAGGTACATGTATACCCCCAAATCGATCTATAAAATATGTTTTCCTTTACAGGTTATTGATTAAATACAACATTTTATCAAGACAGCAATGCAGAGATTCTGACACATTACTAAGAGACTTCTTGATAATCATTAATCAATAAAGTTGTCGGCACTGAGGAGATGTTTCTTATCTGTACCAATATATGAACTGAAACACGATATGCTAGTGATTCAAAAACATACATGTATGTGAATCAAACAAAATTTCGAAATGTTCTAATGTATGTTATATAAACAGATACAACAAATATTAACTTAGTTAACTTGGACAGACATTTTATTTTCCCCTTACATTGATTTATAACGTTTCATGGCATCTCATGAATTAGTGGTCAGTCGCTGAAATGTAACTTGAATATTGCTTGGCATCTTGTCTGGTATTGTCTTATAGATGCATTCTATGAAAAAAAAATCGAGAGTTTAAATCAGCAAACGAAACCACGTAGATATTCCGCAATATTTCGATCGTACAATCGCTCACGACGTTTGCAGAGATGTCCGAATATAAATAGGATACCTCTACAAACTTCGTGAGCGATTATGCATTCGAAATGTTGCGGAAACATTACACGGGTACTACAATTAGAGTAAAGTAAACGGATAGAAATACGATTAAATGAAATACTGACTTGTATTCTATGTGGAAATAACCAATATGTACTGCAAATATCCAATCCTACTCTACTCTTTAATAAGGTCCGAACCCAGTGACAGGTGAAATATAGATTTACACCAATATAATGTGTAGGTTATTTATAAAACATTAACCTCACCTACAGTACATAACTCCTACAGTTGAACAAGAGAACTTGATGTACGCGTTTTTAAAACCGCTGCTTAGAAAGTGTCGTTTTGAGCAAAATGACAATAGTTTTTACCGTCAATGTTCAAATTACCTCTTGCTCAACAGTTCTTCAATTGGACGCATATATTACAGAAGATGTCAGAAACCAAAGTGACCAAAAGGATACATACTCTCATAGATATAGTTTTACTAAACGACTTACGGAAAATATTTGCCTAAGTCAAAACTGGATAGTATCTTAACCCTTTCTCAAACAATAACGACATTTGACCACTTTGTCAAGACGACTTTAGAAAACATTGTAGGAAAAGGAGAAATTGCTCGAAATTCTCCTTTTCCCACAATGTTTTCTACCCTATTGAAAGATTATTTTTCGATTTCATCACATTTTGAAATGTCGCCTGCAAACTCTTTCAATTTGGGATAGTCTAAAATGTGGCGTTTGGTAAAGGGTTAATAGATGAAAGTACAATATTGGAATGTGACACGTCATTCGCAGCCTCTCGGAGAGACGATTTCAATGATGTATTACTTTGCAAAACTGCTTAGCCTTATAGTTTAATAAGAGGGAATGTTGTTATCAACTCTCGCAAATATAGAGTACAAAATGTTAAGTAAAATGGTACCCTGGTGAACAATTTGCCTTTGTCATATATCCTATATGCACTTAATACATGACATACCAATATCTATACATGTATGTCCGAACAATGTATATAATACCCATAACATAAAACGATAGGTCTAGAATTTCATGTTCAAGTTTTATTTGTCTAGTTATTTTTAGCATTTGCTTTACCCTTAACTGAACTCTTTTTTAAAGTGAATTATGACATTTTTTGGTCCAACGTAAATTTGTTATAAGCGCAGTGTGCATTAATCATTTGAATGGTTCCTTCATAGAATGGTTCCCTCATAGAGCAGTTCGAAAGTGAGCCAAATCTAAAACAGGGGGACAAAAGAAATACGTGTGAAAACAAGAACAAAATCCGTTTTCTAAAGGATACACATTAGAAACCATTGCGACAAAGGGATAAATTGCTCAAAATATATACTAAAACGAAAACGTGTGGAACTTCAAACGTTTTGTCTGCAACCAAAAAGAAAACTGTTTTCGGATAAAACACTTGCAAATCATATCAATTGTTTTCCTTTCTTTTGTGAATGCAAATGTCGGTTCGATCATAAGTAATTGTTGACAGTAACCTGGAGCGTAGAAGTGTCAACTTGGGAAGCGCGGAGACTAAAAATAGTCGCATTTAAAAAGAAAAAAAAAGAGAGAAAATATATATTATATGACGATGCTCGTTGCTCCTGCAGGAAAATCTTATTTCCTAGTTCCATCAAGATCAATATAAGTGTGTTTCGAACAACAAAATACACTCGTAACCTAGGAATAGATCATGAAACTCATACGAGACACTTAATGCTGACATTCGAATCTTCAACTTCCAGGAACAATGCCTATGCTGATGGGTACAGATAACTATGTGACTGTTAAGTCAATCCGGAAATCTATCTAATAAAACAAGAGGGCCATAATGGCCCTAGAACCGCTCACCTGAGATTACCACCTATTTGAAGAATAGTAAGAAACGTTGCTTTTAACTTTTACACATAGTTTCTTGTGCCTCTATGCATTGTCATTTGTTTTATTTCCATTTTACAACTTGGACACTGTATGTTTGATGTGGGACATTAAAATGGTACATAATTCTTACAATGCGGAAACTGACTATTTTACTTTACAGATTGTATGTACGAAGATCAGCCTGCACCTTTGTCCAGTACGATCTATTGTTGCCATTGTGTGGTTATCATTTTGGCATATTTGGACATCCAAATTGATATTGATGTATTTTGTTAAAAATTCTACCATACATGTATATAGTTCAACGCAGCCCGGCAGCCATGTTTTTCGAGATATCAAAATTCTTTGAACAACTTTTGAAAATAGGCCCCAAAGAACACTCCTGTGAAATTATTTTGAACTCTGACTGGTGGTTTTTGACAAGAAGATTTTTTTTAAGGTTTTTATCAAATATGGGCATGGCAGAGATTTTGGTCACATGACTATTTTTTTTTTTTTTTATATTCTTTCTCCCCTCCAACTAGGGATGCTTCACATATCTCATTGAAATTGGCCCAGAGGTTTGGAAACAAGTCCGAAAGATGACTACCTGAGTATCATTTCTGTAAAATATTATTAAAATCTGACCAGTAGTTTTGGAGAAGAAGATTTTTTAAATATTCATTGAACGAAACGCGCCACGCCCCCTGGCGGCCATGTTTTTTGAGATATCGACACAATTTGAACAAATCTGAAAAATGACCACCTGAGGATGATTTCTCTAAAATATTATTGAAATCTGACCAGTAGTTTTGGAGAAGAAGATGCGTAAGTGAAAAGTTGACGCCCGGACGACGGACGACGTACGGACGACGGACATAGGACTTTGTGCCAGGTGAGCTAAAAACGAGTCGTGTCTTCGTTTCGGACAAAGACGGAGGACAGGGCCATAGCGTGAATTAAAGCAAGAAACATTCGCAAAGGAGTAGAGTGTCCAGTGGTGGCAAAATCAATTGTCCGCATTGCCAAGCTTGTCCAAAAACCTTAACGGACAAGTTAATTCTTCATGAAATATTCTTTTTAACCACCACACGGACAAGTGCAGCGAGCGTATGACACTTATTAACAAGCGAATCAAAATCGGATTTCGCCACCCCTGGTGTTCTTTCCAGGTCAGACTCTAGTTCGAATCCCATTAGAAATTGGGTTCACCATGCGACACATCGTTTGTCCCTTTTAACATGAGAAGGCCTAGCCGAAGTCTATGATGATAAACATAGAGTATAAAAACTTGTTCCGCCGTCAATATAAAGATAAGAATGATAAAGTGATAAAAACTTGTGAAGAAAAACCTTTCGAAATGGTTCATTGGACAGTTTCAGTTCAGCGCTGACGGCACATACATGCCGACACACATTTAATGTAAGAATGGTTTGCAGCTGCTCTGGTAATACATATATTTCAGTATGGCCATAGAAGTGACAGTTATACCCCTAAATAAATATTTGTTGGTTCAAATGGAGTTTTATATTGCATCATTATTACTTCATTTATGTTGCAAGGCATGACTCTTGATGATTGAGGAAGACCCCATACTCAACTGCCCATAAGGACAGGTCAAGCTGGGTAGAACCATCGGCATTCCATAAGTCAGTCAGGAGACATCCAAAGAAATGTAAAGTAATGATAAAAATCATTATAACAAATGTGAAGAGAATCTGCTCACCAAGGCAAACTCGTGGTTATGTCACAATGTTTTGAAATGATCACTTAATTCACAAAAATAAAGCCTATACAGAGTTTGTTTTATGGAAAACACTAAACATTATTTTACCTGTATCAGGGGATGAAGAGAAATATACTTGTAAATGAATTAATTAAGAAGAGGAACTTTGATTATATATTATAATTATATAATTAACAATCCAATGCTGTTAGTATAACACATACAAAAAGCATACAAGTTACTAAACTACTAAACAACACAAAGATGATGCACAGCATCAACATTGTAAAAAGAATAAGATTCTAACATAGTTCACTATCATGGAAATGTTTGACTAATGTGCATTGAAAGGCAGTTGTCTCAAATGGCTCAATTAAAAGCATAAATTACAAACATATATGTTTGTTATTGAATATACCAACTAAAATAGAAAAGACATAAAACAAAAGACATAAAACCTACATTTTGTACAGGAGGTGTTCTGCTAACTTTTTTTTTCTCATAGGAAAGAAATAATTGTTATGTAAGATAAATTATGATGTTTTCAAAAGTATACTTGTAAATGAATTAATTAAGAAGAGGAACTTTGATTATATATTATAATTATATAATTAACAATCCAATGCTGTTAGTATAACACATACAAAAAGCATACAAGTTACTAAACTACTAAACAACACAAAGATGATGCACAGCATCAACATTGTAAAAAGAATAAGATTCTAACATAGTTCACTATCATGGAAATGTTTGACTAATGTGCATTGAAAGGCAGTTGTCTCAAATGGCTCAATTAAAAGCATAAATTACAAACATATATGTTTGTTATTGAATATACCAACTAAAATAGAAAAGACATAAAACAAAAGACATAAAACCTACATTTTGTACAGGAGGTGTTCTGCTAACTTTTTTTTTCTCATAGGAAAGAAATAATTGTTATGTAAGATAAATTATGATGTTTTCAAAAGTTAACAACAGCACATGGTAACAGTCAACAGGTACATTGCACTCTAATCATGAGGACTTTATCCTGAAGAATGCTGGGTAATTTCGAAAAATAGATATTTGTGTCGTCTGTTTTCCAAAACCTTACATATCTGCTTAATTTTGATAAGGAAAGATACTCAGAGTGGCAAACAGGTTAGATCACAGGCCAGGTACTAATTTACTTGGCTGGCCTGTGATCTAACCTGTTAGAATAAGCATGAAGTCGGTTCCAGCACTATAAGGGTTAACTACCCAGTCTGTAAGGCCTTTATTTGATTGTCATAATTTTGTCAAATAAAGGCCTTAAGAATACAGTCAATCTTATTTGAAGCACCCATTATTAAAGAGTGCATGTTAATTCATTTAGAGTGAGTTTTTTTTAATACAGAACCCAAAGTATTCCAAAAGTATCTATAGGAGCTTTCTGGATGACTCGTGTATTAAGCTGTTAGTTGTCTTATACACCAAAATATTTTCTCATTTTTCTATGATCACATAAAACAAGATTTTCTGTTATATGGTATTGCTGAAAAAAGGAAAATGCATCCATTTTCAAATGAGTCTATAACAAGTCATCATCAACTATGGCAGACATATAGAAAAGAAAATTAATGTCTTGATTTGGAAATGTTATCAGGCAAAAGGCGTAGGATAATTAAAGGCACATCAAAGGAGAGGAGAACAAATAAAATAGTGAAAAGATTTATGGAGTTCTTTTATCATGTTCATAAAAGTCATGAGAATTAATTTACAAATGCATTGAGAACCTATTAAATGGACTCATTTAAAATAAGTTATTTTGTGCTTGAAATATAGTTGTCTCCAATTCAATCATGTTTATCAACAACCTGTTTGTTTACATATTCAAAATAACGAATTCTGATTGGTCAGTTCAAAAATGTGTGTATCAACTGTCAAGGTCAGAGGTGAAGAATCAGGAAATCTGAATTATAAAACTTACTAATCTTGGTTATTTCTGGTTTTCTTTCACATTTAAGTTAAGCTGATGGTGTTTTCTGGGGATAACCATTTGAATCTGTCTAAAATATTACCAAATAATATAGTTTGATATAGCATTAATCTCCTTTAATGGGCCTTTAAAGGATTAAAATCCAGTGAGCCGTAGGCAAATCCGATAATAATCCAAAGATCCTAATAACTTTTCCTATTCAAAGACACCAAAAGTCTAATCTATTGATCCTGTCACCCCAATGGATTATTATAAACAAACAAAATTGAAACAAAACATGATAAAAAAACGAAACAAAACACAGTTAACAAGTAGAATATGATGTATATATGACATCATATGTCATGACGTATTTATGACGTCATGATTTGTTACATGACTGCATGTTATATGGTAAGTGCCGAATACCACAAATGTTATAGGGCACCTTGCTATCTGTCCCAAAATGGCAAAGGTGACATGATAACATCCATTCCCTGTTCATTGAATGTCTAAATTAGAATTCTCCAAGTATTGGAATATGTGACTGATAAAAGTTGAAGGTTGAAAACACCATATAGCAATAAAAAGCATGAAAGAAAAAACATTTTCTTTATGACATTTGGCAGAAACCTTTTTGTCAAAGAGACAATTTACTCATTAGGACAATTTCTCCTTTTGTCAAAGTGCTTTCTAAAGACTTTTGCAGCAGAAGAGCCAAAAACATGTATCATGGATTAAATAATTGATTGAATTTCTACAACTCTTGAATCATTAGTTCTTATCTCTAAAGACTTGGCCATACAACCTTTAGTTTATGTTGAAAAAGATAATCACATTATTATCTTGAAAACTAATAAATAGCTGACAAGAATAAATATACCAACATGCTAACAATATAAACATATCAAAGGAGCTATCGAACAGATTAAAAAGTCCATTTCTCTTTACTATATAAATGACAATTTTCATTTTCTTTTTTAGCAGATGCTGAAAACATGTGTTTTCAATTAAAAAAGTGAAACATGCATTTGTTCACACCTTTCATTGAATTGATGGAAAAAATTGCCAAATAAATTGTCATTGTATTTCTCTCTAAGATGCATCTTGCTAGCTTCGATAGATTTTAGTCATCTGAGTCTCAACGATCTTAATCACTTTGATGATTTTGTAGAAAGGAAAAATTAGATCACTTTTTTACAAAAGAACTATTTTTGGAAGAGGCTCTTAATTGACCAACTGACAAGTCTCTGCTCCTTTATTTTGGTTTCAAAATAGGAGCAGTTATTTTAAACACATTCCATGGGCAATTCAGTTGGCGTGGTTCTGTTTACATTGTTTATTGGTTGAACTATTACAAATGTTTATCAAACAGGGTTTTGTCCTTTTTGAGAATCTCGATATTCAAAACCTGTACACTTTTCTATAACTCTTGCCCATATACTTTGAAATAACTAAACAATGTTAAAACTCAAAGAACAAGAAACATGAAGAACTATGGCACCATATACATACAAATTGAAGTCCATACGGAAAAACTTTCTTTCCTTGAGTTGCAGTATTTACTGCCTCTTTTCTGTAGAGAAGATGCTCTTAATCAGTAACTATCTGCTTTGTCTGCAACAGTGAAGAGTGCCAAGAAAATCATCAAATGGAGTCAAACATCATTCAATTTAGGTAGAGGTTCATATATGAAGTATACGGTATATAATAAATATTCAATGATAAAAAGCCATTCATCATCTCTTTTGTCAAAATGGCTTCATAAACTATAATACTTTTTTTCTCTTCAAAATGGCTGTCTGCCTTTGCTTTCAATTTTGACTAGTCACAAAATCCAATAAGAGTGGGGCTGTTAAATCTGCTCAATTCCAATTCATTAAAAGGCTACTTGTAGGCTCCTTTTGAAATCGCCAAAAAATAAGATAAAAATAAAAACTGCTATGCACATGTAGGCAATTTTACCTCTCTCTTCATTAACAGTTTTCATTGTGCAATATAAGTTTTGAATAAAAAGTTGCTATCAATTTTCATCTGTAAAGTCTTTTAAACTGGGAAGATAAATGAATGTGGTGGCTATCAAATGATTAAAAAGTAACTCTCATCATTCATGATAAAGCAAAGATAGTGAACTATAAAACACATAACTATTCAAAATAAATGCACATAACTATCACAGTTACAAAGTAAAAATAGAAGAGCTAGAAAAAATATAAGAAATAATTATAAAATAAAAATATATTCATTACATACATTGAAAAATGTTTTGTTTCATCAAAACCTACCGGATAAGGTTTCATTCTTACGCACATGCTTTGCATTCCCCTCCTTTCTTTTGTTCTTTAATTTGTCTCTAAAAAATATTACTTCATATACTCTTTAAGTAACGAATATGTTTTGCTTATTATGTCAATGAAGCTGTATACAAAGGAAAATGTTGAAAATTACCCAGCATTCTAAAGGTTAAGGGTTGCTTGAATTTTGATAAGACATTTAATGAACTAAAAAAGCTCAGTTTTGTTATTTCTAAATTTCTAATATGATTAAATACCAATAACAAAGGTCCAGATAGAAGTATTTTCCAAGTGATAATTTCCAAATTGTCTACTGTTAACCATATTTTGTCAGTTCTCATTAGAGTTGTAAAGACAACTTAAACAAATACCCACAGCATAGGATTTAGTATAAATGTTTAGAAACATGGCATGAACAAGCTAATACACCTCTTATCTGGAATTCTGAGAAATATGCTTGGAAATTCCCCGAAAAACATCTCACTATTTATCATAGGTAATCAAATTCAGACAAGGTAAGCACTTTCTAGAATTCAAATGACTCCTGATCATTTTCAAGCTGACAGAATTTTGCATATATTGTAAGGGGAAAGCAGAAATTTAATCTGCCTATATTGCAATAGTTTCTTGTCTCATTCATTGATCCTGCAATTTAAATGAACATTTTGGCTAGTTTTATAATTGGCTTAATGTATGTAAACAGCCCAAGGAAATGGTTAATACACAAAGAATTCGTATTCCCACATGTCAGAGGAATAATCCACCTTCACACAACCTTTCAGGCCAGATTCTCGAAGACATTTCTCCATGTACTCTAAACACTTTTCCTTGTTCGGTACCTCTGTCAATATATTAAACTGCCTAGAGCTCTTAAATAGAGCATTATTGGCCACAAAGGGTACATCTTTGATCAAGTGTGGATTATTTAAAAAGAAACTTGGCAGTCGTTCATTTCGGAAAGCATCTTGCAGAAAGTGAACAACATCTGAAAATCGGTCAGACAGATGGTCAAATGTCCATTGCTGGGGTGAACTCTCTAGCATAAGAAAACTGATCACATGTGAGATATGGGCAGTACACAATTCTCCTCTGTCCAGCAAATTGTTTCTATTGCAGCCGGTAAACAACGACTTCAGTATCATTAACAAGATCATGTGACATGAATCGATTCCAGCATGTTTCAGTTTCAGATCTAAACTCTTCATGTAAGACATATGCACTTCAGTGAAATTCAGCAACCACAAGAAATCCCTCGGTATTTCAGACTTTCTCTTGTTGGTTCCCTGTACATCATCATCTTTTAGGGGTGGCGGTGTCGCGTATATTGGCACGTCCTGGAGCCAGCCATCCGTAGGCAGATAAAACACAGGATGAAGAGCAATCTTTATATCAGACAGCCCGAGGCCAACCACATTTTTAGTGTCAAGCGTCATACTGAGATTGGCTGAAGACGAGCGACTAATCTTGAAAGGCAATCTGTCTACTTCAATCCTATTGTTAGTGTAAAGGTTTTGCAAGGAGGCATGGATCATTTCTTCAGCAGCACTGTGAAATTCACTCGAAGATAGGAAATATTGAGTCTCCGTGTCTTGTAACTCAAGCTGACATATTGTTCCCTGTTTTAATAGACGAGCCATTTTGTCCGTGTGTACGTTGATCAGGATATGACCAGGAGGAAGTCGGCCATCTTTGTCAGCGTGCACGACACCACAAGGCATTATGGGAGGCTGGAGGATCATCAACACATCAAACTGGTTTGGTTTACCGACTTTGGTGCCCTGTGTAGCAGAGCCACTAGGAATCATTTCTATAAATCTATAACCTTTCGATGTGGCAATCTCTTTCAGCTCTGTTTCCAATAGCAAGAGAGCATAATTGGTTATCATAGTAGAACAACTCCAGATGTCTGAACTTATGGGACAGACCCTTTGAAAGTATCTTAGCAACTGCTGACTGTTTGGATTAAGATTTGCATCGTCTATTTCTTGGTTAAACGGCTCTTTCCAGTTAGTTTTGTAACAAAAATGCTTGAACTTTTTCCATTCAGAATTTCTACGGTTACCTCCCATGCTTTCGGCAGCTGATGAGTCAGTGTCATATGGCTGCAAACTCGGAGAACTGCCGATTCTTTGCCGGCTATGCAGTGCTCGTCTGGCCAACCTCGGTGTTGCAGTAGCAGCCAGACTTGAACCTGGTAAAGGGGTAGATACCAAACATCTATCCAGTTTGGAACATAATTTGTCAACAGTTGCCTTGAGAAAATCATTTAAGTCCTGCTTCACCTTTGGTCTGTCACAAATACGTTGTTGATACACTAGTTTGATTGTAGGCTTTGGAGTTTCTTTCGTAGTGTTAGATGTCAATCTGCTCTCTATTGTTTCAGTCAACTTTCCTATCTCAGAGGTTGATGGTAGAATTTCTATAGATTTATAATCTTGTTCATCAAGATCTTCCTTTTGGTCTATCTTGTCATTATTCCCTTGCTTTTCTTTTGATGCTAACTTTCTTCTCACACATACTAACAATATGACCAAAGCAGTGGTGATCATTACGCAAAACAACACTAACAGGATTGCTGATAAGTTTGGATAGTCACTTGGAACATATCTAAATTCATAGTTCCTTATTGGTTGGCAGTGATACTCCTGTTCAATAAATCGCTCTCTCATCTGTACAGGGCTAGCATTGGTTTCAATTGCATTTGAGTCACCAGTGTCAAAATAGCTTTTTAAACTTGAAAACAAACTCCTTTCATATTCTGGCTTGTTTACATGCTTTAATGGAGAAAAATACTTCTCTCTTTCAAAGTGCTCTTCAGCCCCAGTCTTCAGACATGTGCACTGCAGAACTTGCAGAGTGATGTTATAGTACATCATATTGTCAGCTTCATTCATGCAAGTATCCATTCTGTTATGTATGGGGCCCTGAAAGTAAGTAAAGGTAATACTTTTGAATAATTAGGATTCAGGGTAAAGTAAAAACGCAAGCTTACTAGGCCTTTTATTATAATTAACCTCTTACTTCATTATACATCACTTTGAAACATCTGCTGCTAAAAAGTCAGTGGCGAATCACTGTGACATAAGAACGAAATGCTTCTAAAGAATTACATCACAATAGTTTTGACCAAATATGATCATGGTGGTGCTTCTTTTCTATCAAGTTTTATTTTTGTCTTCCGCTTTATTGCTTTCATTCCGGACAAAATCCCAATATATGAAAATGGTTGAGTATTCTGCTTTATTGTCTACATCAACTGTGACCTTCTATTTGTAGAACACTGCCATTATCAATTTCCATAAACCATACAAAATATTGAGTTCAATCATTTTGTATCACTGAATAATAAAACCATTATTAGAAATAACACTATTGTGGAAAGAAATAAAAATCATTAAAAAATAATAGTGGTTCAAATACTGTCAGTTCTCCATCTATGAAAGTTTCTTTTTCAAATAGAGGTTTCAGTGCAAGACTTTTTAAGTGCTTTACAGACATGGAGCACTTACTATATAGCCTTGCATTAAATCCCCAAATATTTGTTTAACCCTTTACCAAACACCAAATTTTCGACTGTCTCAAACTGAAAAAGTTTGAAGACGACATTTCAAAATGTGAAAAATTGGAAGAAAATCTTCTGAAAGGGCAAAAAACATTAAGGGGAAAGGAAAAATTGCTCGTCACGAGCAATTTCTCCTTTTCCTACAATGTTTTCCGGAGTCTTCTGCAACAAAGTGGTTAAATGTCTTTATTGTTTGATAATGGTTTAAAGTGAGCCATATCACTGTTAGCATGAGTAAACCTTTATTGTCAAAGTTTTTGAAACCATCTATAAGGTCTAGGTTTCAGAGCAAGAGGAAGATTTCATTTGAATGGTTCATCTAGATTTCATTTGAATGGTTCATCTTTGAGTCTTGAGATGTTTCGAAACAGAGAACATTGACTTTAAGACATGTAATCCTGTTGGTGACACAGCATTCATCTTGAACTGCAGTTATTCAATATTGATTGAACACAATATCAACTATTCATCACTATCACTCCTAAAAACAGACAATGTTTGGATGTATTTCAATAAATAGATATGATTTACCAAATAACAGCTAGCGCATACATACATGGAAAATGCCGGCTTTACATAACGAATAAGTGTCAATAAGGAGAATGTCTCAATGTTTAACTTGGTGCGATATATTGATATCAACCATGGATCCTCAGGAATGTCATGAATGTGACATTACCATAATGCCTTTTGAGAAAAAATCATACAAATCGGAAATTTCGAGAGAATGTCTTCAAACAGCAATTGAAAAGCGAAAGAAAGAAAATGTTTCCTTTGATATCAACCAGTTCCAATGCCAAAAACAATTGAATATAAACAAATTACCAGACAGAGAAAACAAAAACATTTGGCCCATGTTAAATCGCAGCTGCTTGGTCAAATGGGTTCCATCTTTTGATACATCTCTATGTTGAAAAGAAGTGATGCAAGCAGGGTACCAAATTATCGGTGCATACATACGTTGTTACCTTTTGCGCTGGTCCGACTACGTTTGACACTTGTTTTGCAGATTATTTCAACATGTTTTACTGTGAGCAGCTTATAGGTGAGATAATTTCTTATTTATTGGCTCAAATGCATTTCTGCCAAGTGAAACTTTGCATACAGAATAAAAAAAAAGGTTTTAAACCAAAACAAATGCACATAAATGAACTCATTGAACTATATCTGGACAATAATGATAACCCTTTTTGCTGATTGACAGAGGGTTATATTTGGGCTACATTTGGATAAAAGAAGAAATAGAAGCTCAGAGTAAAATTGAAAAAAAAATCTATAAAATGGAAATCTGAATGAACAATTGACCCCTGAAGATTTAACCCGTTATAATTGAAAAAGTGCCAAGTGAAACATTTCTTATGCAACTTGTCATCTATAAAAAAAAATCACAAAATAACCCACATCATCAGAGTAGCCAAATTAATTTGATGTGTTCATGAAATATTGGGAAATTTTTGCATCAAGCAATATCTCTTATTAGTTTGCTCATTCAATAAATTAAAGGCAATCTTCACTTCGAATACTTTTACTAGTCATTTCCTGTAATTATGTGTCCATAAACCATGCATGACGAATGTTATTAAGATACGGTGCAAGTGGTTGTAATCACTCCACTTGCCAACACAAATTAACAAAACTATATATTGTAAATGACTTGCATGCCGCCATCAAAGAGAAGGCATTTATAAACTTTTAGCTTCCGTTTCACCAAATTGTTTGTAATGTATATAATGGTGTTTATTTCTTGAAAAAGATATGTTTAAACAAAAACTATTTTTATTTCAATTTCTATTTTTCAGAATGATGGTAAAATGGTGTTACAAACAGTCTTCAGATGTGTGGTCAATTCCTGCAGATGTTCCGTCTTACAGAAAAGTCCTAAAGTTATAAACCACAGGACCTATAGGATATTGCGGCCAGGAAAAGTGAGCCCAGCCCGATATGTTCCAGAACACATTGTGAAACCTCAGTATGCTGTCACAGGTAATAGTTTTTCATACAGATTACTTTTATAATCTCTGCACGGCGATCAAAGCACCAGAAGATATTGCACTTATAATGTAATGTTTATCCAAATCTTTTGGAACATGCATTGTTATATAAAATATGTAGGTATATAAAAAGACAGCACAGCTGATTGGTGGACGACAGTGTTTTTCACTGATCGGATGTGATTGTCTCTTTTAGAGGTTTTTTTGCTTGGTTTGTTACATTGTGGCAGCGGTGGGATAAAGATTTCTTCATTGGAGTTGCCATGCCAACATAAAGGACCAAGACACAGAACGAATGTCCTTGTAGCTTGGAGTTTTGTAACATTAGCGGAAGGTTTATGCAAATAAGGAAACCTAATGCATTGTTATAGAGAACATGAGGGTATATATGAATAGACAACACAGCCAATCAGTTGATGACAGTGCTTTCACTGATCGGATGTGAATGTATCTTGAGCACTGATCGGATGTGAATGTATCTTGAGCACTGATCGGATGTGAATGTATCTTGAGCACTGATCAGATGTGAATGTATCTTGAGCACTGATCGGATGTGAATGTATCTTGAGCACTGGTCGGATGTGAATGTATCTTGAGCACTGATCGGATGTGAATGTATTTTGAGCACTGATCGGATGTGAATGTATCTTGAGCACTGATCGGATGTGAATGTATCTTGAGCACTGATCGGATGTGAATGTATCTTGAGCACTGATCGATGTGAATGTATCTTGAGCACTGATCGGATGTGAATGCATCTTGAGCACTGATCGGATGTGAATGTATCTTTAAGAGCTCTTTTTGCCTGGTTTGTTACATATTCATCAGAAAATATTGCACTAATACCAGAATATCACAATGAATTGCTTATTTGAAACAATTTATCTATTTTTATCTGCTTTAGATGCTGCAAGGTGAGGTATTTTGTAGTAAGTGTTAAAAAAAATGTCCTTATGTTGAGAATGGCTCCTGCTTTTGGACATAACAATTTGTACATGTATTTATATTTGAAAACTACAGGTCGGTTGCCAAATATTGGTCCAGAAATAGAAATAAAAAATGAGCAACAAATACAAGGGATCACACAGGCTTGTCAACTGGCCAGACAAATACTGAAAAAGGCAGGGAGCGGTTTAAAGGTAACATTTCATTTTCTATCTGCATTGTCAATTATTAGTGCTTGCATTCTCTCCCTTTAGATTCATTGTCGGTATATGACTTTAAAGCCCTTTGAAAAAGACGAAATGCTTAATTCACCCATTATTTATTTGTAAAATCTAATCACAGCTTTTTATGCACAGGGAAAATTGTCAGTAAATGACATTCAAGTGTGTGGAAAAAGAAGAAATGCTAAGTCACCCATTTATTATTTGTAAAATCTTATCACAGTTTTTTATGCATAGAGAAAATTGAGTCAATCACTGTCAGAAATGTAATAAATATATTTTCCAGGCTGGTATAACCACAGATGACATAGACCAGCTGGTCCATGAAGAGACCATCCTACACAATGCTTACCCATCACCGCTCCTTTACAAGGGTTTTCCCAAGTCTGTGTGCACCTCCGTAAACAATGTCCTATGTCATGGTATACCAGACGATGCTCCTTTAGAGGATGGGGACATTTTAAACATTGATGTTACGGTTAGTTTGAACCCTCTTTAATTTACTTTTTATCTTGTTAGTTTCATTGATTGTGACAGAAGCTTGAAGCTTGTTTAATTGAAAGGGGACTAAAGTTATCCTGGGGTCAATACTATGTAATAATATATTACAGTCCAACTTGCATTAAGCAACCACCCTTTTAAGCAGCCAACCTGCCTTAAACAGCCACTACAGAAAGTCCCATTGATAGATTTATAGTGTAAATCAATTTGTGCTAAGCAGCCAACCTGTGTTAAACAGCCAATTTACTCTGTCCCAAATGCTGGCCTCTTAACACAAGTTTGACTGTACATAGTATTTACCCCAAGATAACTGTAAACCCCTTTGGTTTAATTCACTCTCGATGACTGCTTTGTTAGTTAGTCCTTGCATTTTCACCTGGCTGCTAGCGAGGATCGAACAGGGGACCCTTGATACCAAGGGCTTATGCTCTACCACTGCACCTTACTTCTATGTTAAATGCAGATGTACCGGTACTTGTACATATTATAAAGAATATATAAGTTTGTTTTTGGGTGGATATGGATGGTAACATTGCTTTTGATATCTTTCTCTTCAAATACATGGGTTGAGAGTTTTTAAACATTTTTACAGTTGTATTA
Source organism: Cerastoderma edule (assembly GCA_947846245.1). NCBI lineage: Eukaryota > Metazoa > Mollusca > Bivalvia > Cardiida > Cardiidae > Cerastoderma > Cerastoderma edule. Next base: position 34,484,696 of record OX401412.1, read on the forward strand.
TGACTTTCATGTGATTCATCAGTAAAAGACTAGAATCTGCAGCGTCTTGCCAAACAGTTTGATGGTAAATTTAAAAAAAGGTTAAAAACATAGTTATAACTTCTTTCAACAATAGTTTTTATTTTCATATTTTTATATTTTTACTACCTGTATATCCCAGCTGTCTTTATAACACTCCTTTCTTATTTATAGGTGTATCTAAATGGCTACCATGGAGATACTTCAGCAACGTTTTGTGTCGGCAAAGTCGATGAGAATGGCCGAACTTTGATGGATGTTGGGGAAACCTGTTTAAGATTGGGTGTTAGTGTGTGCAAGCCAGGGGCACAGTTCTGTGATATAGGGGAAATAATCAGGTGAAAAAAGGGCTGTTCAATTGCACATCTGTGAACAGTGTCCAATAATGCGCGGTGCTCTTAAGTTTATTGGTAGAAAACCAGTTAGCAGAAGAAAAAAGGTTTTACGCAAAAATGAAAGCACACAAAGTCTTGTGCATTATTCAACGCTCTTTACAGATATACTAAGGAATATCCTATTCATTACATTTCTTTGACATTTTTAGAACTTAACCTATTATTTGTTGTATTTAAAAAATGAAATGTTGTGCTTATGATGGAAGTGAATATCTAGTTGTGTTTGCATGACATGACATGACTGTTCACAAGATATCATTTATCTCCAAGTCAAGCTCTTAAAAGCTCTTTGGTCCTGTGTGGCCAAGTTGTTAAGGTGACAGACCTTGATCTCGGGGGTTCCAGGTTCGAGCCCACCAACACCTCTGGGTTAGTGGGAGTGTCCTTTTGCAAGCCATTTCAGATCCCTAGCCAAGTACTGGTGTATCCAGTAAAGCCGTTACATAACTGAAAATTTGTTGGCATGGCATTAAACACCATGCAATATAATTAAAGCTCATCTTAATGTTATTTCTTTTCAACAATTTTCCACACTCAACCAAAAACTAAGTTTATGAAATTTGACAGTGGATCTAAATAAGAGGGCATATTCAGGAGTTTCACAAATCCTATGCTGTTGGTACTTATAAAAATCATCTCATCTACATTATAAGGTTTAGAGGAGCAAAAGGGAAACGCTTTCCTTATCTTAACCTTTGGTTTAAATTCATCTAATTTCATTCATCTAATGTAATTTTTACATACTTTTACATATACATTCAATGTTTCGAACTGAATTTGATAATTTCCTTTAATTGATCTTCAATCACAATTGTCTGGAGTTTTGATGATATTTTTGTTTTATTACAGTGAGTATGCCTATAGCCAGGGATTTACAGTTGTCCCAGAGTTCATAGGTCATGGAATTGGATCCTTCTTCCACGGACCACCTGATATATTTCATGTCCGTAAGTAAAGAATATTATTCGTAAAATAATGGGCAGTAAAGTCATGTTGCAAATGAATAGTAATGATGACTTTATAACAGCTTCATTTGAGGGGAGTATTTAACTCATTTGTCTAATTTAGAAAATGCCTCTATAGCTAAGTGTAAGTGAACTAATCTCAAACTCACAAAGCCCTTCTATGCATAGGTTCAGATCACAGCAATGGTCAATTTGAATTCACACAAGAGGTTATCTTGTAGCTGACTTATGGAATGCCAATGGTTCTACCTGTGTTGACCGAAATCTATGGGGAATACAGTTAGGGTCTTTGTCCATATATGCTGAGTTGGGCATAACATTAAAGCAGAAAAATCGCTGATCTGACATAAAACATGGCATGCATTACATATTGTTTTCTTTTACTGCTATAATGGCTAATGCAGTGTTGGCATATCCTTTTCAACCATTTATATCCCTTGAACATGTTTTGGTTTAACTTTTTAAACTTTTCTTTTTCAGCTTATAATATTCATAGAGAAAAGACTTCCTTAAATCAAATGAAGCCAGGAATGGTATTTACAATAGGTAAGTTAAAGAATTGTTTATCCCCGTTCTACTTAAGTTAATACCTCACTTAACCATGTCTGCTGCAAACAACTTTGGACTTTAGAGACAACTGTTTAAAAAATGATAAATGCCCCTAAAGATAAATATATTCTTTTGTCTTAATGTTTTTTGTGCATTTTCATAAAGAAAGGGTATTTGTTTCATGCCATTTTTGCTGTCTACTGTTCCTTTTAATTTGATCTATAATTTCCATATTTACATTATTCAAGGATGACTGTCTAAGTGAATTTGACCAATTCTACCACTTGTGAATTAGTCAACGGTCCTAACAGCAGAAGACAGAAAGCATCAAAAAAAAAACCCAGGACTTTTGGTGTTTATATGATTAGAAAGCTTAATAAATATCTCTGAGCATAAGATGAAATTAATTTTTCAATGGATGTTTCATTTTACAGCAAAGTTGGCCTCTGTGGCCTTGTGAAGTGGGTATAGTACTTGAAGAAATCACATGGCACTTCTCTGCTCAGTTAAAATGAGGACATTGATAAATTTAAACCTTCATGAAATTCAAGGGTTGTCTGACTTGACCAGTCTTTGTGGGACGTTTAGCTTTGGGTCATTGCCCAGTAGTTACCAGCAGGTAATCGCAATATCACTCAAATTCCATTGACGCTATGCAAATCCAAACAAACAAAAATGTCATGGTCATTTCATGATCAACACTAATTATTGGGTCATCATCCATTGATGATGAGCTGGTTATCGCAATATAACTCACATGTTTATTGACAATATGCAAACCTAAACATAGAAACTTGACATCACTATTTCAGAATCCATTAACCTCACAAATTTTTCTATTTTTTCAGAACCGATTATTTCAGAAGGATCTGAAAGGTTTGAAATACTGTCAGATGGATGGACTTGTGTGTCCTGTGACAACCTGAGATCTGTACAATATGAACACACTGTGTTGATCACAGAAACGGGTGTTAAAGTATTGACTGCATAGACAACTGATCCATCGACAGATCAGTGTTAAATAAACATTTCAGTAAAAAATTTACTTGTTCATTAAGGTCTTTGGACAAGCTGGGCAATACGGACAATTGATTTTGGGACCCGTGGCTCCTATTTCAAAGACAACTCGGACAAATAAAGGGCCTAGCTTCGTTGACTTGTCTTGTGAAGACCTTATTCTTATATTCCTTGAATTAAACTTTGACCCTATGACTAGTCATAATCAGCATTATATACAAATTCATAAAACACAGAAAAATACATTTTCTTTGTGATGTTTGGTTCAAACCATTGTGGGAAATGGAGAAATTATTTGTTGTAAGAATACAATTCCTACTGTCAAATGTTTTCCATGAATCAACAAAATGAGTCCTCCTCTGTGGCAGAAGACTTTTGAAACCACTGTGATAAAAGGATAAACTGCTCTATACATAAAATGTTTTTCATCCTATTTTTTGTCGTCTGCTGTTGCTCTTGACTTGGACCAGTCTCATACTCCAATTTTGGAGAATGAGTCAATCCATCACCAGATGTTATGTTGCGAATGAGACATAGATAACATGTTATTTATGTCTCTTGTTGCGACCACAAATAAGAGGTTCTGATTACCGGTATATGTCTGAAAAGGAATCAAATTCTTATACTGTAAAACAAGTCCATGTATTTCATTTATCTGTATTAACTTGTTCACCCATAAACACATGACTGTACAAAAACAGTTAATGATATGAAATTGAACAATTGTAAAAGGCAGCTCAAAGAAGATTTTTAGGATTGCCTGATATTTGTTTACGACTTTTTACCATATTTTCTGTAACAATCATGGTGTTTCATGAGTGGAAATAAACTTTGATATTAAAGGATACCTTTCTTATATTGACCTTTTGAAGTTTTCTTTTGAATTGTTGAATTTAGGGGTGCATTTTCTTTTATTTATCTCTATGATAAAAAAGGTATGAAAGAAAAGCTGTCAAATAGGCTAGATTTATCTAATTCACAAGATGAGATTTTGTTAAAGAATTTGATCTTAATTTTCTCTCTATGTTATTTTTCTTAAACAGCCCACCTTAAATCAATACCGGTACCTTTAACCAGTTTTCCAATTATTATTAACGAATTTATGGCTGTTCCAATTTGAAACAAAAACACTTTCCTAATGATATTGGGTAGAAACCAATGTGACAAATTGATATGTTGCTCATTAGGAGTGGTTTCTAAAGTCTTCTATAGCAAAAGCAGTAAAGAGAGGTATTAGGCGTGAGGCTTTTACATTAAGTCAGGCTGAATTACACCTAATCCATTACCAAACAATAATGACATTTGACCAGTTTGTAAACTCTTTCAATTTTGGACAGTCGGAAACTTGGCTTTAGTAAAGGGTCAAACCACATTCAACTCTTGCACAAAGTCTGGAAAATCACATAAGCATCAGTATTACCCTTACTGACTCTGTTTCCAGGGAGTGATTCTTCAATTGCGGGGTTCTGAGTTTAAAACCTCAGCATGGCCTTGTATTCTTTTTGCTACACTATTTGTTAGTGTCTCACATCTGAACAGTATTTTTCATGTGGAAAAGCAGCCAGTTTCATAGTTGGTTGAGAGGAATACGGAACATTGTTGAAATAAATGAACACAGAGACATAGATACCATGATCTATATGCGTCTGGATAATGTAAAGATATCTAGTTAAACAAAACGCATTATTTTAGACGTGATTGGAGCATGCGTCCTTCTTGTGTGCTCCTGATCGCACACGCATGTCTTTTTTCGTTAACAGAAACAAAGTAACTTTGAAAATCCAAAGGTTATGACAATTTTTGTAAACGTTAAGTTACGAAGCTTTGTGAGAAAAGACCCCGGGACGATGTGCTGGAGAAGCCTTGTTTAGTACCTTACATGCATATAGAGGGTTTATTGCCATATGTGAATGTGAAAAACTTTCTTTAGTTTTGCGTCAAACAGCCGACTTGAATTTCTTGTTATAAAACGGGAAAGGAGCTTCATTCTGCATTTCCAAATCAGGAAATGTGCATTATCCCGTCCTGTCAGTTTTTAGGAAAGTTCTTTTTTCCCCGATGTACGACTATGGACCCTTCTCTCTTTTAGGAAAGCGATGGGTGAAATGATATAACTCCCAACGTTTGCAGACGACATTTGCAAATTCCAATCCAAATGAAATAATTTTATGGTAAGCAGGAAACGTTGTTCGGAAAAAAAAACACGACACTGATCTTTTAGGCAATTTCTCTTTTTTTAAAGAAGAATTTCAAATTGCTGTATCTAATGGATCATTTTTGATCGCCTATTTGATTAAATCACCTATTGATCATCAAAACGGCCGTCAAAATCGTGCAAAATCAGCATGCTGAGCAAAGAGGTGCTTATACATTCTATGTTGAATAAGCAACGTTTACCCACGCATTGTCATAGTAACCCATTAGCCCACTTTCTCTTTGGAGCAACCATTTCAGCCAATTCGTAGCAGACGATCTTTTAAAACAAAAGGTGTCAACATCAAATTAATAAACGTCATAGTGGAATAACGTTCTTGTAGTATTTCTCTCACACTTTTCCAGTTTTGCATTCGCGCAAATCATTAGGAAAACAATAATCAAAGAGAAAGTTGAAGTCGCACACATCTTTCTTCGTGTAAAGGATGTGTCAACGGCTGTAGATCGAGGAATACACAAACATCACGTGCTAATCGTGTTTGTTTATCTACGACCCCTGTCGTGATTTACTGCCGCCTTAGTTCCGCCTTTCGCTCATTACCACCTAACGCAACAGTTTTGCGTCTTCCAGCAGACGACTTTCAACAAGAACTTTGATAGAAAGAAGAAATTGCTTGTCATCAGCAGGTTCTTCTTTTGCCGAAATGCTTTTTTTTTTTTTTTTTTAATATTTTCACATATTACAAAGACCTAATAATGTTTATTAGGTCTTTGCATATTACAACAGCAGGACTGAAAGGTTTTTCACATGTTTACAAAGCTTTTCTAAAGTCGTCTGCTTCAAGTTGGAAATAAATGTCGTCTGCAGGACGTAAAGAGTTAGTTTGAAAGCTTTGCTATTTTTTCTTTATATGTATTTTTAGTATAATCACACCTGTTTCGATTCGCGTTCGGAAGCCCCAAAAGGGACTTTCCTAAACATGCATTAGGATTTTGGGAAATTACATTTTCTTTTATGGCAACATTTGCCTTGTATAGTAGTAGAAGTTGAATCACTATATGAGGACAACTGTTTAATGAACACCCCTGAAGAAGAGCGGTTTAACCCCTAGCAACGTCGGACAAAATATAATGTAGGCCAAACTAAAAGGTTTACAACCGGTTATTTATATAGCAAATAGTTTCCACAGATTTGCTTTGAACGTATGACTTTTCCCTGTAAAAATACCCTGTTCGAATTATCCATGGAGAAATAAGGGACACAAATAATTCGAGGAAGGGTGTCGACTTGCGGTCACTTCTGACCTACTTTAACACCTGCAGTGCCTGGACAGACCCGTGGGAGAGCCTGTGTGATTTGTGTATTTATTGAGATAACTGCGTAGAATGGAATAGCTGCGTCTGGATCATCAGAACTAGATGCCAACGGATTTGACTGAGCTTGGTGAAGTTTGTCGCTCGGATAACTAATAGTAAGTTAACCGATATTTTTGCGATCTGCTTTATGAATTGGGATATATTTGTGCTCTTTTTTTCTATTATTCAATTGTGGAGTTAAATAAGGTGAGCGTTGTCCAAATTCAAAGGATAGTCAAAATAGTCAAAATAATTCGACGTGAAGATTGCTTTTTATTTTCTAATGGGGCATTCTCATGTCAAAATTTCGAAGGATCCAAATAGTGACGGGATATTTTGCCCGATACAAAATTTTCTCAATATTTTCCCATCGCGTCAAATTAGTTTGACTAACAACAGGATGGATAAGCTTTTGAGTAACTGTATGCTAGGATAGTCAAAATAACTCGACGTGTGATTGCCTTTTGGTTCTGATGGGGCAATATAACGGGAGATATTGCCCACGGAATAATATCTGAATATTTCCCGATCGCATCAAGTCAGACTTTCATTTTCTATGGACAACGTGTAGTCTCAATAATGATCCGTGAACGAAGCTTTTTTCATCATTTGGACATTTATCGAAGGCGTCAGTCAAAATAGCAATAGCATTCGAGACCAGTTATCTGGACTAGGACAATGTGTAGCTAGGCGCCTTCAAGGCTTCAAGGGTAGATATTACACGAGCAATTCTTAATTCTTTTACGAAATGGGTTCGTAGTTATCGTCATTATTTAGTTAAAATAATTCTACGTGAAGATTGCCTCTTATTCCTGATAGGGTAATATAACGGGGGATATTGCCCGATGTAAAACTTTCTCATTTTTTCCCGAACCCGTCAAATTAGTTTGACACAGATTTCCCGTGTCTTTTTTTCTTTTGCATATTAAGACAACACATTCTTTTTAAAAACTTATTTGAGATAGTGGCCTGTCCAAAAACAGAGACATAGAATGATAGATCAATGTCTCTGCCAAAAAGTACCACAATATTTTCCAATTCGCGTCAAATCATTGCCTAGTCAAACTAATTTGACGCGATCGGAAAATATTGAGATAGTTTTGTTTCGGGCAATATCTCCCGCCCATCAGAAAATAAATAGCAATATGCGCGTCGAATTATTTGGACTAATCAATGCCGTGAGACTGAAAAACGTTTGATTAAAAATGGGGTCCTTCTCGCAGCAAATAAGTAAGTCTTTTTACTTACGAAAAATGGTTTCGCCGAACATTGAGTGCAAAATCCATCATTCCTTTTGTCGTCTGCTCCTTTCCCTCGAAATGGGTTGAGCCGTAAAACTTAAAAGTGGTACTTTCACTCTTTTAAATTTTGGCAGATATTTCTGTGGCAGTTTGATTTGCGGCATTTTTTTTTTTACATTATTAATAACTTAATGAGCGCCTATATGTTGCATTTATCCGTCTTTGTCAGACTTTTATTATCTCTGTACATTTCGTGATACACGTTGTCTTGTTTTATTTTCAGTGGAGAAAAAAATCGGCAAAATAGCAGAAAATAAGAACCAAGGAAATTACGGTGGGCTGGTTGGTGCGTGAACAGCGGCAAGGGAAGTAACACATGAATGTTCGTGCCAAAGTTTGTTTGAATGGATTGCCTCCCTTGGATATTTGCCCATTGTCCTTCGTTATGAGGTTGGTGCATGACAGATAAAAATGTTAAATAATTATTTCTTGTCTTATTTATTTGACAAGAGAAATGTGACCATATAAAATATTTAAAAATTACCATTTAAACCTTTTCGCTACCCAAACAGTTACACGAGAGCTGTTTTTTTTTTTTTTGGTGAATTATTGAAAACACTTTAGTCTTCAGGGACATTTATTTAATATGTATTCAACTTTCATACGAATAATTGAGTGCACTCAGTGCAGGATAGTTTTATTTCTTTAATGAACGTTTCATAATTGATAATGCTGGGAAATACCATGATGCATCAATACCAAACTCGAATATTCGGTAAAAAGATTGGGTTTTATGGGTTTAAATGGATCAATGTTTACAGCTACAACACTCTGCATGAACCCGTTGTAGGGTTTATTGGTGTTTTTATTTCGTATTAAGCATTCGTATTACATTTTAAGCAGGGAGAGTTGAAGTAAGGTCCGTATTTACATAGCCGACGCTTCTGACTGGAAAGAAGGTTCTGACATACAAAAATGGATAGAAACGTTGCTATCGAAGGGAAAAAATCATGCCCCGGGTGAGGATCGAACTCACGACCTTCAGATTACTCCTCAGAGTTTGTGATTATGAGACTGACGCGCTACCTACTGCGCTACCGAGGCATCTGAACGGTGCTAAGTTTCCTACAAATTAATCCTCTGAACAAACATGTGCCTTCGTTGTAGCCAATGATTCGTTATTTAGAATTGGTACTCGGCCCTAACTCAAGGTAACCTACCCTAAAAATCACATGTCATGGATTAGCCATTAAGCAGAAAACTTTGCTTATGCGAGAATCTTACATCTAAGACTCGAAAACATTGTTATTACCTGTTTCTGAATATCTCCTGCCATTTAACGCACAATAAGCGCACTTTTACAACAACAACTGTCGGCTGCAACTGATTATGCCGAGAACCAACATATACTTTATCGGGAACCCCCTTATCGAAAACAGACGGTTTTTCTAAATTCAGTTTCGCTTTACTTTGTACGCACTTAGAGAAGAAACGAAAAGTGAAAAAACATCGTCTTTTTAACTACTTACATATTTTGACAAGCGCCTGTTCTGTATTTAAGTTTAATTGCCATAACTTTTGAGGCCGTGTCACAAAATCATCTTGCAGGAAAACGTGCGTCCATCCGTTCAAAACGAAACCAAGTCTTATAAATGTGAAAACAGGTGAGTATGTATCTTCATTATCATTGTCCGTTTTAAACTCAATGGACGCATTAGTAAATTCGGCAAGTTGCAAGCAAAACATGCTCCGAAGGATTGAGATCTGGTTTTGTATCAATGTCAGGCGCATAGCTAGAGCAAATTGAACCATACGCCAAGTCATGTCGTAAGGCATGATCCGAGGCGCATAGCGCCGAGTTGGGGAGTCTGGGGGCCTCCCCCATGGAGATTTTTGAAAATTAAATGTCATTTTGATGCATCTGGTGAATTTTCTATGGCGTTTCACCAAAGATATTTCATCAAACAGAGTCACCAAGCTGTCGGAACATATGGGAGATTTTTGGTTACCACTTTTGGTAAGGTTGTGGAGTTTTCCTATAATATTTTTACAAAAAGACCGTCAGATTTCTTTAAGTACTTTTAATTCATATTTTAGAGTGGCACATGCAATTTTCACAAATTATATGATGCAAAAGATCTGTTTAAAACTTTTCAATTACAATTATCCGCCCTAAAATCTTTACTAGGTCGATTTTAGGAAGGGTGTAACTTGGGTTAAGTCTAATAAAGTCTGTTCTCAGTTTTTGTTAATTTTCATTTGTTTTCGGATGCATTTAGTAGCAAGATTTCACTGATTCGCATTTGAAAGTTTGTAATACATCATATTACGAAGATAACCATGAGTTTGATAAACCCATAAAATAATGTGACTTCAATGCGGCATTGTCAGTCAAATTGAAAACTTGGCATTTACACAACTACTTCAGCCTGATCAAGTCTTTTTTTCCCCATTCATTTAGACCTCATTAATATCAAGTTTTAGTTCAAGAAATAATATCATATCAAGAAATTGTTTCGACTATTCAAATTTCTATTCTGTCTTATTGTATTGATAAATTTACGATAAAATTATGTACAGTTTTCATATTTGTTAATGATAAACATGAGTGAAGTGGTCGATGGTCCAACTAAGTAAGTTAGATCTACTTGCTAATTACACCAATTTCCATCAGTTTATGCTTCTAATGCTAAGCCTAGTATGTTTGGCGTACAGTATTGTTTGAAGATAATAAACAAGTGGCAGATTTAAACATTTGTACACTTTTGTACAAAAGGACCAATATCTATATTGATTTGTGATTAAGCGTTGCAAAAATAACTTAGGTCTTAAACAGGAATTGGACATAAAAACAAAATACTTCTTTGAAGTAACAAAAAATACTTATTGCCAAACAGTTAGTCAAGTTGAATAGACTTGAAATATAACAAGTTATATTTTGATGCTTATGCATCAAGTCGCCGTCAGAACTGGGTTTTCCTTTTCCTACCATAGAAACAATTCTTAAGCATATCAAGTATACTCGCCCACACTGTTCATCAACATTTGATGTTTACTTATTATATGTGCTAAAACTTGTATGAATATACGTGGTTTCATTTTAAGAGCTACTTTCTGATTGTTGTGAAGTGAATTTTCCATGGCACTAAGATCTTCAGACATATCTGGATATGGTGGAACATCGCTCGTGGCCGATTCCGCCATTTTAAAATTTCACGGGGTACAATGTTTACGAAATCTATTAATATGTTTAGATCACCGCAATGTATAGCCAACAGACTATATATCTAGTGTAAGCTACACTTACCATCAAAAGTTATACGGCGTAAAAATTCGAAGCTGTCATTAATCATGCATGCATCTGCTTGTCTGAATTAGAGAGATACATGGACTTTTGGGAATAAGGTTTAGCTTTTTTCACTTTAAGGAAACCCTACACCCTAACGTTTTAATTTTTATTGCATTTTTCGGCCACTTTATTTTTTTCATTTTCTCCAGCCAAGTATACGCCATGGCGTATTGGCGTATGCCTGGCTACGCGCCTGAAGGTAGATACGTAGATACGATGTCGTAACGTCTTGTGGCTGATAGATCTGGTTGCCACTGACGTGTCCCAGACAGACACGGTTGTAACATTACTTCTAGTAGATACGATGTCGTAAAGTGGCTGATATCTGGTTTGCCACAGATGTCCCAGACACGGTGTTTATGCAAATTAGGAACCTAATGCATTGTTTGAGAGAACATGCTGGTATATAAAAAGACTACACAACTGATCAGTGAACGACAGTGTTTTTCACTGATCGGATGTGTTTGGGTCTTTGAGAGGTTCATTTGCTCGGTTCGTTACAGTATTAACATTACTTCTAGTATCCAGGAAGCATGCCTTGTCCAAAATTTCCATTTCTGGTGGTGTTATAAGACAGGTTTTCCTTCTTCAAAAATGTTACAAAGCTAACATGAAGGAATAAGTGATTCAACGAAATGGTTATGATGCATTACAACCATCTAGAGTAGAGAGTCCAACCCTCGATAGAGCATAACAGGTTATTTATTGGATAGGATAGCATAAAGGAAGCGTCAGCATGAAAGAATTACATGAATATGCTAATGTGGCTATTTCTATGAGCTTATTATAGTAATCTATATATATTTACAGTTTAATCTGTGTGATGCATCTGTAGCAGACTAAATAGTGTAAAAATCATGGAGGAATCTCAAAAGGTGAAGGTAAGAATATTTTCGAGTAGGGTGCTGCTCAGAATTCTATGTTATATTGAGTTTAAAGAAAAAAGGAGAAAATAATTGTTTTATCTCATATTAACCAATATCTTACACCATTCCTTTTGAAAAATGAGTTTTTGTCTTCCTGATAAATTTTTTATAAGAAATGATTTATCTTTTTGATATTGTAACTCGTCAAGCAAAGAGACGTCTCAAAAGACATTTCATTGGAATAGAGATACGCAGTTGCTCAATGATCATTTATGAAATGTTATTTTACACATGTATATTACAGTGGAGCTACTTTATAAACACATGCTAAGCATAAATATCATATAAAAACTTGGATTTGTTAGCCATGATATGCAGTTATCAGCTTTCTCTTTTACCTATTCACAGTATTATGATTGAATAAGTGTCCATTGATAATTTTACCTCTGCGTCCCGCATCATATACACATAAAAATTGCTGAGGACACATCATTTCAAAAGATATGTGTTCAGCCAGAAGCATTCTCATCAGCACAAGTAATGTTTACAATGTAGTAAATATCAGAAAGCATGCTGTCTCATGCTTTCTTTATATCAAATCTGCATTGTTTTGAGTCATTTAAGCTAAGATTATCATTAATAACAAGTGTTATACTATTTGACATGATCTTATAGCTTGGATCATTGGTACTTGGACGCATAGTTTTAACCTTGGACACATTGTTTCAAAAAATGTGTGTCCAAAAGGACACGGTAACTTTCATTTCTAAGATTAACACTGAAGTGTCCGATAAAAATACCAGCAACTCCTTCACAAACGATAGTCTAGCATTGAACCCTTTGAATGGGTTTATTGATAAAGACACATATTGTCAAAATACATGTTGATTTGTTTTCAAAGTTTTTCTTCATTTAATTCACTTGTTCATACTGTTGGGAAATAAGAATAACAATCATACCTGTTGATGATCTGATACCTGTTGACGATCTAGTATTTAATGTTGCATAAGTGTAGTGTGTAAATTGCCTGCTCACTCTCGTCCTTGATCAATCTTCAAGGCTTTCCTTATATATATTTTGTAGTTAATATGTTCTAATAAATCTCGGAGAGAAACAAGATTTGCACAATAAATTATATGTAATCAAGACAATCCATAGAAACATTCTATCAATCAGATTAACAAGACTGGAAATGATAGTTCCCAGCAATATTTGGTGGCATACTCTTCATTTACCATACATACTTTTTATTCATTAATCCACATTTAGCGCAAGTACTGGTAATGTTTCCAAATCAGTAAGTTGTAAGAACTTGTTTCAAAATCAATGTAAAATAAGTAAATTCAATTAAAACTATTTATTCTTTCTTTTGAATACTATAATCACAATTGTTTAATATGTTTGTAGAAAAAAGAAATACACAGGGATTTAAAAGAAATAGCCCAGACTAATAAGGAGATTTTGGAACTCCTTGATAAGGTGGAAGGCGTGGAGAAGGAACAGGGAAAAGATGAATGTTTAAATGATGCTGCAGGTTTGTTTATGCCATTTTAATTTGTTTATCACATGTTTGAATCTTTTTTATGCATTTGAACTTGTGTATGAAGTTAAATATTTTTGGCCTATCATACAGCAATTCATCTCTTTGAATAAGATTGATACAAGAACATGAATGTATAAAGTAAACTCTTTAAGAAACATTCCAGGTAATGATAGGGTCTATTGGGTACAGCATTTGTGATAATGAATAGTAAACGATTGATTGCTTGCGTTGAAACTTTATAGGTACATAAGTATTTTTAAACAGAAGTATAGTTTATTTAAACAATCGCTCATGATTAGGCAATGGCATTATACATGACTTTATATCAACTAAGTTTTATTTTTCAAATCTAAATTTTTATTGAAAAAATGAAATAAAATCTATGTCCTTGAATCGTATTCTTAAAGAATAATCTGTGAGTTTGTAACTTGTGTGCTTTTCTTACTTTACAGCAAATGACAAATTACAACAGGACACTGCAAAGAAAGATGATCTACAATCTGATATTGGTTTAGCACCAGAGAAAGAGAAAAAGCATTATCCAGATAAGAATTTATCCAGACAAACCAGCTCTGATGTTATTCCAACTAAGGTAGATGACGATGTTCAAGACAGACACATTAAACATATCGTCACTCCTAAAAGTGTGGATGGGGTAGAAGATTTGGAAATGGTTAAACAAATGGGCTCCAGTGTACAAGACAAACAAGGTTTCTTCGAGAGAATGATTCTGTCAGAAAGACAAAAGGCATTTGGTAAATGCGTTAAATCACGAAAAACTGTGATGGAACAAGATAACAGGATCTGTGATAGCTTTAAGTTGCCCTTGATCAATAAGGGTCATGTCTATAGTTGGCAAAGAGATGTAGGGACTCAAGAATCAGATAACGAGGTAACAACTAAACAAGCTGAACCTATGGTGCAGAAAAAAGAAAGTGAGTTCGAAGCCAAGAAGGGACGGTCTAGAGGTAGTATCTCTCCTGTAGCTGAGAAGAAAAAGCTCCGACAAGATGATAGGAAAGTTGAGACATCGGCTCAGTCAAGACCCTTAAAATCAATTTTGAAGGTAAACCATTTGTTGTTAACAGTTACACAACTCTTAATTTTTTCATAATTTTTTTTTTTATGAGCACTGATAATTGATAGTTCATTCACCAAGAAGTCTTACTAAAACAACAACAACAACCAATGTGGCTTATGGTCTTGTATATTTTAACTGTAGATTGATATAGAATTAAAGGGCCCTTTTACCCTATATTACCCTATATGTTTTACCAACAGTTTCCCCTATTGCAGTTGATTTGGGTTAGAGTGTGTTACAACCCATGTTGCAATTAATTAATAGATGTTGCATCATGAATTAACTTTTTTTACAATAAATACATCATTTTACAAGCCTTTCAAATGTCACAGCTGCTAAGTTGTTTACATTTGTCTGTATTAACGAATCAACCTCAATTAATGGCATCCTGCGTCTACCTTTACAGAAACCAAGCGTACCAAAGCCAACCCCAGACAAAAGAAAAGTGGTTCCCAAGAGCAACGACAGCTCTGGACACAAAGACCATTTACCTGCAGTAACAAGTAATCCTGTCCCAGTTAGTAGACCCTTTCAACAAGGAGATGGGAGGGATGCTTTTAAAAATAAGAGTAAGAAATATTTCAATATGAAATCAAGCACAATCAGATTGCATTTTCTTTTTTACAGTGAATATATGTTTATGTCATTTACGATATACCAATGTAGGACTCTTTTGCATTTTATATTATGGGGGGGGGGCTATAAAAGGGTACATTCCAAATTTTTTTTTTTACCAAAGTTTAAAAGCCACACCAGCTTTTTGGTTTCCCTATTTAACAGTTTCAGCGATGAAACTTCCCAAAATTAGCAGGACTAGGTCTCTTCCAATTTCAAATATAAAAAAACCCGACAATTTGTTGTTAAGTCAAGTGAAGGAGATGATCACAGCTTCTGGTTCAAAGGATTTTTTTGTCAAGGTTTGACTTAATCTATGTTTTGGGATCCTTCAGGAATCATTACTTATAGAATCAGTATACACTACTCAGTGATAATTTTTGGGCCAAAAATCTCATAAAATTTCCAAAAAACTCATTACTTTCATTCATTTTAATCATTTTTCTATAGAAAAACACATTGATTGTTATGCTTTAGTCTAAAACACCCATTGATTTAATTTAGAAAATCACCGCCTACTAATGATCAGGGATCCTCCAGGAGTATATTCGAGTCCTAAACTCTGCATCAAATTAAAAATGAAGGATAGTTTCTTTAAAAGGAGATTGAGAAAGGTTATTTTTATAGGATTATTTTTTTTGTTCAGTTTCTTAATAGTATACAGGGATGGGGAAATGTGATTTTGTTTGACTTGTCCGTAAATGTCAAATGTTTAGCTGCACCTGGCCATATAATGGTTACATAAAAAATTTCAATAAAAATCCACTCGTCTGCTAAGGCATTGGTAAAAATTTAGTAAATACAGGCAATTGACTTTGCCACCCCTGGTTTATAACTATATGAAAGTTGATATAAGGAGACCAGTACACATTAATTTTTCCCATGTATTTACAGATGTTCAGCAAAACCTCTCTCAGGTAATCCAAGTCTTTGACCCTACAACACAAGAGGGGAAACAACTGGCGAAGGCACAAGCACAGCACCTGAGATCTTTGAGTCAGGTTTTACCAGGAAATAGAGTAGCTCTGCTTGCGTTAGCAGACATTATGGATAAGCTTGCGTTGGCAGATGGCAGCATAGAATATCTGGAACTTCTGAGAAATATCTCTCAAACTGTACGTGTTTTGTGTAGCTTTATATTTGCTTGTCTAAACAAAGCTGTTGCAGAAGGTTTAAGAATCCGTTGTTGCTATTTTAATTAATACTTTATTTTGTTATGGGATAAAAGGTTTAACCCTTTACCAAAAGCCAAATTTCCAACTGTCCCAAAATGAAATAATTTGCAGATGACATTTCAAAATGAGATGAAATTGAAAATAATCTTCTGATAGGGCAGAAAACATTGTGGAAAAAAGGGGAAATTGCTCGATAAATTCGAGCAATTTCTCCTTTTCCCACAATGTTCACCAGACTCGTCTGCAACCAACTGGTCAAATGCCGTTATTGTTTGGTAATGGGTTAAGCTAGAATCGTTTGGCCTTTGAAAAGTTAAGTGTATTTTGAGATTGGAAGTCTTGTAAGGTATATATCTCATCCATTAAAAATGTTTTTTGGGGGCCCAATGGTCAAGTGAACTTGAAACCAAATGGCTTCAAATCCAAATTTCAATGTGAGGTAGTCTCCCAGTTGATGTACAGAAAACTGATGGTTCTACCTGGCTTGACCAGCCCTTATGGGCAGGCATGTTTGGGGTCTTCCTCCATCATTATGAGCCAGGTATTGCAACATAAATAAAAAACCGTTGGTATGATGTAAAACCCTTTAAAAAGAATTAATACCGGTAGATCAAATTTACACCTATTTCTAGGAATTATTAAGAAACTGCCAATTTTATCGTTTTTCTTCAAAACGAAACTTCTGTAGAAAATGTGAATAACATCCAGGGTATCGTTTTACTAAACAACTTAAGGTAAATATTTGCATAAGTGAAAAGGAACTAATATAGACAGTGTCTTAAATGAATGTTTGATATTGCAATGTGACATGTCATTGGAAGCGTCACAGAGAGATGATTCCAATGATGTGCTACTTTGCAATATTGCCTGTCAAATTATTGAAATAAGACGGGATGTTGTTTTGAACTTACGCACATTTTTAGCAAAGAATGTTTGGTGAAACGGTACCCAGGAGTACACCTCATGAATTCCTGGTAAAGTTCGGATTTCTTTTTCTGCAGTTGAGTCAAACCCAGAGGACGGCAATAAATCAATACCTGCAAGAAATGCAAGGAATCATGGATAGCATTGGCATTGATGAAAATATTAAAATCCTCTTTCAAGGATCATCTTCTATTTTTAAAGCAATAGTAGATGGAGACTTTGATGATAAAGCCATGGTATGTATGCCTTATATGTGACCTGTTATGAACCAATTTTCTCATATACATGTACATTGTATATTCTCTTTAACACATCTCAACCCTTTACCAAACAACATTTTTTAAGCACATCTTAACCTTTTACCAAACGCTCAATTCTTGACTGTCCAAATTGAAAGAGTTTTCAAAATGTAATGAAATTGAAAAAAAATCTTCTAATAGGGCAGAAAACATTGTTGGACAATTTGAGATTTGTTTCTTTTTGAATTATTCAAGATTGATTGACATTGGATACCTAGCATGATGACCATAAAGGTGTTAAATATTAATAAAATGCGTTGCATATAGATTGCCATACCTGAACTATCCAAACCAACTTTTCCCTTAAATCTCAACTTGCAACAACAGGAATTGGTATGAAACCGACGAAACCTGCATTTTCTGCATCACTGATTAACCTATTTACTTTACATCGTGAAACAAGTTCTCACAACTTAGATTAATCACTCTCGATTCTGAAGAACATGATTGTTGATACAATGTGATGACCTAATGTAACAACAACAAAAAGATATTACTGCACACATTTGAGGATTTGTATTTACATATTTTGGAATTCCAGGCAATAGCTGAACATGTTGAATCTTTGAAGGATGAGACAACTAGGGAATTTGATGTAATGAGATTGTTGAGTGAACAGTCGAGGCCCAATACACAGGCAATTAAACCAAGCAATCAAACGTAAATTTTTCCAATTTCTTTACTCCAAGTTCTTTACCCCAAGTTCTTTATTTAAACCCCAGAGGTCTATAGTTATCCCAAGGTCAGTACTATGTAATTATTTTATATAGTGTTGACCCCAGAATAACTATAGACCCCTGTGTTTAAACCATTACCAAACAATGACGACATTTAACCACTTTGCTGCAGACGACTCTAGAAAACATTGTGGGAAAAGGAGAAATTGCTCACTAAGAGCGATTTCCCCTTTTCTAACAAGGTTTTCTGCTCTATCTGAAGAATATATTTCAATTTCATCACATTTTGAAATGTCGTCTGCAAGCTCTTTCAATTTGGGACAGTTGAAAATTTGTTGTTTGAGAAAGGGTTAAACCATTCCCTTTAATGTAATTTTGTTGTCTGTTTGGATTGATTTGTTTGATGGGCATTTGAGGCAGCTTGCAACAGTATTCCAGACATATTGGGTTGGCTCGTGCACCCATCCATGCTTCTGGTATTTCCTAACCAGAACTACACATTATTATTTCGAAGCCACTGGCTGCTTTCCCTAGTTAACTTATAGACCAGTCGTAACATATAAACCACGTCTCATCGACTTCATTAAATATCATAAGGAACATTTGCCCACCTGAGACTAGAAATCAGTAACTTGTAAAAATTGAAAGCAGCACCAGACGACAAATTAAAAGTGTGAATATTAGGATTTTCTGTCTGTGGTTTTGTTAAGAAATGATTGATATGAAAGGGGAAATTGCTCATATTGTGCAAAATCCATTTGCCTTTCATCACAAAGTTTCTTTAAAATGTTAGTTACTACCTTTTCTCTAATTTAAAAACATGGGCTCACGAGAAAAGTTTTCTTAGTTATGATCCATTTGCCTTTCTTTCATCACAATTTTCCCTTTAAGATTTTAGTTCTGATTATTTTCTTTTCAAACATTGATGATAAGGAAAAATTTGCTGGTAGAACCATTCAGCTTTTATCGCAATGTTTTCTTAAAATGTTTATTTCTTTTTTTATCTAATTAAAATCTTTAACAAAAAAGAACATTTTCTTATGTTACAACCATTTGCCTTTCATCACAGTTTTATGTTTTTATTTCATACAAAAGACCTTAGACACTTTTTCCAGTATATAAGCTCTTAGACTTTTGTGTGTTTGTTGGGAAGGCATTGTATTACCGTAAGTATTTTCATTAGTATTAATGATATTAAGAGTACAGTATATACTGCTAATGCAACTATATACATGTATACACCAAAGAATTCATCTTCATAAAAAATATAAGAAAATATTTTCTATCATCATTTATACAGAAATGAGGTGAATGAAGAAACAGACACAGTTAAAGAAGAAAGTCAACACAATGAAATCATTGAAGCTGGTCTTTTAGATGTACAAGAAGCTGGAGAGCTCAATCAGGCCGAAAAGGGCATGGAAGGGAGAGAAGTAAATGAAGGTAGTTAAAAAAAAACAAAAATGTAGATATGAAACCATTTCATTAATGATATTATATCAATTTTTCCCTCTCTTAATTTTACGGTTTGTCTTCGCCATTTGTGTACATCACTTTTAGATATTTTAATTATTTCATATAAAAGGAGCAGTGGAAATAAAACAGCTCTTGACTTAAGCTTACAATTTTTTATCATATTTTTGGTAACAATTCTCTTGTCCATGAAGGCCTTTGGGTAAGCTTGGCAACTTGTCTTTAAGTGCCAAATCATCTCTCTATTGTAAACTGGTAATATAGCAAATTTCTGTAAAAATTTGCTTGTCCGTAAAGGCCTTTGGACAAGCTTGGCATAACAGAAAATTGATTCTGCCACCTCTGTCATATGCTGTCATTGCTTCCATCTATTTCTATTTTGACAGAGGAGCGTGTGATAATTAACGAAGGCCTTTGGAGTGAATATGCCAGTGAAGAGGTGAAGAAAGGTCAGATTGCCAAGGATATCCGAGAGAAAGGGATGGACACAATATTCTGCCTTGATTTGTCCATGTCCATGAAGGGAGAGGCCCTGAGACAGGCAAAGGCGTTCATCAGGGGGTTTGTGGAGGGAATACAGAATAGCAAGCTTGGGGGCGACGTCTACGAACATGTTGCCTTGGTGACGTTTGGGAGTGAGACAAAAGTACAGCAGCATCTCACTTGTGACTACTTTGAGGTGCTTCAAAAACTAGGTAGTTGTTCAAAGGCTTATTTCACTGATTGTGTTTTAATTTTTTTTTAAATTGAATTAAGATATCTTTGCATAAAACATCTTAACCCTTTTAGAAATGTCAAATTTTCGAATGTCCCATATTGAAAGAGTTTGCAGATGACATTTCAAAAAGGTGATGAAATTAAAAAATAATCTTCTGAGAGGGCAGGAATCATGGTTGGAAAAGGAGAAATTATTTCCCCTTCTCCCACAGTGTTTTCCAGAGTCGTCTGCAACAAAGTGGTTAAATGTCGTTATTGTTTGGTAGTGGGTTAAAACCTCAACATGTGAGATGGTCCTTTTAATGAAGTCGTCAATATTTCTATCCACAGAGACACTGCGGCCTGGTGGTCCCACCCCTTTGTTCGCAGGACTCACCATGACCTTGGCAGCAATTCTGGGTGCAGGTAGGTATTGTTTATACTAAACTTAAGAATAAACAGAGTATATCTATACTAAACTTAAGAATAAACAGAGTATATCTGTACTAAACTTAAGAATAAACAGAGTATATCTGTACTAAACTTAAGAGTAAACAGAGTATATCTGTACTAAACTTAAGAATAAACAGAGTATATCTATACTAAACTTAAGAATAAACAGAGTATATCTGTACTAAACTTGGGAATAAACAGAGTATATCTATTCTAAACTTAAGAATAAACAGAGTATATCTATAATAAAGTTAAAAATAAATAGAGTATATTTGTACTAAACATAAGAAAAAAACAAAGAATCTTTCAGCAAATATTTGATATTCAGATATACCTCTGCACCATTGAGACAAAATACTCTGGTACGGAAAGAGAGAGAGAGAGAGAGGTTTTACCCAAATTTTTGTCTGTATCTGACTACTATGGGGAACCATCGTTTAATATTCATAAAAATTTGGAGAATGTATTTTGTCAAGTTGTATTCATGTATCATTTAGAGAGAAAAATGGGTACTGTGTTCGACTATATGATTGTATTGCAATTATCATACATATATAAGTCATATAATGAAAGAAATTAAGTACTCTGCATTTCTGCATGACAATATCCGTTATTGCTTCATGTAAATAGGTTACACATTGGTCAAGACTTTCAATCATGATCAATTTGGCCTCTTTGTACATGAAGTACTTTGTTGGATGATAGAAATGCATTATAAAATGACTATATTCCCTTTACATTGGTCTATCTTTGGACTTGTAGCCTGCTGCAGTGAAGGTTATAAAAGGTATTGAATGAAAGCTTTAGATAAAAAAACAAACATGAAAAGCCACATTTGATAAAAAGGTATTGAAAAGTTAACAGATAAAAGTTTATACTAGTTAAATGACAGAGGGACGAAGAAACCATGGTTATATATATTCTTCCTCTGTATTAACGATTTCAATGCTGACGATTAGAACAAAGATGGTCATGTATATTGTATATCAGTGTTGGATGATTTGTTTGAATGTTACCTTTCTGCTCCAATAGAAGAACAAGAAACATCTTTATTGTGCTTGGTTAACATCAATTGTGACAAAAGAAGAAATTGCTTTTCACAAAGATTTCATGAAACTTAAGCCACATGTGGAGGGTTCAATGCAAGACTATAGTAAGTGCTTCATGTTTGTGAAGCACTTACTATAGTCTTGCATTAAGCTCTCGATGTGCCTTAAAACCTGTGAAATTGAAGTAATCGTGAATTATGTACATGTATTTTACTTTTGGTATATAATGCCAATATGTTTACAGGGACTGTATTTACCTCGAATGGTTACAAAATGCACCCTAGGGTGTATCTGTTAAGTGACGGTAAAATGACGCCCTCCTCATTTATCACTGGTCCAGACACATGCACAGAAGAGGAGGCAAAAATTGTGAGTACATTTTTGTTTGTCTGAGGTTAAAGTACAGATATGAACATTACCAGACAGGGCAATTATGTGACCAATGTTTATGATCTTATGTCCTAACAAGATGACTGCACAACAGGTATTTTTGCTTTTTTTTTTCACCTACTTTTGCCAATGATAGCCACAATGTGTTCTCCACATGAGTTAACTGTCAACTTTCTGGTTCTGGAGGTATAGGATAACCCATCTTGTTCAGACATAAGATCATAAACATTGGTCATTTTTTTATTCCTCCGCCTGATTATTAAAGTTTTCTTTTTTTTATTTCTTCCCTATTACATATTTTGGGTAATTGTCAGCAAGATTCTAATTCTGCATTTTTCCATCAAAATAGGATTAACTGCCTAAGTTTGAAACAATGCTTGAAGGAGCCTTGGATACCAATATCTTAATGAAACTGTTCAAACTTATCTTGTCAAAACATTTCTAATGAGTTCCGATTTTTATTTCTAGCATTTTTCTTAGTTTGTAATAAAACTGCTTAACCCTTAGAATGCTGGGTTATTTTCTATAAATAGATTTTCATGTCGTCTGCTTTCCAAAACCTTAAATATCTGCTTGATTTTGTTGAGGAAAGATATCCAGAATAGCAAACAGGTTAGATCATAGGCTGGCCTGGATATAACCAGTTTGCATAAGCATGAAGTCGGTTCTAGCGCTATAAGGGCTAAAGTGCCCTTTGGCCTAGGGTTTTAAAATGGGGGTGTATATGAAAGGAATGGGGATAAGCAGTAAGAAATACATCATCATTAAAGATCCTGGACGTCATATATATATATATATAGGTAAAATGTAGAATTGGCGAATGGTATTCAGCTATGCTTCTAACAAATATTCATTAAAAATCGCCGAAATCGCGGTATAAATGAAGATATTGACGGAAAACCCCCACGGCCTCGGCTTTTGTATGTTTCTACAGCTATATGGTAATTAGTTACGTCAGGTGGACTGTCAAGTGCCTGTCACGTGACGATGTACACCTAACTTAGAAGATACTAGCGTCAGCATCCATTTTTGTTTTCAGCGTGTAGTCTTAGTATTATGTGAGCGTCACATGACCTGTTGTTCATAGCTTGACGCTCTATTTAGATTATGTCGGATTTCCCTAGGATATTTATAAAATGAAAAATGTCAAAATTCATCTAATATGCTATTGGTTTCTCTGCTGAAATATTGAATTAATCTTTATTCCTTTATTTTGGAAAGTTTCAAAAAATAATCTTGTGACGCACAGAAACTTTAATACTAATTACAGGAGAGGGTAAAAGTGGTCAACCATTCGGAACATTTACACAAAGACTATCATTTGACCATCAATGCGGTACCTGTTGGAGAATTTGACATGGTAAGTAAAAGCAGACCTAATGGTTTATGATGAAGGCACAAGTTAGTATATAAATACAACTGATATTAAAGTTCACATGATGTTGTGGACTCTTTCTATAATTTGCAAGGTAATAGAAAAGCGTTCTATGACTATATTCCCTGTATGATGATAATCAATTTTTCAAAAAATATAACTTGAAGGAGATGTTGAGAATGATATCAGTGGCTCTTTTTTCAAAAAGTGATTTTACTCTTATCTGAGGAAAATATTACTATCTTATAATGCTTTCGATTTCCATTTTTAAACTCGTCTTTATTTTTATCTATTGAATGTTGGTTATTGGTTTTGAGTTCCATAAACTTTAATGTTACTTATTTACAGGCTCGGGGCCTGGCATAGGGATAGAAGTTGGGAGGGACTTGGTATGATCAGTGAAAAGTGTCTCGTAAGCCAAATTGACTGGCCCTTTCGCATATTTACAGATGTGAGGAATTTTTTGGGGGAAACAATCAATAAAATTGTACAGCAGCTGTTACAGTACTGTTATATGATACAAACTGAATAAAAGTCATTGGAAGCAAAATTAAATTGTTTTTAATTCTTTTAAGTGTGTATACAGTGAATCAATATACATGTATTATAATCCAAAAGTTTTTTTTCACATTCAACAGGGCATACTCGAGTCAATCACTAAGCAGACAGATGGTAAAATTATTTCTTCAGAAGATTGGAAAGGAGAGTCGAGAACATTTCAAAATTATGTGAGTTGTTCATATTCTTAACATAATAATATGATAAATAAAGATAAATTAACTGGACTCGAGTGCTATCAAAAATCTGTCACAAGTATGAGTGTTATCTGGTCAATATTTTTTATCTCACCGGAATCTAGTTAAAAAAAAGATCTGTCTGTTATATTCCCTTATGTGTAAGCATATCAGGTTTAATCATACGACCAGTTGAAGACGAATACATTAATTCAAAGGTCCGATTAAATTCTCACTCATATCGCCACCATGTAGGATTTTTAGGGAAGTGGGAAATTACTAGGAGAAATGTAGATACTTGATAAATGATTAAAAATGTGTTTATAATTGTTCAATGTGTTTTGATCAATTCATTAAACAAAATGTGGTCATGAATATCTGGATTTAACATTCTGATAAGCTATTCAAAGTCCTATCTCCATTGTTTCAAAAAGTAGGTTAGACAAGAAATCTATATCACACTCCAGTATGATAACTCTCTACAGTGCCATATAGAAAATGATGTTTATCCTGTCAATAGGGTCATTTTGAGACCGATAACTAGGTGCCGTATAACATTTGTGATATCCGGCACTAACCATATAATACATGCACGCGACTAATCATGACGTCATAAGAACGATATGACGTCATTTTTACATCATTCTCTACTTTTTTCCCCGTTTTTCTCGTGTTTTATTTACATTTTGTTTTTTTAAAAGTATACATAAAAGTAAAAGGATAGATAGAATAGATGATTGGTGTCTTTGAATAGGAAAAGTTATCGGGCTCGGCATCGGAATATTATCCGTTTCGCCTTCGGCTCACCGGATAATATTCCTAAGCCTTGCCCGAAAACATTTCCGATTCACGACACCAACCATCTATTCTCTATTTATATTATCACACTTAAAAATCTATATCACACTCCAGTGTGATAACTCTCTACAGTGCCATATAGAAAATGATGTTTATATTATCACACTGAGAAATCTATATCACAATCCAGTGTGATAACTCTCTACAGTGCCATATAGAAAATGATGTTTATATTATCACACTGAGAAATCTATATCACACTCCAGTGTGATAACTCTACAGTGCCATATAGAAAATGATGCTTATATTATCACACTGAGAAATCTATATCACACTCCAGTGTGATAACTCACTACAGTGCCATATAGAAAATGATGTTAATATCGCACTGAGAAATTTATATCACACTCCAGTGTGATAACTGTCTACAGTGCCATATAGAAAATGATGTTTATATTATCACACTGAGAAATCTATATCACACTCCAGTGTGATAACTCACTACAGTGCCATATAGAAAATGATGTTAATATCGCACTGAGAAATTTATATCACACTCCAGTGTGATAACTGTCTACAGTGCCATATAGAAAATGATGTTAATATTATCACACTGAGAAATCTATATCACACTCCAGTGTGATAACTCTCTACAGTGCCATATAGAAAATTATGTTTATATTATCACACTGAGAAATCTATATCACAATCCTGTGTGATAACTCTCTACAGTGCCATATAGAAAATGATGTTTATATTATCACACTGAGAAATCTATATCACAATCCAGTGTGATAACTACAGTGCCATATAGAAAATGATGTTTATATTATCACACTGAGAAATCTATATCACAATCCAGTGTGATAACTCTACGGTGCCATATAGAAAATGATGTTTATATTATCACACTGAGAAATCTATATCACACTCTAGTGTGATAACTCTCTACAGTGCCATATAGAAAATTATGTTTATATTATCACACTGAGAAATCTATATCACAATCCAGTGTGATAACTGTCTACAGTGCCATATAGAAAATGATGCTTATATTATCACACTGAGAAATCTTATTTCACCAAAAGAAATTTGATAAATGAAATTATTACTTCATAACATAATGCATCTGTAACATGAAGTTCTAACCCATTCCCCCATGTGGGAGTTTTGGACTTGAAATATTTACAGGGTGTCTCCATTGCCTAGTGGTTAGAGGGTAGAAATATAAATCACATGGCACTTTTTCCTGCGGGTTCAAATCCCGGTGACAGCAGTTGGATTTTTATGAGAGGAAGTCCCCCGACTAACTTACAGAGTGCTGATGGTTATACCTGGCTTGACCAGCCCTTTTTGGCAGTTGAGTAAGGGGTCTTCCTCCATCATTTAAGTTTAAACTTATTTATTTTACATCGATTGTGACGGAAGCTTGAAGCTTATTTAATTCACTCTCGATGACTGCTTCCTGGATACTGCACCAGTACTCGCGCCGAGTTGTGGGTTAGCCCCGGCAATTCTCACCTCGCCTAACGGGGATTCGAACCCGGGAACCTCGGTTCAAGAGGCCGATACTCTACCACTGCACCACTGTCGCCCACTGTTACACATCATTTAGAAATGGCATCGCAAAGTAACTGAAATGGTATTAATGTATATGATGTAAAACCTTTATCAATGAATGAATTGTTCATAGTTCAGCCTTTCTGTAAACTGTTGGTGAGTTTGTTGATTTAAAAATTTATACAAATAAGTATTGTAAACTTCTATAACCCTTTCCCAAACAATAACGTCATTTGACCACTTTGTTGCAGACGACTTTAGAAAACATTGTAGGAAAAGGAGAAATTGCTCGTAACGAGCAATTTTTCACACAATGTTTTCTGCCCTACCAGAAGATTATTTTCCAATTTCATCACATTTTGAAATGTCGTCTGCAAACTCTTTCAATTTGGGACAGTCGAAAATTTGTTGTTTGGGAAAGGGTTAAAAGAAATTATTAAACAGTGTTTGTTTATTACAGTTAAAAGCATGCAGCACTGGACAGTCACAACAACTGTATAAAGTGATGGTCGAGGTGACAAATGTGTCTGAAGATGACCAGGTACCACAATCTAATTTTTTTGTTATTTGCCTTGGATTATTAAAAACGGTTCTTCAAATTTTAGATTTCAACCAATTACCATATTTGAGAATTAGTTGACTGTTTCAAACTTTATATAGTTTTAGCAGGTGGCAATGAACACATTTTTAAAAAAAAAAAGAGAGAGAGAGAGAAAACATCTCATTGTAATAAAGGACAATATGTAATGTTGTGAGCTTGTTGCGGCAAGCAATTGTTTTCTTTGTTTCTTATAGTTTCATGAGTCAATACTGCAGGGCATGTATATGTGTGAGGGAAAAGATTAATTGGTCTGTTATGTGATCTAGATAACATATTTCTTCAAATGTTTCAATTCCTGTTGTATTTTTCTTCCCTTTTTTTGCAATATATAAGTAGAGCTACAGCTCTACTTTTAAGGAGAAAATATGTCTTTAGTGATAGTTTTTTCTCAAACACAAAAAGAATTGTTAAATAAACTTACTTGAAGAAAAGCTTGGTTGGAGACTCATCTATCTCTACCCTTTCCCAAACAACAAATTTTTGACTGTCCAAAATTGAAAGAGTTTGCTATGGTTGTGTGGAACAAAGTGGTCAAATGTCGTTATTGTTTGGGAAAGGGTTAAGATATATATTTATGACATGAATACTAACTTCATTATGAAAAGAATCAGGCAGGATTATGTCTATGAGAGAAGTAGATGGCAATGCTACATATATTGGTATATGATAGAATCACAAGTCTACCATTTTTATTCATGTGTACCCAAAACCAGAGCCTACACTCAAGCAAAATATAGAAACACTTGTAGCAAACAGTGTTTTAGTATCAAATGATAGTTTGCATGTTAATGAACTATTAGCTATTTGTTTCCTTATCGAGTGCCAGGTTAGTCTACTTGATGGCTGTTGTTTTGAAACTCAGCAATGTCTGAGGGGCCTCCATGGTCTAGTGGTTTGAGTAAAAACCTGAAATAGCATGCCTTCTCTCCGCATTGGTTCAAATCAAAATTGAAAAATGAGGGCATTTTGATTTTCATGAGAGGTCGTCTCCCGACTGACTTGCGGAATACCTATGGTTCTTCCTCGCTTGATCATCCCTTATGGGCGGTTGAGTATATGATCTTTCTCCATCATAAAGAGTCGGGCATTGCAACATAACTGAACTAATGTTGACATGATGAAAAAACCCTATACATACAGAAATATCTGACGAGAAAGGTTCATTATTGTTAAACAGGCCCAAATGAGTGAGTTCCTGCAAACACACAAGCGGGAAGATGACCATGGTCAGTCTGTAACTGATGATGACGATAAAGATAATATCCGTCAGGAGTTTGACCGCTACCATCCGTTGGGTACAAGGGTCAAACAAAAGGGAAATACTTCAAGGTTATTTGGAACAGTTACGAAACATTTTAAGGATGGTGAGAAAACATTTAAATTTTTCAAGCCCAGTATTTGGAACAGTCAACAAACAATCCACAAACACTTTAAAAGGTATTTTTTCACAGATGTAACCCTAAGTTAATTATGCTTTCAAAAGCAAAGTTGCAAAGAAAATAAGCCTTTAATTTGTGTGTAGATTCTTAACTTAACATTTAAATGAAAATTGCAATAAGACTTGTGTTGATATTTGTTGTGTGAAAATGATCCTAGTGCAAAAATAATCAATGCAAATTTCCTTATGTTCCTTTTTGTTTTTAGAAAAATATGTACATTAACATTAAAGTTTCATTTACACCTAAAATCATGATTTTCTAAGCTTCTGTTTAAGTCCTTATCTTTAGAGAAAAAATACCACACAAACCTTTTGTAAGACTTGCTCCTGATTTCATGTTCTGTTAAAGTAGATATAAAATTGTTGTTGTCTGTCAATTTCAGGGGTGGGTGTGACATGGGACCGTGTGAATGAGGATGGTATTCTCAGAGTGAAGATTGTTAGACTCGATGAATTAGAGAGGGTGAACGAGCCCAGGATTCTCAAAGATGAGCTGATTGCAGAGGGCTGTCGCGTAAAAAGGGGTACTTATTCCTTTACTTAATAATATCTCAGTAGATTGGTGTGATGAGATGTTAAAAGGGGTACTTTTTCGATTACTTAATAATATCTCAGTAGATTGGTGTGATGAGATGTTAAAAGGGGTACTTATTCCATTACTTAATAATATCTCAGTAGATTGGTGTGATGAGATGTTAAAAGGGGTACTTATTTCATTACTTAATAATATCTCAGTAGATTGGTGTGATGAGATGTTAAAAGGGGTACTTATTTCATTACTCAATAATATCTCAGTAGATTGGTGTGATGAGATGTTAAAAGGGGTACTTATTCCATTACTTAATAATATCTCAGTAGATTGGTGTGATGAGATGTTAAAAGGGGTACTTATTCCATCACTTATTAATATCTCAGTAGATTGGTGTGATGAGATGTTAAAAGGGGTACTTTTTCCATTACTTAATAATATCTCAGTAGATTGGTGTGATGAGATGTTAAATGGGGTACTTATTCCATTACTCAATAATATCTCAGTAGATTGGTGTGATGAGATGTTAAACGGGGTACTTATTCTATTACTTAATATTATCTCAGTAGATTGGTGTGGTAAGATGATAAAAAGTGTGCTTATTCTATTACTCGATAATGTATCTGTAGAATTGGCTCGATGAGATGATAGAAAGTGTACTTATTCTATTACTCGATATTGTATCTGTAGATTGGTGTGATGAGATGATAAAAAGTGTGCTTATTCTATAATTCCATTATTCAATAATGCATCAGTAGAATTGGTGTGATGAGGTGTTAAAAGGGGTACTTATTCCATTATTCAATAATGCTTCAGTAGAATTGGCATGATGAGATGTTAAAAGGGGTACTTGTTCCATTACTTAATAATATCTCAGTAGAATTGGTGTGATGAGGTGTTGAAAGGGGTACTTATACCATTATTCAATAATGTATCTGTAGATTGGTGTGATGAGCTGTGAAAAGGGGTACTTATTCCATTTCACAATATTGTGTCAGTAGAATTGGCATGATTAGATCATTCTGATAAGTAAGTACCCATGCTATAGGTTCTGAAGGAGAAGTAAAAAAGTTGTTGGTTCAAAATGATTTATTTTGCATTGATTGTGAATTGAATTTTTTAATGGAAATATTTCCTTTATCTGGGGCAACAGTGGTCTTGTGTTTAGATTGCAGAACTTGAAATCATAATGGCCCCTTCTCCACATGGATTCAAATCCCGGGGACGTAATTTTGATTTCTATGAGTGGTAGTTTACTTGTTGACATACACAATGTTGATGGTTATAGGAGCAGTCAAGTTTAGGATCTTCCTCCATCATTATAAGCCGGACACCGCAAGATCACTGAAATACTGTTGAGACGTTACACCCTTATGATAGATGAAATGTGTCTTGCTTTGAGGCACTTGAAGTAGATTCAGTATATTTCTTTTATAGGGAAGGACTGGCATTATGGGGACCAAGATGGAAAAGCTGGTAATCAGGGGTCAGTTTTTCTTGTGTTGGGAAATGGACACGTCTTAGTGAGTAAATGATGTCTTTAACTCAAAAACACATTTATTTATACATCCCATAATTTCTTTATACATCTTTTATTTCATTCTACATGTACCCTAGGAGAACATTTGACTGGTTCAGATCAAAAGCAAGAGCAAACATTAATGAATATTAATTTGAAGAAAAGAAAAGGATTTTCTTGTTGTTTTTTGTTTATAGTAGAAACCATTATGATAGAAGGATGAATCAAACTGGTTTGTAATGTTTCCTGGAGCAGAAATGCTTTAGTTAGGTTTTATTGATAACCAATTAGACTCTTTGGAAGTTATTCACTCTAATTGTTACCAAGCAATTCTGTTTCAGCTGAAGATGCCACTAGAAAATGCTGTGGTAAAAGGAATAATTTTCCATGTCTTGGTATACGTTTTTTGATGAATGGACAGGTTTTTTTTGTGTGT
This sequence comes from Cerastoderma edule, assembly GCA_947846245.1. NCBI lineage: Eukaryota > Metazoa > Mollusca > Bivalvia > Cardiida > Cardiidae > Cerastoderma > Cerastoderma edule. The sequence goes on from OX401412.1 coordinate 34,515,971, forward strand.
TATGTAACGTTGATAATAAATAATACAGGCATTATATTGTCTGGATAATGTAATGTTTCCCTATGTTTTATCTTGTTGTTTCATGATTAATAACTCAATTTACCCAGTTTTGTAGTTTCATTTTAGCACTAGTATGCTTTTAAGTAAACATTTTGCTTATTATCCAGGTATGAATGCATGACTTTGTTTTGGTATTTTTTAGGTTCGATGGGACTTTGAAGGCAGCAAAGGAATATATAAATTTGGCGCGGAAGGCAAATTTGATCTGGAGGTTGTGTAAGTTTAATTTTTTTTTTTGGATATCTGTTCACAATTACAGACAACTTTGAAAGTCAGTTTTCTTTAGATATAGAATGAAAATAAAGTTCATTTGATCATGCCTCAAAATGCAAATCTGGCAACATGTGAATGCGATTGGTTTTTGTCCTTTGATAGTTGTGTACATACATTTCTATTGCAGACAACCGCTAAGTAAAAATTCAAAAAACCCGACTGTACGGAAAGACACTGTAAAAAATCAAGGGAGTCAACCTAGTTCAGGTACTGGTATATTCTTTTTTTATTGAAATATAAAAGCCTGCAACCAAAGCCAACCTGAAAGACTTATGATATAGTACTTGTATGAACTAATTAAATCTTGGAAATGATTTCATAAGGCTAAATGTAGATTTTGTTTGTAACTGTAGAATTTGACAGATACTCGGTTCATATTAGATTTATACTTGATAAATAAAAAGAAGAAGAAACAAATGTATTTTTCTTGAGATGAAGTTTGGAAACTTCTCTTTTTTATTGATAAAGCGAGATTTTTAAGGTATATCATATACAGTGAAGCCTCGTTTATCCGGACCCCGCTTATCCGATTGTCTAGCAATCCGAACAAAATTGTACGGGAACGGAATTATTTGACCAGTTTGTTGCAGACAACTTTTGAAAACATTGTGGGAAAAGGAGAAATTGCTCGTGACGAGCAATTTCTCCTTTTCCCACAATGTTTTCTGCCATATCAGAAGATTATTTTTGGGACGGTCGACAATTTGGTGTTTGCTAAAGTGTTATTAGTATACACATGCATACAGACCGTTTATGTCTTAATGTGTATAAAAACATGCGCTACTTCAATAGTCCGGATGAATAGGTAATCCGGACATTTTGTTGGGAACGGACGTGTTCGGATTTACGAGAAATCACTGTACTTAGCAGACTCTTAATCACGGCAGTTGAAAAAATTGTGACTCAAAGCAAAATTATACATCATAAGCAAATAACCCTTTTTTTTTAAATTCTTTCATTGGTGGTTGATGAATAATTCATTTATAATTTCTTTCCAAGTTGAACTCTGAAGAATTGTAAGTGTCAATTGATTGCTAATTTGATGTTTGGATCAAATATGAATTTGATACTTTTCTTTCTTTTTACCCAAATCACTTATAAAAGCATCTTTGTGGAAGTTTAGGCAAGTATACCAATCGGCATTGGTTTGATTAAATGTTGAAACCATGTAGATCTAGATCTAGGTAGGAGTTTCGCGATTACTCCTTCATTTTAGTTTATATTGGGGGTTCAATGCTAGACTACAGTATGTCCTTCACATATGTCAAGCACTTATTTTAGTCTTGCACTGAATGCAATGTAAGTACTTCTCCATAGACTTGTAGTTTGGATAAAATGTATGCTGATTTGTACAATTTCAGCATTATCAAAAGGACAGTCCTTCTTTTCATGCTTTCTGGATCTGAACATGCTTGAATGTATAACATAGGTGATTGTCTGTACCATATTTGTATATATATATATTTATATATAGTTAAACAAATAAACCTACCTCAATTATCATTTTTCCGTTGGAAATTACCTGTATTTGAGTGAGAGTTCAACAAATAAACTTACCTCAATTATCATTTCTCTCTAGGAAATTAGCTGTTTTAGAGAAAGAGTTCAAACTCCATGTAAATGCTTCCATGTAAACACATAAACAAACAAAACAAACCTCAACGATATTAAACCTGAAGAAAACTGCCTTTACTTGAGAAAGAATTTAAGAAAAGTTGTCCTTTTTGTATCATTGAAGGTGTTGTCAGCCCTGGAACAGAGGTGCTATGGCGATGGCTGGATACAGATGGGTCTTGGAAGATGTATCCCCCGAATGTAAATAAAACCATTGAGGCTGGATACAGAAGAAACCCTTGTGGAACTGTGTTGATCACAATGCACAATAAACAGTGCGTGTTAAGGCTCTGTGCATTTTACATGCTGAATAATAAATCAGATTCATTTCTATCTGAGAACACGTTTGGTAAAAATTTTAGAAAAAGTGTTCTCATGAGGAGCAATTTTTCCGTTGTTAAAATTATGTCTTGGCTAGTTCATTTTCTAGTCCATGGTTAGAATTTGTCACTGTATTGTATGTAGAGCTTAAGATATTTTTTGGGTGTATTTCACTGAAATGTTCATGGATTCATATAACTTTCAAACCAATTAACCAACGAAAATATTGTTTTTGAGTATAAATTGTACTGTTTGAAAATTGACAGGTTTCCCTAGAAAGCTTTTTGAATAATTGAATTATTTTGAAAACTTTCAGGTAACTGTATCTTATTTTTTTAGATATTGAGAATGGTACAATTTTATTGCCATTTTCTTTGTTTCCCCATGCTTTTTTGTTTTCATATTATTTTTTCTCAAATGGCCGTTTATCTACCTTGATAAAAAAAAATAAGAACTCTCAGCGAAACGACGTGCAGTTAATATTCATACTCTTTATTTGTAGATTCAAAGTGATGTTCTCTAGGACGGAGCAGATAGACATTAATTCTGGAGAGAAATACCCCATTTCCAGGGACCATGTTTGAAAGCCTTGAAGGAAATCCATTGTTATAAAGAAGAAGACTGTTTGACAGTCCTATTACCAAGAAATCTTGTTACCAAGATTTGGACAACTTGACATACACACGGCATTATGAATTAATGAGGAATTTAACTGTAAGTGCTCATATTTAATGCATGGTGTTATTAACCTACAAGCAGTTTATTAATTCAAGAGGAAGTTAACTGTTAGTGCTAATATTCGTGACTTGTATAATGCATGGTGTTGAGTTGTTAAACATTTCCTGTATGAAAGTAATGGAATAGGGAGTTATTGACTCATTCAGGGGTGGCCAAGTCAATTGACCGTATTGGCCAGCCTGTCAAAAAGCCGTTATGGACAAGTGAAATTTTACTTTATTTATCTACAGAATGATTAAATGGTCTAGTACTGAAAAAGATTGGGCATTTAGGAACAAGTGAATCAAAGTCAGATTCCGCCACCCCTGTAGTCATACATACAAACATGTTTTGTCATGCAAACACATATACATGTGCAGTGTACATGTACATGTATATACAAATATTCCAAAACATTTTTCAAGAATATGAATAAAGAAAATATGACTCAGGGGTAGACAAGAATGCTGCCCATATTGGAGACGTATGCTAAGTTGTCCTCATTTTGGACAATATTGTTGGCAAAATATTTTGTCATCTTTAAGTTATTGTTATTGTGCTAAGTTGTTATCGCTTATAACAATATTGTTGATGAAAAGTTTTGTTATTTCTCACTGTGATATTTGTTGTTTTTCATTTTGAAATCATGATATCTGTATTTTGATTTGCATTCTCTTATTGAATTGTTATCTTAAATTGTCTATTGATATGCATGTACATGAATAAAGATGTAAGGTAATTAATTGTTACATTTTTTATAATGACATATAGAGGTCTGAACCGTGCATGACTATGTATTAAAAAAGGTAATTGGGGAAGATAAGTTTGAATTTGTGACATAATAAAATAGAGAAGGTGGATTAGTTTCAATCTATGAAATGATAATAAAAAAAGAGGTTACTGTCCTACCTAAAACATTAGCCATAACTTAGTTTACCATTAGTTGTATTCAAACACTATCGAATGCCAACGCTAGCCTGGTTAAGTCATTTAATCAAGCACCACTTTGTGTAAGGTAAGTTTTGCAAAGTGAATGTAAATACTACTCAAACCTTTCAACAAAACCGTTCAATATTTTCAAATATGCTAAAAAGTAGCGCCAGTGATAGCTCATGACTAATAACAACCGAGATACATCAAAATTATGAAAATCGCGAATGCTGGTTTCTTACTGTTTAAATGAATGCACAGGTTTTCAGCATCTCTGAAATTAAGAAATTGAAACGAGTTAAGGATTAACTTTTCTTTATCATGGAACACATTCCACGAGATAGACCTATCAAGAGCATTAGTAAACCTGTATCCCTTTTTGGGTGCTTTATACAGTATTTGGTTTTTTTATCGCTTTGATTATGCTCTGATATGTGCCGCTTTGTGAACGATATACAGCTGTACCAGGAAATCCTTACAGTTACGTCACACTCTGTTTACTCCGATATCATAATGAGCATTTGTTGAAGAATTCAGCCATAACGGTAGTCTAAGTTAAATATATGACAACGTGTCCGTAGTGTAGAGGATACGACGATGGCGTTCGTGGTACTGCAGAATTTGCAGGAACTATTACTTATATCGTTCTGTGATGTCAGTGCATAACATAGTTTCTACCTCTAAAAAGGCTCTGTACAATAAGAACCTAACCAATTACACACTCGGCGGATCCTGCGTGGGTAGATGGTTGTGGTGGTGTCTCCAGAACTTAGATTGGGGTTGTCCCAGGTTCGAGCTAAATTGATACCCCTTGTTTAGTGGGAGTGTCATTCGGAGCTTGAGCCTAATAATCGTGAATTCAGCAAAGCTGTAACATTATTCATGAAATGTTGACACGGCGGTAAAACCCGTACAAACAAATAAACATAGACGACAGGGACCTTGTGGTTAGAGTACAGACCTAGTGTATCACACGGTCTCTCTCCGTTTGGAATCGAATCATCCTAAGTACTTTCCCGACTGACCTACAGAATTGACCAGCCCATCAGGGAGTGGCAAATCACTCGTCCGTATTGCCCAGCATGTCCAAATTCATCTAAGGATAACTGAACTTGTGCTGATATTTTACTGTGTAACAATTATACGCACAAATGCATAAAAAGACTTGGTATCTACGGACAAGTAGAACGAAATCAGATATCGCCACCCCGATCCATTTTGGGCTTTAGGTTAGAAGGGGTTTCCATCGATACTTTGAAAGTATATGCTAAGTTAGAAGCCATATGCATGGTTCACATATACAAAGGTAAAATGTCATGCGACGCATCATTGGGGGCGTCGGAGAGTATAAATATGTCATCAAATTATCCATTCACCTCACTGAGATAACAAAATATGACTGCTCGAAATTGAAAGCAACCGCTGCCGACAAAAAAAACCCGATCAATTTTAAACGTTATTGGTTAGAAAGCTTATAAACATTATCGTTTAAAGTAGTTGGTTCGAAATTTTCTAAAAGAGAACCAATGTGTCAAAAGAATGTATTGCTTGTCACAAGCTATGGCTTCTTTAGACACTGTGGTTCCTTAAGTCTTTTGCTGCAGTTTCGTCAAAGCGGGATATTATTGATTTAGTGGTAAACATTCTTAACGTTGGGACAATCGGAATTAAACCATCGTTGAAGTTCATAGTGATTGCTGTGCTCAATTCATTCTGGGTAATGTGAATAGCATTTGACTTGATAATCAGGTCCGTTGTAAAATACACTCTACGCTTAGATCTGGTGTTAGTTCAAAACGGCACTATCTCCTTGCAATTGGAGTCGTCTCTCTATTTCATTGGAATCGTATCCCTGCTTCAGCGCCTTTCAGTGAGTTGGTGTTGGTTAAACTTCATTTCACGTTGGAGACATAAGATATAGTACATGGATAGGCATGAACAATCAAATGTTTGTGAGACCCATGTGCTGAAGTTATCAGAGTACCATTGCTTACCTATGGGTAACGCAAAATTAAATCACTGTTTACGAAATAAACTACATCTGCAACATGAATGAGATATATCTTAACCATGTGGTTATAAAAGGAGACATAAGGTTTATCAATCAAGTAGTTTTTGTTATTTTAAAGATCTTTGGTGTCATTAATTCTGCAGAAGACAATTTATTTTGAAAAGATGGTTTGGAAAGACTTCAGTTGTAAATGCGGTAAAGGGATGTATCATGGGGTAGGGGGCTGAATAACAACGTGAGTTGTCTTCATCGATACCCAATTAAAAGCGGGTGGGCAACGCGTGTTTTGATTAGTCTTTCGTAAGTGAGTTAGGATTTTTGACCCTATAAATACCGACTACACTAGCTTTAAACACTTCATTGTCGCAACTGATTTTGAGGGGAACATCTTAGAGCTGTTGTGGTAAGTAATAATTGCTTATTCGTTCTTTGATATAATTATGATATAATTTCAACTACTTATGTAGAAAAAAAAACACGAAAAACGTTGCCAAAAAAAATCACCGATCTTGGTTTATTTCCAGTTTTCCCACATTTAGAATGAGAATTTTTATCAGATTAAGAATCTCTCCCCTATTCTCTTCTCCATCTATCTGGTTGCCTTGAATAACCTATTTTTTTCACACAACATTCAGTAATAAATTGAGAATCCCACATACCCATACCAAAGACTTTTAGTTCTCTAATCATGCTGATGATACAATGTTAATATCTGACAAATTAAAAACATTTCCATAAGAGCTTAGATAATTTCAAAATTTATTTCTAAAAGTGAAAGTTTGATATTAATTCACTTTTATCTGCACCATCATTGCGCCAATAGATGACGATGCCCCCCTTAATACTTCATTCTTTCTTTCACCTGTCCATTTATTTTCAGAGTGACAAAAATGAAGCGGAGATCTTTAAAGAACTTTGTGTTGGGGGTATCCATTGGGCTTATGATAGCCTTTAGCGGCATGAGTTACCTCTCCGGACTCGGCTACGTGTTTAAGACGGGCTACAGAGAAATAGTTCGCGAAGACTTCAGCGTTTTAGCGCTGAAGGACTTGACCAAGCTTCGACAATACGCCGTCTCGATGGAGCGAAAGCTCGAGGGGAATCCGTGCAGTGAGTGTATTACTGTTGATGTTGGATTGATCTTAAAGTCTTTGTTTGTGTGTTAAATGGGGTTTTACATCGCTTCGACAGTATTTCAGTTATGTTGCGATGCCCGGCTCTGAGATATGGAGGAAGAGCCCATATTCAACTGCCCATAGATTTTGAAGTCTCTTTCAACAGTATTTCATTCATACCACGACAGTGTAGCAATATTTGGCAGTCCCTAGCTGACATACGGAATGCCGATGGTTTTGACAACTGAAATTGCAAAGATGGCGGTGATAATGATTCCAAATCGCATATGTTAGTATATCGTTAGGAATGATAAGAAGTCATTCTTATTTTTATAAACTTGATTAAATTGGCTGAATGAGATTGAAATGAAATAGATCCAACTAGAAACTTCCTTTAATTGATGAATGTCTGTAAAGTATACATATTCGTAGCTAAAAAAAAACATTTGCTTTGTTCTCAGGCGATAAATTGGAGGATCCAGAAGACGACATAAAGGAAATTGCCCGACCTCAGGTTCGAATCCTCTGCTGGATAATGACCAGTCCCGACGGCCTCGACGAGAAAGCGATCCATGTGAAGAACACATGGACACGGCGCTGTGACGTCACACTGTTCGTCAGCTCCGTCGCCAACGCGACGTTTCCAGCTGTGGGCGTGGACGTTCATGAGGGGCGGGACCACCTGACAGCGAAGACGATGTGGGCGTTCCGCCATGTGTACGATCGATACTACGACGACGCTGATTGGTTCCTGAAGGCCGACGACGACACCTACGTCATCGTGGAGAACCTACGTCACTTTCTGTCGGATAAAGACACGCATGCGCCCGTCTTCTACGGTCAGTACTTCTTCCGGAACAAGACCGGCGAAACGTTCTTTCACCAGTATTTCAATGGCGGCGCGGGCTACGTTCTGAGCAAGGAGGCACTGCTGCGATTCGGTCGAAGCAGTTATGACGAGGAGCTCTGCAAGGCGGATGGAGGTGGTGAAGACATCGAGATGGCAATTTGCTTGCAGAACCTTGGTGTTGTGCGCGGGGAATCCCGAGATGCACAGGGGAGAAATCTCTTCCACTGCCTGACGCCCGATCTCCACCTGTTCGGACCACTTCCTGAGTGGTATAAGCGGTTTGAGGGACATGGAGCAAAAGAGGTGAGCAACCAAACATAGGCCATGGTCCTTGTGCGGGGCACATTGATTTGTAGTTAAGATTCTATAAAACACTGTGATGCGGGTTATAGCATGGGCCTCGGGCATTTTCTCTCAACACTTCGTAGCAGTACGTCATCGTTTACAAAATTGTCATAACCCTTGAATATCAAAGGCTATTATCCATGAGAATGAAAAAAAAAAGACATTCATTTAAAAGTCAGATAAATATAGTTGGACTCATGTTCCGTTTATTTCTAAGTTAATGCTTTTCCGAGGTATTGCTTTTGGCTTTATATCACTACGGTAATATTTATTGCTCAAACCTTTGTTTGATAGGATCCAAGGCTGAACCGAACGTTCCTTCGCATGGGTCTTGCCGTCTTTTGAGGGGAGGCGGATTTCGAAATTGAAAGTAACAACAGATAACTTCCCTCAAAATGTAGGACGGAAACCATTGTGACTATAAAACAAAGTTCTGGTTCCAAGCAATTTCTTAAGCCACGACGGTTTCTTTGGCACACACTTTAAGGATCATTGTGCTTTAAGCTTTCTGATTGCATAATATACATGTTTTTGTTTTGCATTTATGTTGTACCATTTCCTTCATGTTCGCTCAATTTAATTGCTCTAGCAGCGGACAAAAAACAAAAAACACTTCTTACTTGTATGCCACAATAAGCCTGAGGTCCTGGGTACCGTTTCACTAAACAGGTTACGCTTAAGATTTGCGTAATTCTAAAACAACAATTCCTCTTATTTTGATATTGGGCGAGGCAGTATTGCAAAGTGACACATCATTGGAATCGTCTCTCCGAGACGCTTCCAATGACGTGTCACATTGCAGTATTGTACTTTCATTGAATATACTATCCATGTTTATCAGTTATGACTTGATGCAAATATTTTCCTTAAGTGGTTTAGTAAAACGGTACCCCAACCCGTGCGTTTCCCCCGCATTGGTTGGGGACGAGGGATATACACACGGGCCAGGACTTACCACAATGGGTATTGTTTTAAATTGTTGTACAACAAAAGGCATACATTTTTCATTCCAGGGCGAAGAAGACGTAGGTGATTACACCATTTCCTTCCATAAAGTCCAGCCGCCTCTTATGTACACACTGGAATACCTGATCTACCAGCTAAAGCTACCTTATAGAACCATGATTGACACGGCATAGGAATCCAATTAGGCTTATATAGAATATTTGATCTACCAGCTAAAGCTGCCTTATAGAACCATGATTGACAGAGAACAGGAATCCGCCTAGGCTTATATAGAATACTTGATCTACCATGATGACAGAGAACAGGAATTGATTAAGGCGTATTCAGAATGTTAACAGAACTTTATATCTTATAGCCCCCATCTTGGCAGGTTTCAAATCCCAGTGATGGCATTTTGAATTTTCTCATGAATCTACCCGGCTTGATCAGCGCTAAATGGCAATCAAGTCTTCTACTTTGGATGTGTTGTTCATCTATATTGAGTTGTGTATTTTGCGAGAGTACAGGTTTTGTATCCAGGCAGAAGAATCCAGCTTAGCTTCACAAGCAATAATGGAAAGGGGAATAACAACCGTCTTTGCTCCAGGCCAGTGACGTATTAAATGAGGGACACAAACAAAACACCGTGATATGTGTATATACAATTAATTTATTTGAACATATTTAAAATATTGGTACAAAATCTATAAATATTTAAACAAAAAAATGGGGGTAAACCCCAAAACTTAATGTTGTGTGTATTTCTATTTTTCTTTCTATATATTGCTTATTTGAACATTTGTATTTGAAATGTGTGTATGCCTGTTACTCCATAAAGAAAGTATTACATTTATTTATTGATGTCTGCTTGAGCAACACCTCGTATGCTGGAAGGGGATGTTTTTTTTCTACTTATGCCATTTCCTATTCAGTATTGAAAATGAAAGATTTAATTTTACAGCATAGGACTATGCTGATTATGCTTACTCTGCTTTTATCACAATGTTTTGAAATACTACCTGGAGCAGTCATTTATACAATTTAGCAATTGATATATTTTCTTGTTTAATCTTATCAAAGGCATTAATTAGCTGGTTTGGGTTTGAATTCGGGTAAATTCATCAGTTTTATGATAATCTTGTGTCAATACAAGAACAAATCTTTTCGATAGATTGGTTAAATTGCTGAGTATTGTTCCCGTTATTTTTTACGACAAAATCCCAATCTATACCAGAATCCAATCCGCATTCAGACTCGGCATCATCAATACCTAGAAATAAAAGATAAAAAAATAATAATAAATTAACAAGATTTGTCCATTAGACAGTTTAACCCAAATCCAGTTAGATAGGATATTTAATGTTAGTTCACATGATTTTCAGTGTAATCCAAAAATTCATATGAAAGTGAATAATAAATACAATAGGTAATTCTTTTCTCTCCTTAAGTTAATTTGATGTTGAACATCAAAAGAAATACTGACTAAAATGTGTTCATGAATTGATCATAAGTTAATTCACTACAAATAAGAAGTAAGTCTATGAACAATTTTTATTTGTTAAGAGACCACAATGATAAAAAAAAACAATATGCCATGGTTATACATGTAGATCTATGCATATTCCTTACAGCCGATCACAAATCCATTTACATTATGAATTTGAGAATTGGATACAAATGACAACAGACAACACAAGATGTCCTATATAGATGTATATAGTAGATAAAAAATCTCTCTCAAAATGTACAACATGCACGCAAGAATACAGGTAATATAACCAAATGATAACACCTGAAATAATATAGAAGCTGCCATATTGTTTCATGTGAGGCTTCTTTCATTCTACTTTCCTTTTCAAATAAAGATCTTATAGTGAAATCTAAATAGTCATTTAATTTGATTAAGGAAACAGTTATATGCATCACTTATAATTTCACTATTATGTATGAGTTACCAATAAACAATTATGATGTTCAACACTCCAATAAAGTTGAGCTACTCAACGTGGATGAACATAGGAAATGTGTTATAAGCCTGGGAAGATTCACACGAAATATTGTAACCCTACACTAACGTACGAGAAACGTACAAGATGTATTTCTTAGCACACTGATATACCCAAGTAGTCACGATTTGGGTAAAGCAGTTGCCATAAGCCTTTGATTACCTGGTGTAAAGGTGTATCCCCTTCCCTGTCTCACATCCTCACTAGCCTCGACTCTCACAAAGGAAGTGATTTCCGGAAACTTTTCTCTAAAAAATGAAACATCTGTCTTCCTACGAGCGTCTGACACTATCCATAACGGATAACTCAAGTCGGCAGCCTCAATGGTCTTTCCACAGAAGAAGTAGGGCTCTTTGTTGCGTTTTTCCTCGCCCCATTTGATCATGTCGGCCCTGAATGTTTCCTTATACGTACTTGCTTTGAGAAGTTCTTCATAGTTCAATCCTTTCTCCTAGAAAAAAAAGGGACAACAAAACTTGCCTCTTTTACCAACGAAAGGAACCTTTTACCAAAAAAGGGAAACAAAAACAGTAGCAAATGGTATTTGTAAAATAAGAAAGCGAAATACAACTGCACATATTATTAATTTTTATTTTTTAATAAATAAAGGAATGACATCATTCCCTCAAACAATAAATTGCCCATTATCACATCTTACATTTTCTCTTACAGATATTTATTTTCAAAATTCATCTCTATATACATTTGAAGCATCAGGTATAATGCTATTCATGCATGACCTTGTTTCAAATTGAGGTCAGAGAAAATGTTATTGTCCATACTTAATTGATCATCAAGGTTTTCCTTTTGGACCAGTCACTCCTAATGAGCAATGTATCTCTATATCATGTAGATGTTTCTTCCCAGTATCATGGTTTCATGCTTTATTTTCATGTACTGTGGGAGACTTAAGAAACCATTGTGGCGATGGATAGACTGCTCCTAACAAGCAATGCATCCTTCTGTCATAAAGATTTTTCTTGCACAATGATCACAAAAGAAATAAGGGAAAATGACTTTACCTTTTTTTGCGTTTTCTTTGGAATTTGGTGAGCTTTCATTGTATCAACATTATTGGTACAATTTTGTGTTTCTATTACTATGTTGTTGTCATGTAATGTTATATCTTTTAATCAAATGAATCTATCTATAAGCTAAAATCAATCTAAATCTTCCCAGTATTATATGGTACTTTGCCTGTGCCTTCTCAATTTTGTACCAGTCACAATTCCATGGAAAAAAGAGTTTACTGGTAGTTTGTTTACTTAACAATAGAAAAGTTTGAGTACAAACCTGAGCATACTGTTTTTTCAGTGGTCCAGACAGACGCAGAATTGTGCAAACAGATGAGGTGTACCTATGATATGTAAGACACATTATAGATTAACTTTTTTCCATGTTATAAAAAAAAGCTGTCTGACTCTTTCAAAATATCCATCTTTACTTCATGAAATATGGTCAAGAAGTTGATATCTGTTTTAACCATCTTGAATAACCATGTGATAGAAGGGGAAATGGCTCTTTTGAACTATCAATTAACTTACTTGTCAATACTTGTGTTGAAAGTGAGATAAAAATTACCAGTATTAATAACTAAGATTGAAACTGTTCCAGGTTTGTTTGTTTTTTCTAAATGATATAAAGGTCTTTCTGTTTATAAGTACTGTATTATATCATACTCAAGCCTAAAACTCAATTGTGACTAAAACAAAAAGGTTGATCAGTAATTTCTCCTTTTGTCATATCAAATAAACTTGCCTGCTGCAATGTGTAGCCCCTTTGGAACATACTAGTTTCATGCTCAATAATGAATTGTGGCGGGGAAAAAGCTTGCCTATAACGACCAAATTCTCCTTTAGACACAATTGTTTTTATGCTTTATTACAAAAGACAGGCTTTCTTTTATTCACACTTAGTTAATGTCGTTTGCAATTGTATGCTTTGAATTTTGAATAGGCACACAATTTCATATGAAGGAAATTGGTGTATCATCCATTTTTGAACTGTTTAAATGATGTCGGAGTTAAATACCTTTTCAACAGGAGTTCAGCAACATAGTCTTTACCTGACTTCCGTTTACCACTTATGACGATGATGCACCTAGGGCCATATTCAAGACTTGACATTCCACCTTATATATGGCCTATAGGAGAGGAAACAAAACGATCAGAAGAAAAGCATGAAAGGTAAAAACAGTAATATATCCATATAAATGTACATTTGAATTGATTTTAATTCAAAGATGTTTAGAGCAGCCATCAACACAATCATGGTAGGGATATATTTGAATTAATGAATGGTTAAGTCTGCCTGTTGACTAATGGAATGCCAACGGTTCTACCTGTCTTGAAGGTTCCTAATAGGTGTTTTAAAAAAACTATCTCTTATTTTAACTTTTAAAGAAATGAATTTTTTTTTTTGATACAATGACAACATAGAATTTGTTAAGTAACAAAACTAGATTATTGACAGCTTTCTAATACTGTTTATAAAAGATATAGAACATTTGTAAATCTGTTACAAGGTTTTCTCATAAACAATCATCTTAACTTAGAATAAGTAGTGGTATTCTTTCAATACCATTATCACGAGGGTATTTGGAAATGTTTAACAGCTCTTGCAAGATGATGCTAGGAAGGTGCGCGAGAAAGAATTTCTGTCTTTTAATAAACCGGCTTTCCAATAGATGTGAAGTCGGAGACAACAAGGCTCATTACACATTATTTAACATAAATTTGGGATTTCTGCAACAAAGAAGTAAAGAATTGACAATAATTTTACAGTTCAAATTTTTAAATTTTATTACTTACAGAGCACAAATCTCTGAGTAAGTCCCTATAAAATCAATTTGCTCAGATTTAGTCACAAGCATACTAAAAAGACTTATCAAACCAATGATACTTATAGTTAGCTGATTCCCAAACATGGAATTAGTGTCTGGTCTGAACTCTGATCCAAATTGGAGCTAACATCAGATGACAAAAAATTTCCTCAGATATTTGGTAGAAACCATTGAAACAAAAGGAGAAATTGTTCATTAAGAAAAATTTATCCTTTTGCCACAGTGTTCTCTTAGATCTTGTGCAGCAGATACACCAAAGAGAGGTAGATCATTGGAGAAAATGGTTGTTTCAGTCACACACGTCAGCAGATTTGAGTGTTGATCTTGCGAGAATAATTCTAGTTATTCAATCATTGACAATGCATATGCCTATTTAGATACGATGTCGTAACGTCTTGTGGCTGCTATCTGGTTGCCACCGACGTTACGATTCCACGCTCATCACTTGTTGGAGCAAAATCAATTTTAGCTACCATGTGATAGATAACCTTTTTATGATAACCATAGCATAGTATTGTCTAAAATATCAAATGAAACAGCTTCATAGAAGCTAAAATTTCTTAATTAAGTTATATTTCTTAATTGTTAGTGAAATTTAGTGAGAAACAAACCGTTAGTGGCCATTTTGATTTTTTCGCAACTTCTCGCACTTTCTGCTGTTAAAATATGGTAATTACCCACTGAAAATGAAGGGCTCATCCAATGAAAACACATGTTTTTCCCGCCTTTTTTACAACCTTACTACAACTTCCAATATGGAATACCCCTACAGGTTAAGCTCCGCCCAATTTGACCCAATTTTTGTTGTCAATTGTTGCAGGATAGTCCTGGATATCCAAATGAAAACCGGAAGTGATGGATTTGAGAAATGAAAAGTATAAAGATACGAAAAATGCTTCTATTCTTTAAAACAAAGATCTAATAAACACAGATAAGCAACTCTGCAAAATACCGTTCTTTCTCGCGTTGACATCTCGTTCGCGAGATTTTGCCTTCCTGTAAATACAGACGCTTTATTTTGTTAATCAAAGCGTCTGCCGTCTCTGGTCAGCTATGGTAGCCCTTTTATTGATCCTCTCGACCACAAAAACCAATAAACAGATGGCCACCAGCAGTGGTGCCCTGCTGTGATAATTACCAGGGATTATAACTTATTGTAATATTGCACTGTGTCAAACTGAAATGTTTAGCTAAATTTTATGACGGAGGAAAATTTCAGCAGCAAAATTTACTGTTAAAATATTGACTTAAATCTATACTTTTGTGGAATGGGTCTCTAAATGGGAATTATCTTTTTTTGTGGCATATCATGTACAATATTCTATGAATTAATAATTCGTAATGGGGAACATTCTATTTTCTTAGAAAAATGTACTCAATACCATCATCATCACCATCTGCATCATCATCATCATCAACAATGTTAGAATTATATTATCAAACAACAACTAGCTAAGGGTTTTATCCATTCTAATAAAATCTAGATATAAAAATAATAAATGCATGTGTATTTCTATTTATAAATGAAAAATGATCCTTCGGATAAATTTTCAAATAAAGATAAACGTTCAGGAAGAAAGTTCATCATTTCTGTTTTAATAAGAAATTTTTCTGTAAGTAGATCATGGTCACGTGAAACATTCTCATTCCAGTGAACGGTCGTCAGATTTCTAAAACAACTTGGCACAAGAAAGAACGTATGCCTGACTTTTTTTTAAAGAGATACAGACTTGGCTACCTAACCTCAAAAAGCAACCTTACATGTGATATAAATGAATTAATGTACGAATTTGTAGAAAGAAAATAATAAGCATATAAACCATTGTTTTCAATAAATGAAAACTTCATTTTTTCCCTTATCAAAATTCTAGACAATTCGAAAATGAAGGGTTAACGTGCCCATTGTTTATCAAGTGATATACAGGAAGCTTGCATCATACTATTGTACTTTATTGTCAACTGAGAATTTGAGTTATCCCCGTGGGGGTTAAGATAACAGACATTCCAAAGACTAGCCTAACTTTAGAATTACATTTTGTATTAGATCTTTTTGGAGTGTCTTCTCAGCTAGAGCCATATACTTCTGCGCACAAATATGCACCCGAGTCTGCTTTTTATCTCTTGATTTGCAGCATGTTGATGTCATACACTTCCAGCACACACAAACATTCTGTCATTAGCGGCAAATTTTACACTTTCTTTGCATGGCAATTATTTCCAGCTGAACCAAACAGAACATATCGTTACATCTTCCACGTATACAGTTTATATACAATAAGAGAGTACTAAGAATAAATTCAAATTAAAAAAACAAACAAGACCAGATAAGAGAATTTAAATGCCTCTTAACGTCACAAAAATATGAAAAAAAGTTCTTGATCTTCCCTTGTTCGATAAAAATATGTGTAATAAATCAAAGTTTGTCTTAATCAACCCATATTTTGTTTTTGTTTCCGAGGAGTTAGGCAAAAACTATTGCTCTACTACTAAAACATGCAACCATATGATTTAAAAAAACCAAGACCAGATAAGAGAATTTAAATGCCTCTCAACATCACAAAAATGTATAAAAGTCCTTGATCTTCAATTGGTCGGTAAAAATATGTGTAATGAATCAAAGTTTGTCTAAATCAACCCATATTTTGTTTTTGTTTTCGAGGAGTTAGACAAAAGATATTGCTCTACTTCTAAAACATGCAACCATATGATTTCAAAAAACCAAGACCAGATAAAAGAATCTAAATGCCTCTCAACATCACAAAAATGTATAAAAGTCCTTGATCTTCAATTGGTCGATAAAACTATGTGTAATGAATCAAAGTCTGTCTAAATCAACCCATATTTTGTTTTTGTTTTCGAGGAGTTAGACAAAAACTATTGCTCTACTACTAAAACATGCAACCATATGATTTAAAAAAACCAAGACCAGATAAGAGAATTTAAATGCCTCTCAACATCACAAAAATGTATAAAAGTCCTTGATCTTCAATTGGTCGATAAAAATATGTGTAATGAATCAAAGTTTGTCTAAATCAACCCATATTTTGTTTTTGTTTCCGAGGAGTTGGACAAAAACTATTGCTCTACTTCTAAAACATGCAACCATATGATTTCAAAAAACCAAGAACAGATAAGAGAATTTAAATGCCTCTCACATCACAAAAATGTATAAAAGTCCTTGATCTTCAATTGGTCGATAAAACTATGTGTAATGAATCGAAGTTTGTTTAAATCAACCCATATTTTGTTTTTGTTTCTGAGGAGTTATACAAATACTCTACCATCCCATTCAATTCCAGACATATAGCACTTTCGGTTCTATTGATGATACACATTTTAAAACAGGTGTTTCACCAGTGGTAAAAGGAAATCAATTGTCTCATATGCAATTATTAATAAAAGCAACACACTAATAAAGGAATGTTAAAACTATCGAAAAATTAATAAAATAAACGTTAGTTTTCACACTTTATTCAACCTTCGTTTACATCGTCTAGCTGGCAGACACACTTCAGTGCCGACGAGATTAGGAAGTCTCGAATAGTCTCCCGATATCTCATCCTCCACGAGATGATAAGGGAGTTCGGTCTTTACCAATGGGGAGTTGCTTATCTGTGTTTATTAGGTCTTTGTTTAAAATACAGTCAACTCGACAGTTTCGGATCATCGACAGTTCCGGATCATCTTATGTTTGTTGTCAAATTTCTATGAATGCGAAGAAACTCTGGCCTAAAAAACTTAACAGTCATTTAGCATATTCATTTAGCTCTTGACAAAACCAAGATGACATTTCCACTTCTGGTAAAGCGATCACAATCAATATGGAACGGTTAATTAAGACCGAAACATGTCACCGGAAGTTGACCTAATTTCACCGATATTTTTTTTCGGCGATTTAGATGCTCATTTAAAAAGATAATGTGCACTAAACATTGACATCATTTGTAAGAAAAATTACAATAGAACGTATTTATGCAAAATTTTCAATCTAAAACAGGTCTGGGATTGTATAATTGCATGATGAATGAAGGCAGGTTAACTCGACAGTTTCGGATCACCTCTTTGATTTATAGGGGTCGTCTCAACATTACTTTCGGTCATTCTCGTACGCTCTTAAAAGTAAAAAGTAAAATAATTCTTTAAAGGGAAATCGCACAAGGCATGTGTTTGATGAAAATAAAGTATTAATTGATGATATTATTTTCTGTTCTTATTGTCTCTTTGTGAAGTTAACCCTTTTTACAATAAATGATATGACAATTAACGTGATTCGGAACTGTCACATTTGATCCAAAACTGTCGCGATGACCCCGATCTTGTTTTCTTCAAAAACTGAAAAATGGTAAATAAAAGCGGTAAATCATTGGTATGAATAGACAAAGGAAGACTTTTTCGTTAAATTCATATGTTGATTTCTACAGTTAATTGGTTAATACAAGAAAAAACGATCTTTTACTTCTAATGCCTATTGTGTTAGATTTATTTGGGTCATCAAATATAAAATACATTTTTAAGGTGTTTTGGATCATAAATAACTTACATATATCGAAGAAAAGACACTTGACTGAATATGTATACATGCTTTCAACACATCACGTTTTTAATGGCGAATTTTGTTACAAGGGAGGTAACTTTTCTTAGATAGTGTCAAACTATAAATAAATTTCGGCTCTTTGGATATAGTGTACGCGATCAGTCAAAATTTTTGATTCAGCCTAGAATATACAGGAGTCAGTTTCTTGAACTGCACAATCATAAGTCTGATAGAGAAGAAACAGTTCATGCCATGAAGTTTGGTGGGAAAGAAAATAGTTGCGTCACTCGAGTTTTTAGCCTACATTATTTATGAAGCCAGAGATGTTTCTGATGTAGTCTCGATAATGATCCGCGAACGAAGCTTTTTTCATCATTTGGACATTTATCGTGCTTCGCTTCGAAGGCGTCAGCCAAAATAGCAATAGCCTTCGAGACCAGTTATCTGTAATATCTCTGATGTAGCTGACATGTGCATTCTCAAAGACCTAAAATTAGGTCTTCGGCATTATCCATCCTATCAAAGATTAAACGTGAAATATACGCTTTGTATACAGAAAACTGTGACTTCAACATGACTGAATATTTGTTGCAGCATGAAAGCCGAAAAAAAAATCATAATAGAGTTTTTCATTATACCAAATGACAAAGTGTAGGAGACGACCAAATCAAACTTTGTGCTTATGATTGTGTTATGATTTTAGATGGTTCACTTGGTAGATAGAAAGCCTGAACAT
Organism: Cerastoderma edule; assembly: GCA_947846245.1. Lineage (NCBI taxonomy): Eukaryota > Metazoa > Mollusca > Bivalvia > Cardiida > Cardiidae > Cerastoderma > Cerastoderma edule. The sequence goes on from OX401412.1 coordinate 34,535,270, forward strand.
GTGCCTTATTATTGACATCGTGACATTTAGATAATTGATATAATTATAATGAATTTATAATGTTCTGCTCAAAATTACTTCAGTTATAAATCGTTAACATTGCGATAACCTCCCCTGTTTTATCATACATATCGTGGATTTCCTCCCTTGGATATAGGTGTTCGTTGCGGGTGAGTGGTTGCCAACGTAAACAACGGTTTCCCCATTCACTATCGATCGCTGGGTGATATTGGAATTTCGCCCTTTTGTTAAATAGGCCCGAACTTAATCCACACGGATACATTATTCATTCGGTCGGACGTGAGTGTACGGTGTTTTTAAACTGTGGTCAGAAACTTGGTTAAATGTAAAGTATAAAAACATAGGATTTCTAAAGGGCTAATTTGTTAATGAATGAATTCACTTTGTTTATACATGTATACATAAGTAGATATATAGTGTATTTGTCTACGCTGTAAATGTCTTTGTAGTGTTACAGGTATTACTTTTTAAACTATTTTATATGTATTATTATACACTTGGTTTATGTGTTGTCTATTCATACATGTATGTATATCTACACATGCGGAAAGGGTGTACCTTTTATCAATTCAATTTATTTCGTAATATAGGGCCATGCTGTTTTTGTAAGACGGTTAACCCATTAATGTCACAAACGGGCGTGTTTACTATTGTCTCTTTTGAGTATTAGGAAGAAGAGTGTTCCTTTTAGAACAACAACAGCGTTTTATAGGCCTACTTAAATAGGCTATCTTACCACAACACTTTATATACAAAGTTCGAGTAAAATAGCAGCATTATAATCGACGATCAAATCGACAATACAATCAAATAGACAAAAAAGACTTATTATCAATTAAAAAGCTACACAATCGATTAACAAACCAGGAAAATAATATGTCGAAATAAAACTATTCTCACACCGCCATAATGGGGGGTTTGCATATACGATGAAAATGCACTATTCTTTTTTTCAGCAAAAAATCGGTGCTCGTCTGTCCGTTTACTTATTGCATACACGTTAAAATGAACTGACAGCAGAAGATCTAAGAGAAAGGTAAAAGACATAATATCGAAGCATCGGAATAACGTTATTGGATTTCAATACCAATATCACAATTGCAATTCCATTTTTACAGTCAGTCGATTTGTCGCCTGCTGCCACTTCTAATTTTGGCATGTCATAAATTTCCTAATGGGGAAACGATTTCAGCCACACGTCTATCTGCTACATGTGTTGTATCTCGAATGATCCAAGCTGTAACTGTGTTAACGTAGAATGAAATATCTGGATCATTCGGACGTCTTGTATGTGGACCATATCGATTCCACCTAGTTACGTTTGTCACCTTTTTACTTACAGCACGTTATATCATGTGAAGCGTGACATTTCATATTAATCTGTAAATTATCATAATAACGCAAATGTTGAATAACTTAGGCAAATATCGCACCGCTTTATCATACTTCACTGTTTCATGTGCCTATACCGTGTCATTTGGGAGATTGATTGTATTCGAATTTTTAAGCTGTTTTCAACAGTATTGATGTATACAGAAACGGTCGAAGCTTCTGCAGAGCTGCACTTTATTAGTTCTTCGATCTCAATGACTGTTTTCCCAACAATAGAATAAGGACCTAATTTGTGTAACTGGTATTTTTTTCTTGTGCTGCTCTTTATTTAGTCCATCGTTCTCAATCGGTTTGAAACGAATATTCTGCAGTACAGGAATTACCAGCAAGTGTTTTAATAAACGACTTAAGAAAATAATTTGCGTAAGTTAAAACCGATAAACATGAATAATATCTTAAATCAAAAGAAAGCATTGCTATGTGTCTTTGGGCAACGATTTGAATGATGTGTTACTTTGCAAAATTACCTATCTCAATATTGAAATAAGAGGGAATTGTTTATTAAACGTACGCAAATATTAAACGTCAGATACTACCGAGCTGTGTGGATTTGTACACTTACCGCCGCGATTTGTCTGAATAATGGTTGAAAGCCGCGTTAAACCCTATTTCATACTTTAACTATGAACTGCTTATATATAAGTAGATCTACTGTCACTACTCAACCAAAATACCCGTATCTCATTTATTGATATGCATGAAATACGGATCTTTGGTTGATCAGTGACGATAACAATTTGTTTGCGGTTTTTAGGGACATGATGGTGTATGCATTATACATACATTAGATACTGTATGTGGACGTTAGAAATTAGGCTTGTCATTAACTATTTTAACTCTTTTTCATCACATAACCATTAGGCGTAACAATCACCAAATGTGTGCTCTTACCCACCGTTGTTTGATAGTCTTATTGCATCTCTCGCACCGAAAACTATTCCTAATGAGTTATTTAAAAACATATAGGTTGTATATATAGAGAGATAATAAGAGTCTGACTATTAAGACCCCTTACTCTATTACTTTATCTCCTATTGACAGCACCTGTTGTAAATGAATTAAGAAACCGCTTTGATAAACGGATAAAGTGCTCCTTACAGGTACGCACAATTTACCATTTCGAATCAATGGTACCTACCCAAAACCATACATAATGCATATTCTTCTCTACACCTATTACCGCCTGCTGTTGCTTTCAGTTTGGACCACTCACAAATTCACATGTGGGGAGTAAATGGGTCAAAGGGAAAAATACTTACATAGTTTTGCCCTATCGCGTGTGTAGTGTATTTATATATACTGTATATCAGCACTTGAGACATGGTTAAGACATAAAACAACGACCCAGTGATAAGGTGGTTTGGCTACGTTCAAGTGGATATAAAGAGTGATACGGTCTGGATGTCGGGGGCAAGGGCTTCGAACCCAGCCCCTCGGGCCGACCCCTCCCTTCTGGATGGCACTGTGGAGGAGGTGAAGGGGGGCTCGTCAAAGATCATCCGGGTGTTTCTGAGTTCGACTTTCTCAGGTGAGAAAAGTTTTCATTTACCGTATTGTATATGAAGGGTTGTATAACAAAGTATTACATAATACGAAATACATCAGCATGTATCATTAGTATCATTAATATAATTGTTGAGATATAGTGTAAGGGATAGTTCTATGTATTCAGACTTTTTGTAATAAGACACGTTTTTACAGTCAACGTTGTAGTAAGCGACCTCATTAAAGATAATGGATGACAGAAATGTGGTGTATTAGACAGCCAGCCACTAAATAAAGGGCGCATGTCATACAGAACTGGAAGTTTCTGAATTCAGATTATCTCAGACTAAAGACCCTTTTTGACAGTGTTTGAGTCGGGTCGCTTAATCAAGATTGGTTGACCATCTTATTAAAGAAATAAGTTTGTTTATAATCAATGGGAATCTTTTCCTATTATCCCATTTTCGATACCTTTTCCAACGTAGCTTAACATCGGTCGCTTAATACAAGAATAACTGTATTACATTAAGATATACATCGTTGTATACAACATTGAACTTGAGCTTTCTACACGATATGTACCCTGTTTGCACATTATGCTATATTAAACAACTCTTCCAGCGTAGCATAATGATGGTCGTTTTAAACAAGAGCGTCTGTTTTAAACAAAGAGGAGACGTGTACTGATACACAAGTCTCGGTTTTAAAGATAACCCCATTTTTCACAACTATTCCAGTGTACCTTGACGATCGTCGTTTAAAACAAGATTGATTGTATGTTACGAGTAAGATATATGTCGTTCCGTATTTATATTTTTTATTTTTTCAGGGGTTATGATTTGTTTTGTGAGTTTTTATTATATAGGGTTTAACGCCGTGCCAACCGTATTTGTCTACTTTTTATCGCTTCCGAACTGGACTCGGGCCTCGCCTGCCCGTGAGGAATAGGTAGAGAATATAGCTTTAATTTTAGAAAGATCTACTAGAGGGCCAACGGTTGCTTGAATATTATCTCGTGTTAAAGATATCAAATTTATCAATCGAAAATACGCGGTGGGTCCGAGTTATTTAAAGTACTTATATATTTTAGATTGCGATGTGACATCAGCGGAATGTGTGTGTGTCAGTGTTTACTGTTTTCTACTGCAGTTAAGGTTTATTAAATTGTATAACCCCCAAGTTCTTCAAATGAGTTTAACACCGAATTCAGTGTTAAAATGCATCATATAGACATATCGCAGGTGTGTTTTAACAAACTGTCGCATTTATTTTATTAAAACGAAGGAGATATGATCTTTTTGACAAAAGGCGACGATATAAACCTCTTTGAAAGGAAAGGAGTCCTGGGTTCGATCCCTATCGACGCTGCTTATATCCCAAAGAGTGTCCTCCGGCAAGACGTAATAGCACTGTACTGGTAATTCCCAGAAAAGGCTTGATGTAACTGAAAAAATGTTGAGACTGCATTAAACCCGTACACTGATATATTTCCTCATTCATTAAGTTGCGACTGAACGCTTTTTCGACTTCAGATGGAGTTTGTCTTAATTGACTTTACGATTGCTTTCTTCCTTTATTGCAATGTTTAAAAAGACTTAAAAGGCTACTATATAGGAATTATTTCAAATGGTAAAGTTACGATTATTTGAATGAGTGAAATGAGTTAACCATCGCTGGTTTTTAACGAGCCTCAGCGATCTGAAGATATGAAGATTTTATACGGCTCTTATTGACAAAGAAAAGACAGAGGGAACATACAATAATACTTGAGAAACCACCTAGCGATTTTCGAGCCGTGTTAAACCTTTAGCTTCCTTTAACTCTATTTAATTAATTAAAGACACACACATACACCAATCTCGGAAAAACAAGTGCGACATACGAAGAAATTGCTCGTTGCGCGAGCAATTTCTTCTTTTGTCACACGACTTTTCCCTTTGATATCTAACTTTTTTATCACATTAATTTTCTTGCTGTCGTCAGTCAATGCTTCAAACTTATGTTATTTCAAAAGCGCGTTTTGGGCATTGGGTTGAATACACCACAACTTAGGACGTTTCAAGTACTTGTGGTTTTTAATGTACCAAACTGAATGTTTAAACCGTATATGGTTTGGCAATTACTGTCATTTCCTTGGTGTTTGTTATTGTGTTTTTGTGGGTTTTTGGTTTTGTTTATTAAATTGTCTACAGGACTTGAGTCATAATATTAACGACAATGGTTCGTGTCAATTGTTTGTCCATTTGAGCAATTTTGTTTATCAAAATGAACTCTTATACTTTCTATCGACTAAGCCTATTCCAATATCTTATAAAAACATCTCAGTCCATGCCAACCATTCAAAATATAATCGTATCTAAGGATTTTAATCAAGCGTCAAGCTCACGAAAACACAGCTTGTACGATTTGGCTTCTCATGTGTCAACTCTGGTCTTTCCAAGTTGTTACAAACATTCGTTTGAGAATTGATGAAGACAACCGTTCGTTCATCCATCCAAAATAAGAACAGATCAAAATAGACGTTTATTTCATGACTCACGAATCCACTGTATGACCAATTAATACATGTATCTGCAGCCAATTTATGTTTCCTTATATTCAAAGTCACGAGCCTTTGATTTGTATATCACGCAGTCGTATGTCATGCGTTGCTATATTTGATCCTTGCCTTGTGTGCTATCAAAACTATTTTCTTATCGAGACGAGCATATATGATTTTAAACTGTCAACCAACATGTTTCGGATTATATCGGCGACAGCTTAGCAATTCGTGCTATCTGTAAATTAAGTAATGAGGGGAGTTTTTAACGCTATCCACCATGTGTTAATTTTTGACTGATCGAAGTTGAAAGTAACAGCAAATTCTATAAAGGAACATGAACATGTTTAAAAGAAAACCTATTGTGATATGATCAATGTGGTCGCAACCATTGTGGCATACGGATGAATTGCTCAAACAGCAGTGATTCATTCCTTTGAAACAGTGATTTCCAAAGACATGTATTGCAGATGCGAAAGTAACTGCCAACGAAAAAAAGGATTTTTCAAACATAAAACTACATGTATGATAAAGGATAGGGTCCATTGTGACAAAAGTCTGGCTTTCTCTATTCATCGTTCTGTAACATTGGTTTCTAAAGACTCCTGCAGCAGATGCAGCAAAGTAAAGTATCATGGCGTCAAGTGTTAAAAGTCTAGAATCATAATATTAACTCCCATTTCAGCAACCCGGTTACAGAGGAAACGGTTGTTAACTGTGTCAAAGGCTTTGTTAAAGTCTATGTAGGATGTAAATGTTAGTTCCTACTTCTTAAGACCAGTTCAGTTATTTATTTAACCCTTTACCAAAAGTTTTAGACTGTCCCAAATTGAAAGAGTTTGCAGACGTTATTTCAAAATGTGATGGAATTGTAAAATAATCTTCTGATAGGGCAGAAACCATTGTGCGAAAAGGAGAAATTGCTCGTTACGAGTAATTTCTCCTTTTCCCACTGTGTTTTTTAAAGTCGTCTGCAACACAGTTGTCAAATGTCGTTACTGTTCGGTAATGGGATAAGCTAACTTATATGAGTGACTGTATATTCAAGTATGTAAAGGAGAAAGAGGGAGCAGTCTATGTATGGCATACCAAGGAACACCTTATCTACCTATGAACTGTTTAACCAAATATACGTAAATTCGTCTATCAAATGCAGATTTCTCCCACTCTTTGATGGTGAAAATTTCTTATCACGTTCATTCAATTCGCCGGCTTGCATATTTGGAGCCAATATAACCTGCCTCGCTACCCTCAATACGACTGGTGATAAAGTTATTTAAACAGGACAAAATGACTTGTTTTCCTTTACATTTATACACGTGAGGTGATCTTTATTTCTGTTTTCTTAGACTTGGAAATTATCTCATTCTTTTAGTTCTATACTCAAACGGTTGAAATATTTGTTTTATTTAGGAGAACATTGCCTTTATTTGATTAAGCTCATAAAATAAAAACAGATATCACATTTCAGCAACGAACATGCATGTCATCCGTTCCGTTTCCTGTTAAGAATTGATTCCCGTTCTGTGTGGCAACCCTTTGTTGCAAAGCCGTTGTGTTAAAAGGATAGATTTCTCAGGTTGAGCAATTTATCTTCATACTACAATGCTTTTTGAAGACTTCTAAAGCATTTTAGTCAAACCGAGACATTTTGATGTAAACCAGTACAATAAAGTCTCGTTGCAATGGTACTGTCATTTATTAGCCTGCTTTCTGATATTATAAGCTATAAAAACGGTATCATTTACCACCGTTTTATGAGGCTAGTTTCGTATTTACATTTCTTATCGAACTGTTTACCGAAAACATTCCATCCGGGGAGTTCATGTTATCGATCGTGTTTTATTGAATGGTATTGAACGGGTTGACTTTCGAGGGTATCTCGTAACGAAATCTCGAGCTATGGGAGAGAATTGTCGGGAGAATGTACGAGGGGGAGATAATGGCAACAGAAAACGCAGTAGCAATTCCGAAGGACAGACAAACAGACTGATAAACGAACAATCAGGAAAGCATATATCTAACACAAACAGACTGACACCTATACCTATTACAGTACTTATTTGTTTTGAAAACGTACGTTACGAACTTGAGTGAAGAATACATCAAAGATAATTTTTCGTTTATAAAGGGCTCTCTATATAATTTAATATTCTAGTATCACACATACTTTTATGGTAATTAACACATTTCATGACTGGTGCTTGAAAGTTAAGAAATGTAAGGTAGAGTGAATACTGCTTTTTTTGATAAAGGCTCCGACCGAAATATTTGAAGGAGAGTTTCTTTTATTGATTTAGATGTTTAATTGCTCTATGTAAAGGTGTAGATTTCTTTTTTCATGTTTTTTTTTTCTTTTTTGAAATGTTTGTTTATAACTTTTCATAATGGGTACATATGTGTTATCCACTCATTTATACTATTGTTGGGTTGTTGTAACGACCCCTTTGCGAAATACTATATAATGCGTTATTTTCAGACTAGGTTATCATTGGAAGAAACCACTGATGACAAGTTTATAATACCGACTTTTTAAGAATGTGTTTCCATATGATGACCGATATATATTGCCGATTTATTTATCAAAATTGTTCTTCTTTATGTTTTGTGTCGTAGCTTGCTTCGTTTTGTTTCATAATATATTCGTTACATCTATATTTCATTACTTTGCTATTGAACGCACCCTTATCATGTAATTGAGGAAGGCATTTGGAATTATGCAGGCCTGATTTGCAATTAACACTTTTCCATCTTTATCACAATATTACTTTTATGTATAGAAATCCAACAGTTATATTTACACAAAGAACAATGTTATTCAAGATTTCAGTTTCCACGTTGTTGTAGGCGTTTGAGATTTAAGAGTTGGACACATAACCTACGCGAAGTTCGTGAAATGTTGTATTATCGAATAATACCACCATGAAAGCTTGAAAGGAGGCCCACGATAAACGAATTTCTATTTTGTCAGAATATGTTAAAGAACTTCATGCATCGAAATCTATTTGTCAATAAAAGGTATACTTCAGAGGAAGCAGATGCTGTTAGTTTGGACCAAAGGTCATAGGATTATGGAGTAGGTAGTATATAGAAACTTCCATTACATATACGAGATAGTTATAATCAAGGCTTCTTTTCCCTCTATATTTTACAGACTTTTCGGAGGAAAGGAACGTCCTTCTTAAAGATGTTTATCCGAAGATCCAAGAATATTCAAAACAGAAATATGGAGTCAACTTTCAGGTAATGCCAGGACATGAGTTTTGCAATTGAGAATCATTTCTTATATATGCGAACCTATATTCATGTTTCTTTAAACCATTCATTGTCTTGTTGACATGTATTTAATTTTGTGATTTTGTTAAAAATTTGACGCATTGACGAAGCAAGGAACCATTAAGCCCATTTTGTCTTAATGTTAAACGCAACGTTGCACGCCAATGCTGTCATATATAACATAATAAATTGATTAAGCCATAAAATGAACAATACAACTGTGGTTATAACACAGTCCTCAGACTCTTGCTGGACGTTTTATTACATTTGTTTATTAATTTTCCAGATGGTCGATATGCGATGGGGAGTCACAAACGAGGCTCAGAATGATCACATGACTTCTGCTTGCTGTTTGAAGGAAATCCGAAACTGCATCAATGTGTCGGCTGGACCTAATTTTGTGGTATGCTAGGTTTATTGTTTAACCCAATTACTAATTTCGATTCGTTTTTTTACCTGGCGCCAACAACTTTTCAATATTACTACGGTGCCCGGCTCATCATGGCCGAAGGAAAACGGACGAAAACTTTATTACACATAAAGGGCTTGTCAAGACGGGTTGAAACATTGTCATTCAAATTTCAAAAATGGGAGTTTGTGTCTAGTTTAAGTTGAGAGCAACAGTGGAAGACAATTATGAAAGATAGGGAATGGCGTACTCTTTGTAATATTTGGCACAGCATTTCTTTTGTCGCCGTCTTCTTTTATGTTATGTTGCCGAACATTAAACGAGAATATGCACTCATAAAAGAACCTAGTTTGCATATCTTTTGATATCGATTGGCCGATAAACATTGCGAGATTTTAATGTCCCCTAGGATTGCCGTCACTTATGTATTATGAAGGCTTTACAAACAATCAATCTGCAATGTTCGAACTGAAATGAGGCATGAGTTTCTTTTATTATTTCTTTTTTCATCTCAAATGGCAACAGCGCTCGTCTTACCTTTGCATTTTACTCTGGACGTATTTTGTCTATTTTACAAAGGCATTGGTGGGACAGAAGTACGGGTACCGACCTGTCCCGGCGTTTATTGACGGGGAGGAGTTCGAGATCATTCGGACGCTTCTAGAAGAGAAAGAGATCGACACGACCGTGCTAGACGTTTGGTATTTAAAGGACGAGAACTCTGTACCGCCTCAGTACGTCTTGCAGCCGATCAACACCGTGTTGAAAAACTATGACAACGAGGTAATATTTACCATGACACCGTAATGAACAAACTGATTCGCGCTAGGACGGTAGTTTTTGTTTAATTAGTTTGAATAAGTGTTATACTATATGAGACATACAAATTTACCTTTGTTTTCGCACAAAATGTTCGAAATTAAAGGTAATTTGTGAAGATAATGACATAGCAGCTACCTTTCAAAACTGCCGTTTACGACAAGTCCCCTGTTCGGTATAATTTCCATTTTATTTCAAACTGATGTGCACGTAAGTTTGCGTTATTGTATCTAACGCCAACCACTTACTTACCATATCTTTTTCATTGAACAATTAAGCGGTTCGGCGGTTAAGATTTAATAAAACAATATAATCATCAATTGAGAAAGAATGATGTGTCACAGGTATGCATTGCTCCCTTTTCCAATTTAAGTACAGCTAGCACAAGTTAATATCTACCAAATGGTCTGCCATTATGAGTTGTGAAGCTAGGGGGTCTCTTCCATCCTTTATGGACATATGTGCAATATAACTTGAAATAAAGTTGGATGACACGTTTTGAAAACCCAAGGAATTAAACAAACAAACAAACGAACTTATCTACTGATATCGTCAATAGATTTGGACTGGCAAACTTACATGCACTTGATTATACTATTATATCACAGTTAACCATTGTTGTTGATTTTGACATATGTCTTTTTTCTGTATTTTTCAGGACGAAGATCTTAAGAAGGCATCTAGGGATGAATGGCAAGAGACGTTTGACGAAATACGGTCCTTGCTTATGGAGGGATCCACCCTTGCCTTCGACGACGGGCGAATTGGTGGTCAAACAAAGGAGAAATATTTCAACTCAGGTACACCATATTGCAAATATTGGGTGACACTGTTGCTTCATCAAGTACGTCTCCATGGCATTATGGTTAAAGTTATTGGCATGTGATAGCAAGGCCCTCGTCGCTTGAGATACTGCTTTAATCAATGAACGAATTATTATATTCCGAACATTCTTAATGTCTCAGAGTTATAGAATATAGATTTTGAATAAGAAATATCCTACAAATATATAGGAATCCTCTAAAATTAATTAATTAACCTTCATACATATCTGAATACAGCACACTTCTTTTAATATCTTTATTTCAGTCACACAGGAAGAAATAGATCTTGGGCTCTTGCAAAATCCTGGAGATCCAAACAAGAAATGCATGTGCTTCATACGTCACATTGAAAACCTTGACAAGAACGTTAACCACCACCGGGCAGTGAAATTCATCGACCTCAAATCAAACGGAAACAGTAATCAATCGGAAGTGGATTCCGATGCGCAGGACTTACTGCGCAATCTCCGAGATGACATCATACCGCGGACGCTAAACAAGGAGAACATAGTAAAGCTTAGCACGCCTTGGAGCGATCGGGGCGGGATAAATTCGACAGACAATGCGGAATATCTGTGTAAATTATCGGAGTTGTTCTACGAAAAGATGTTGATGTTAATTGATACGAACCTAGCGGACAGGAAAGACGAAGACGACACACAGACGAAAGAAATTCGCGAACAGTTACAAATCAGAGACGAATGGAGTAAGATATTCTTTGGTCGCCAAGACGTGTTGAAAACTGTGGAGAAATATCTGAGAGATGTCAAGAATCGGAGTCCGTTCGTTGTGTACGGTGAAAGTGGTTGTGGAAAAACTGCGGTTATTGCAAAGTGTGCAAAGCAAACGATAAAGTGGATGGAAGGCGCAAGTCCGGTGATTGTTGCTCGATTTTTAGGTAAAGCGCCAGTTTCGTTTTATACCTCGTATTGAATTCGTGTAAAGGCGTCGAGTATATTATTATAAAGCAAGGGATTATCCAGTCAATTTACTTTAACTTTCTGTATTTGGATGTACATGTATAAGATCTTATTGATAAATATTGGGATCAAATCTAATAATTAATGAGATGGAAAACAGCCAACTTGACTTTATCAGTTGTATATCTTGATTATCATGTAAATTTGATACTGATACCAGTCGACTTAAATATCAAATTGGTGCAACGTAGCCCCAATGAAAAAAAATCTAGTTTAAAATGACAACATTCTGTAAGGGGTCATTTTTACTTTATTTTATCAATTTCGAAATCCATAGGGAAACATAAAAAAGTAATTAACTTTACTGGATACATACTACTTAATTACAGTTGAAAGGTAGTTATTTTGATATGTAACCATTTTCACCAACCTAACACGTATTATGTCGCCTTTTTTGCCTCTAGTTCCCAATCTATTGACAACAATATTGTGAATTCCAGGTACAAGTCCTCAGACATCACATATTTTGCTGACGTTGGTGAGTTTGTGCACACAAATATGTGACGTATACAGCATCGACAAGTCAGAAATACCAACCGAATACAACGACGTCGTGGCGTTCTTTCACAAACTATTACAGGTACGTACATGTTATCAATATGTCGAAATATCAATTGCCTATATACATGTTGACATGTTTTTGCATTAGTTTTCCTATAGTATTTGATCATTCGAAAAGAAGATACTTATGCACAGTGTACAAGTTTTCCCTTGACCCCTTGATTTCTGCTTATATGGAATGGGGGGGGGGGCACTTATGACCCCCTTATATATTGAAATGTGAATTGAAAATAATGGTATTTAGGGGTCATATCCAGGAATTGACGGTCATTTACTACAGAAGTTGGGAGTCAAGGTAAAACTTGAGTATTTCATCTAATCGGAAATCATACGGTATTGAATAATAGCATAAAAATGGAACATACTTTCTTGAGACAAATTATTCTAGCATGTAAATACTTTATACGTCATGCTACATTTCAAAACGGGTCCAAATTGTTAGACACGGTTTTTGGCAATTATCAATTATCAGACATGTACCGGAATCGGAAGTATTCAGGGAACCTTTTGACTGTACTGCATAGGTTTTAAAGTTATGTGGTAACACTCCCATGATGCATATTGAGTCTTTGACCTTATTCCGCATTTATATTTGAATTGATACAGGACGTACCATACGAAAATCTCCATTTGTATTCCAAATTTATAAGCAGAGTATTCTTATCTATTTTCTAGAGGATTGGCGAAGCCAGGCCATTGATCATTTATTTGGACTCCATAGACCAGCTTGCCCGCTCGTTTGACCCCTACAACTTACGCTGGCTCCCAAAGCAGCTGCCAAAGAACGTAAAGATAGTCATGTCTTTGATCCCGTCCGTCAATAACCTCTTAAAACAATTCCAAAAACATTTACTCAGTGTTGGAAAAGACTCGAACGTTCAGCCAATTCCACAGCTTACCAATGCCACAACCATGGACATCATACACGCCAGGCTTAACGATGTTGAGCGGAAGATAACTGGGGAACAAATGAATTTAATATCGAACGTATTCGCAAGTTGTGGGCTACCACTGTTCTCAAGAGTCATGTTTGAAGAGGTCATCAACTGGAAATCGTATTCCTTTATAAGTCCAGACATGGTGGCATCGTCAATGCGGGATGCTTTGAATCATTTCTTCCATCGACTAGAAGCCCAACATGGAAGGACTCTAGTCAGACACGCCCTTGCCTACATTACAGCCGCCAAAGATGGCTTATCTGAAATGGAGCTCCTTGATCTTCTTGCCTTGGATGACGATGTCCTGAACTCTTTGTTTCTATTCTGGCTCCCACCCGTACGGCGCTTGCCGCCTTTTCTCTGGACCCGTCTTCGGCTTGACTTGGATGTTTTCCTTGTAACAAGGAATGCCGGGGACCAAGAGGTCTTCACGTGGTATCATCGATTGTTCAAGGAGGCGGCAATTCATCGCTATCTCGGTAATGATGAAATAGAGGATACCATCCACAGAAACATTGCCGAGTACTTTATGGGTGTTTGGTTCGACAAGAAGAAACCGTTCAAATACAGCAGCTTTCTAAAGTCGCGGCTGGCGTTGACGCAGGACGATGGGGCGGAAGATCGTGGTATCATGAACCAACAACTTGTCTTCGTCCAAAACAAGGGAGCATTGCTCTACAACAAGAGGAAGCTTGTGGAGTTACCACACCATCTTGTAAAGATTTCCGATATTGAAAACCTCAACAACGTTTGCATTTTCAATTACACATGGCTGTGGACAAAGATCTCGGTATTCGGGGTCCAATTACTGCTAGAAGATTTGGAATACGCCTACGCGAAGTTCGAAGACGACGAAATCCGGGCGTTGATGGATGCTCTGCGCATTGCAGGGAGTTCTCTCAACTCGAACCCGAACAGCTTGACGCTCGAGATAACTGGTCGGCTGGTTGATCTCATTGACACCCAGCCCAAGCTGAAACAACTCGTGAAGCACTGTGATATCAAATCCCGCCCGGATTCGGCGCTTATTTCCCCGTTCCAGTTGTACGATTTGCCGGTCAGCGCCCTGAGGATGTCGCTGGAATCCCTGACTGCCGATGTTGGAGACGCTGTGTTCATGAAGCGTGCTTCAGAACTGGTGGTCCTAACCATTGACGGGAGGATATCGAAATGGGACCTGGAGAAAGGACACATGCTGGCTGAGTTAGATTTACCACAGTTGAAGTCTATCTCGTACCATGACTTTGGGCTCTGGAAGTCTCCCGACGAAAGGTTTATGATTTGCGAAAGCCGTCCGAACTGTAAATCGAATTACATCATTGATGCCGACACACTGCGCGTAGTGCATGAACACAAGATGGCAACTACAAACCTCAACCATAGCGTCAAAATCAAAAACAAATACTGCGTTATTGACAACGCTGTTTATGGTTTGAATAGTGGGAAAAAGGTGAAAGATCTCAACCAGTATAGGAAACTTACGGCATTTGTTACCCTTGCTTTCACGGTTTGTGAGAACTACCTTCTGATAGGGGGAAACGGCTTTCTGGATATGTACACAGTAGAGAAAGCGAAACGGGTGCATACGTTCCCCCTGGAAAATAGCGTTAGTGTGATAAAGCTGACTGCCGATGGACGCCTAGCAATCGTTGGTCTTACGATTGACTGCAAGGTCAAACTCTTCGATATCAACACGGAATCAGACACGTTTGGCCAGGAGATAGTCACTTACGACGCCATAGAGGCGTTTCCAGAGATTAACTCAGGCGACGACCACTATGCGACGAAGGAAGTGTCGAGATTGTCCATATCCAATAAGCAGAGGATGTTCGTGAGCCTGCTCAAGTTGAAGTACCCTGTCATCTGGAGTCTGACGAACGTGAGTAACAAGCCGAGACTTCTGAAGATCGGGAAAGGCGGTGGGGGTCCACTCCGGTACCTGTTCGATATACAGTTCTCGTCGGACGACCGGTATATCGTGGCGGCGGAGTTATCCCCCCGCGCTATGATATGGGACACGATCACTGGCGCCCTTTTGGCAACATTTGAAGCTCACACGAACAACATACACCACATCATGATGTCACCGTTTACGCTTACGGCCGTGACGATGCAGCAGAGCGGGTCCGCGATAAACGTTTGGGACATAGAAAAGGTCCTCAAGATGAAGGAAATGTCTTCAAAGAAGGATAACGACGTGGTTGTGAAAGGAATAGCGTGCCCGAAAGATAGTAACTTGTTGTTTGTGTCGCAGGTCATCCCTCCCAAAAATGCCAGGGCCTACCACTTCATCGATTACTACGGAATAGACGTCCTTGACCTCACGTCCGGTAAGAGCACCACACTTCTTCCGTATGATCACTTCGGCTGTTTGCAGACGGCAATGGTCTCAAAGGATGGTTCCAAGCTTGTGACGGTGGCTGGTTCCGCTAACTCCAGTTTCATTACAGTACTGGTTTCTGACAAACTTGTGGGGACATTGACCGTGAACGGGTATAAGAGCGTGAAAATCTCCGCCAGCGGTAAATATCTCTGTGTGTTCTCGGACAGCGGATCGGGAGGCAGTGCGGTCCTTCACTCGCTGGCGGACATGAAGGAGATCGACCGCTATGATGATTGTCTGAGCGGACTCTTTACGAAGACTGATGCGTTTGTTGGGGTGTCCGGTCGAGTGCTGCTGGTACGAGAGTCCATATACGACGGGGAGACGCTCAAGATCAACCTTCCTGGTGATGTGACAGCCGTCCATTATTGTGACGTAACGGAGGTGCTGCTTGTTACAGTAGATGACGGACATATTGTGAGTATTAACGTTCATTTCAATCGATATGTACAACTTATGATGGCTTCAAAACTACTGCCGCAAGACGTAAAGATAGCCATGTCTTTGATCCCTGCTATCAATATTCTTTTAGCTCTGAGCATTTTTTTTAAACTTGTACTGCCTTTGCAGCTTTGCTTTTGATATGTTCATATATTGTAATTGCAGTTTCTTATTTCTTATTTAAGAACAAAAAATTATATCTCCGCTTTTGACAACTTTATGTTGGTTCTAACATGAGATGTTCGAGAATTTGCTTTGATTTGTGAACCATTTCAATTTGTATTCTATATACATCACACGTGTTTTTATGATAAAACTTAATAATAAAAAAACAGCTTGAAAATACGGCATTGTAGTGACGGAAGAGTTACTCTTTTTGTACATTCATAATAATATGATATTTTTTAACGTTTGTAGGCATTTTCTGTGTCTTCATAGGCATCTTTACCACCTAGCCATGAGCATAATGTTTTATTGCATTACAATCTTAGAAGAAAGAAGGTCACATGACAATCTTCATACCTTTTCTCCATATACCATGATATATATCACCTACGAAACATCGTTTCCATTGACAAAGTACAACATCATGTGTGTATACATGGTGTGTAGACTGGTACAGCTGTTTATGTTAACTTTTGTATTTTAGGTAAGCTCAATGGCTTTCAAGACGGAGGGGTTTGGAGTTTTTGGAACGATCACAGGAGTATCCAAAGGCGGTATCAGTGACGTTGCTGACAACGGGACAGTTTGCATCGACACGGATTTACAGGTATGTGAATTTGTCAAATAACAGCATCAAATGTAATTAAATCGTGCCATAGCTTTTTTGTTTAAACCTTTCCCAAACAACACATTTTCGACAGTCCCAAATTGAAAGGGTTTGCAGACGACATTTCAAAATGTGATGAAATTGGAAAATAATTCTTTGATAGGGCAGAAAACATTGTGGGAAAAGGGAAAATTGCTCGTTACGAGCAATTTCTCCTTTTCCCACAATGTTTTGTAAAGTCGTCTGCAACAAAGTGGTCAAATGTCGTTATCGTTTGGGGAAGGGTTAAGGTACTAACCTGTGATTGTTCTGTAGCATTTAGTTTGCACAATACCACGCGAAATATACAGTGGAGTCTGAACTACTTTCGGACACCCCAAGAAACTTCGTATGCGCTTTTACGTCCAAAATGTTGCACTATCACTCCCTTGTGTACAATTCTACGCATTTGTCACTAACGACTTATGTAAGCTTTTTTGCCCCCTGTGAGTCTTATGTTAAAAGAACATTCCGAATATTGGGGATAAAACAAATATTTTAATTTTTATAACGGTGTGGATGTTAAAGCAAATGATCGTCAATAAGCTAAGATCGCTCTCCATCTATTTGAAATGCGTGCCCATATGTACTCTTGCCAACTTTTTAAGATAAGAAGATTTATTTGATTAATTTTCGCCTCAACGGTTATGTGTTGGGACTCAGTGTTTTATAGCATGGTTTCTTTGAAATTAACTATAATCATTGTGATATGGTTGGTTTTTCTACGCTATTATTATTGTTTGTTTGCATGTATTGTTTTCCATACTCTAGATTTTCGAACTGGAACGCTGTAAGCTGGTAAAACGACTGTTGCCAAACTTGAATAAAACCGGCATCTCCTGTATTCGACTCTCCAGTAAAGGAGAACACGCCGTCTTCATCGACAAACTTCCGGTCGATTGCGTGAAGGTCTGTCGCGTTGACAACAGCCAGATCATCTCTACTTGTCTTCTCCATACTGTACCAGAAGTGGTGCAAATAGTTCCGTCACTCAACGTCCTCATCGTCATCGGTAAAAATAGAAAGTTACATATCCTTGCGCTGCGAGACTGTGACAGGAACTACGACTTCAAGACCAAGGACGACCGAGTGCGATCGATTCTGGGAACGAACAGTTCGATTGATTTGACAAAGTTCGAAACGAGTGAAAAGACTCGCGAAGAAATGAAAGAGAATGCGCGTGCGCAGAAAATGAGACATTTGCAGGTTGACCTTGGAGTGATTGCCAACACCAAGGTCAACGGCAGGCACAACACGCTCGAATCCGATTCATCCCAAACGGGAGGTAATCCAAATAGGCCAAGTAGCACATCGTGTGTATTACTGTAGGTTATCTGCCTTTGTTTTATAACGAACCATAATTTCATAATAAAGTATGAATTGAGATCACAAGAAATATCAAAATGTTATATGAGAATAACATAGACATTTTGAGATTTCTTGGTTAGATAAACCGACTCTGCCTTACATTCGCATCCGTAAACTTATCAATTCGCAGATCAGATGTCCTCTCTGACGCGAACTGTTTGAATTTGAATGAAACAACATTTTGTGATATTTGTTCGATCTACAACACAAGTTACTGAGTTGTTCCTAGCCACGATCATTGTTTTGGATGTGTTGATTTATGCAAAAAAAGAACCCCAACAACACATACTTCTTGAAAATCCACGCATACGAGACAAACGATTTATCCCAATCTGCAAATATTTGCTAAAGTAACGAACAAGATAAACAATAATTTATCTGCCAAAATCATCAATATTAATAAAGTGCTTTATAAATAGCTTACTGCTCTTTGAAAGATCTAAACAATATGACAAGCTCTTGTTCATTAAAGTGACTATCTCACAATTTAAAAGATCTAAACAATACGGTTACCTCTTAATGATGAAAGGGGCTATTTCACTCTTTGAAAGATCTAAATAATATGATTACCTTTCATTCATAAAAGGACCTGTCTGACTCTTTGAAAGATCTAAATAATATGATTACCTTTCATTCATAAAAGGACCTGTCTGACTCTTTGAAAGATCTAAATGATATGATTACCTTTCATTCATAAAAGGACCTGTCTGACTCTTTGAAAGATCTAAATAATATGATTACCTTTCATTCATAAAAGGACCTGTCTGACTCTTTGAAAGATCTAAACAATATGGTTAACTCTTGTTCATTAAAGGGACTACAAAGATCTGTGTCATTATTTTGTCCGTAGAACACGCTTCATTTTAAAACGATTAAAATCTTAAAATGTGATTATGCTTGTGAAGGCTTTCGAACAACCATATGAAGCTGAATACCTGTGATTTTTTAAAAACGAGAGTTTGAAACTAAAAAACTTGGTGACCATGACGGAAAGGTAAATAATGAAACTTAAAAACTTGGTGACCATGACGGAAAGGTGAATAATGAAGCTTAAAAACTTGGTGACCATGACGGAAAGGTGAATAATGAAACTTAAAAACTTGGTGACCATGACGGAAAGGTGAATAATGAAACTTAGAACTTGGTGACCATGACGGAAAGGTAAATAAGCTCATAGTTTACATTCTTTTAGATGTTTAACGTATGTCCATCTAAGACCATAGTCTAATTGCCTTGGGGCTTTTCTTTTTTATATTTTCGTATACCATTGAGTTAGTTATATTCAATTCAAACAACTTAGCATACTATCACATGGTGTTTTAGGCGTATTAGATTACTTGATTATTTGATTCGTTTCAAGATGTAGATATATGAGTACAAAACGTATTTATTTATGTTAATATTAATGATTACGTGTGATCTCATTGTAACAGTTTTTCATTGAAATGTTGTGTGATAATGCTTAGACTATGATATGACTTTTACATTATGCAGAGCCAAAATTCTGCCACCACAACAGCCGCCACATGTGATACTTAGACTGCTTTGTATTAAATGAACAATTAGACAACGGCTTTAATAGTTCGCAAATATCTGATGGACTATAAATGATGATAATGATCATCATTTATAGTTTTTCGTTTAGAGCAAACTGACTTCTTTCCCATACACGTTTTTAAGGTAGTCGAGAGAACCGGTATCTCGTTTTCGAGTTTCATCGAATATCCGAAATCAACATTTGCTCGACCATAAGCGTTGAGCCTTATGTATAATCAAAACCTCACTCTTATGGTCGAGGTTTTTCTTTTTTTTTAACTTATGTATTTTGCATCGATCGTGAAACAAGTTCTTACAAGTTAGATTAATCAGCCTCAATACTGCTTACTGGAAACAAAACTCCGAATGTGGAAGAATGTAAAGTGCGAACCCCGCTATAAACGGGAATCGGACTCACAAACAGTGTGATCCGAGCCCGTAACACCACCCCTGGACCAATGTCCTCCGCATTCCGATACTGGCGGCAAATAGTTTCAATAAGAACAGGTTTTTCTCAGAATCATGTATTAGATTTGTGATACGTATTTATTTTGTTAGATAATTTATTAAATTGCTTGACTAGAAACGAGTTTAATTCATCCATTGAACCCATAGTCCATATTCATTTGATTGATTTTTTAGAGTATTATGAAAATGGAAAATAAGTTTTTGAATCTCTCCCCAATTCTATTTTTTCCCGATCCGTTTTAAGCTTAGTCCATAATCCTTTGATTAATTATACTTGGGTATTATGAAAAGTGATGAGGTTTGAAAACTTTCCCCTCATTTTACGCTTCCCTTTCCCCTACATTCTATAACGCCAGACGTTTGTATTTAAACCCTTTCTTCATTACCTTTGACATATTTACAGCAAATTACTTTAAAAAGAAACTAATGTGTCGATAGGTGACATTGGTCGGGACGAGCAATTTCTCCTATCGTCACAATGGTTTCTACTTATCAAAGCAAAGAAAATGCATAATTTAAAGCTTTTTAGTTGTGTCTGATGTTGTTTTCATTTCCGACTATCAGGCCATTTTCTTAAGGTGGGGGGCGGGGGTGTAGATGGGGAAATATTTGGTAATTCCCCTTTTCTTTTTCTCGTTTGATTATACTGGCCAAATGGTTGAATCTGGTACGTTTCACGCGTTTGGCCCAGTTCCGTGAAATATACATTCACCGCGCTCTTTTACAACCGATCAGTTTATCCTTATTTATAATCTGCGCCCTCTGTGAATCAAACGTTCACGCATGCGCAAAAAGTATCGCATACGATCAGACGGTGTCAAATGTTGCGTACTTTAAAGTAATTGATTGATTAGAAATTTTCAGAGAAAGGAAGAAATCCACTCGGATTAGCTTGAGTTGATATCATTGGCATGGTTAAGTTCTGTACCCAGCGCAAATATATGATACCCAACTCGGAAAGAAACTGTGTTTTTGTTGGTGTTTTCTGATTCAAATCGGGAGTGACAGTTGGTACGTAATGCCATGCTTTCCTACGTCCAATGTAAACAATCCACGAAACTCTTGCATCATTCCGACCTTGGTTGGATTACTAAAGAACGTACGATTGGCAAGCGTCCATATTGATGTCAGCTGGCGATTTGGTAGCTACTGTCGTGAATTCAGCAAATAAACGCAGACTTGAGTTGAAAACTATTTTCCGATGGAGGTGTGATATTTCGCAAGATCACCTTGCACTATACTTCAAAGAAGTTTGACCACTATCCTTTATGTAAGAAAACTTACCGGGGAGAGATATAGAGACACGGACATCCTGGTTATGAATGTCATAGGCGGATGTGTTTTGTTTTTTGAAACGATTCTGGCAATCCCTTGGTTTTAGGTGAGAAATCTGCAAGGAAAAGCGGCACAGTTTTCTTTCACCCCTACATAATGCGAAAGCTAACGCAAACTCATGTATTTCGATGATTATTTTGGTAATAAGGAGCTATTGATTTATAGCTGATATGTATATTACTATGGGTTAAACTGAAGCTATGAACAGTAAGACGTAAGATCTTTGATTGAAAGTGTTTCTAGGTTAGCCAATTAGGATAATGTAGTAGTTATTGTAATAACTTGCCACAATTTCGACAGTTTAATCATTTGTTTCTTGGAATTACTTGTTCAACCAATGTTTCCGGAATAATCCGTATAAACCTAATAACACAGACGTACGACGGACAGGTTAGCTGTAAAAACCAAGACACATTCTGGACTTCCGCCCGGTTAGATTGGAATTAAGATGTTGCTTTTAAAAGTTAAAGCAATGTCCACTTAGGCAGCTGGAAAATAATCCAATTTCCTATAAAGCATGTGTTTGACGAAATGGAGCCCTTACGTGTGTACGCTAACAACCGCTTAAAACATTCCACCAAGCTAATTTGGATTTACTCTTTCTGTATCAAAACAGTCGATACAGATAATAACAGCTGTTTAAATTACAAAATACGCACAAGACGTGGAAGACACAGCCCCTTGTCGGCTTCTATGGGTATCATAGGTCACAGGCTATTGAAGAATGATGCCTGACGCAGAAACATTCATACACTTTTTATTCATCCGCCACTTTTATCAACAAAGTGTCCGATATTTTTTTATACGAGCCGTTTATCAGGTATTTCCGTTCACACAACCATTAGGGCCGCTTGCTCACGCCATATGTCTTTTCTCTCTGGCACCTTCGGCTATCCTAATGGCCAATTTAGACTGGCCAAGGCCCGAAGATATATCGTATACATGCACCGATCTACACCTATCGGTACTGTGCCTTTCTACGTTCAATCGTTGAAATATATGGTGTCTTGTTATAGTATATTAAAATGCCGGGTCGAGTAGATGTCTAGATATATGCTTTCGAAAATTATTGGAAGTCGTTTATTTCAATATTTGACTTGTAAAGTACTACGTTTTTGTCCTTTTACCGATTTGTATATGTACCAAAGAAGAAGCACATTCGTTTGTATTTATTATATGTTTCAAAACGACATGCTTTCACAAAGTAATTTAAATCTTTAGTGATTACACACACATACTGATAATTATCGGCATTTTATTCTCACACAATGTGCTATAGCGTCTTTTGACATTATTTAGCGTCCAGATTTGAGACACCCAAACTAGATCTTGCATATTTTGTTTAACACATTCCAAAAGATCTAACTGTTCGTTTTGCTATATATCATGTAATGTTAATTATGCAATAAAATACAGTCAGTTAGTTTAATAAGTTCACGAAATTAAATACAAAGTGGAAGGTATTCAAAAAAGATTTGGTTCAACTGAGAAGGTATGCCTTACGCTTAATAAGTCTAAAGATGATAACCATTTAACTTTTATTGGGCTACGGAAAGGAATGCGTTTGTAAAGCAGGTGTGATAAATAAGACATATACATAGAGGACTAACATGCGAGGCCCCTCACAGCGTGAGTTAAATCATTGATTAAAATAAAAATAATTGTAGGGTGCCCTCCCAGCTCACGTACGCGTTGCAAATGTACTTTTGTGATCTTCCATATGTGATAAAATTTCATAAATACTTTGATAGTCTCCCAGCTGACTTACGCACTGTAAATGTAATGTGGTGGTCTCTCAGCAGAGATACGCATTTCATATGTGATTTGGTAGTCTCTCAGCTGAGGTACGCATTTCATTTGTACTTTGGTAGTCTCTCAGCTGAGATACGCATTTCATAAGAACTTTGATAATCTCCCTGCTGACTTACGCATTGCATATGTACTTTGATAGTCTCCCTGCTGACTTACGCATTGCATATGTACTTTAGTAGTCTCCCAGCTGACTTACGCACTGTAAATGTAATGTGGTGGTCTCTCAGCAGAGATACACATTTCATATGTACTTTGGTAGTCTCTCAGCTGAGATACGCATTTCATATGTACTTTGGTAGTCTCTCAGCTGAGATACGCATTTCATATGTACTTTGATAGTCTGCCTGCTGACTTACGCATTTCATATGTACTTTAGTATTCTCCCAGCTGACTTACGCACTGTAAATGCAATGTGGTGGTCTCTCAGCAGAGATACACATTTCATATGTACTTTGGTAGTCTCTCAGCTGAGATACGCATTTCATATGTACTTTGGTAGGCTCTCAGCAGAGATACGCATTTCATATGTACTTTGATAGTCTCTCAGCTGAGATACGCATTTCATATGTACTTTGGTAGTCTCTCAGCTGAGATACGCATTTCATATGTACTTTGGTAGTCTCTCAGCTGAGATACGCATTTCATATGTACTTTGATAGTCTCCCTGCTGACTTACGCATTGCATATGTACTTTAGTAGTCTCCCAGCTGACTTACGCACTGTAAATGCAATATGGTGGTCTCTCAGCAGAGATACGCATTTCATATGTACTTTGGTAGTCTCTCAGCTGAGATACGCATTTCATATGTACTTTGGTAGTCTCTTTGCCAAGATACGCATTTCATACGTACTTTGATAGTCTACCAGCTGACTTACGCATTGCAAATGTACTTTGATAGTCTCCCTGCTGACTTACGCATTGTACAGGTACTTTGATAGCATACCAGCTGACTTACGCATGGGAAATGTGCTTTGATAGTCTCCCTACTGATTTGTGCATTACAAATGTGCTTTGAAAGTCTCTCTGCAGAATTACGCATTGCATATGTACTTTAGTAGTCTCACTGCTGAATTACGCATTGCAAATGTAATGTGGTAGTCTCCCTGCTGACTTACCCATTGTAGATGTACTCTGGTAAGCTTGAAGTTATTTAATAATTACAAGAGTATTTAAAGGTGTCTCATTTTACTTGCGCATTGCAAATGTACTTTGGCAGTTTTCCAGCTGATTGAGACATTGCAAACATATCTCCTTAACCAATGAAATCTTAGTTTTGGGCAGTTTTCTATCTCTTCTGAGTTTGGCATCGTAACATAACTAAAATACTGTTTATCTTCGTCTTTGCCACCATCTTCTCCATTATCATCTTCTTTTACTTTAATTATCCTTCTTCTTCGTATGATTCGTATGTGTCTCAAGATTTTAGCATGTACCCTCGCATCTAGAAAACACCTTATATTTGGTGTAAATTTTTACAATGTGTATTATTGTTTTTATTGGATCAACGGCTTCTTCTTTGACAATTCAAAACAAAACACATATTGTTGACGCGATGTAAACACCAGGTATAACAAACATGAGAAAAGAAGGGCTTTTCTCTCGAAGCCACATTCCTCAGTAAAGGTTCAAGCTCTGTTGTCGATTTGTCTGTGTTGTAGTGCTTTAGCCCGTATCGCGATTTGAGTTCATCGCTAAGTGATTAACAGATACAATATGTGTCTGTAGGTCACCGCCTGGTTATTGAAATGAAAACATTGCCTTCGCTACCAGGCCACTGGGTCAGGCAGGGATTTCCCCTCACTGTTAGCAGCCTCGATCCCGAAACCCTTTACGAAAATTATCAATTAATTTAGAATTATTAAAGAAGGCCAAACAAAACCCTTTCCCACATTATCCTAGGCTTTAAGCGCGACTTCAGACGACATTTGAATTAATTGCGATAAAAAACGAAGAATTAGATTGAAAGAAAAGAAATGTTTATGCTCTTTTTTTAACCCTTTACTAATCGCCAAATTTTCAACTGTCCTAATTTGAAAGAGTTTGCAGACGATATTTCAACATGTGATGAAATTGAAAGATAATCTTCTGATAGGACAGAAAATAGCAATTACCCCTTTTCCCACAATATTTTCCAGATTCGTCTGCAACAATCTGGTCAAATGTCGTTATTGTTTGGTAATGGGTTAAAGGCGCTAACTTCCTTGTCCTACTAAAAAGAGAACCAACTATGAAAGACGGCTTTCGTACATAAAATGGAGGCAAACGATTTTATAATTATCTAGCTTTCCTAGCAACCTCCCGTAAAGAACCGTGAACAATTAATTATTTAAGGTATTTTCTTCTTTTCTTTTACATAGACGCAATCTACATGTAGATTGTTTTCGTTCTCGCAATTTGCACCAATATTGTACATCAATTTCCACATAGTTGGAAACTTACACTATTCGTTTAATTCTGTTTTATTGACAGATTGGCATTGATCTTGATATCTTTTTAAACGACTAACTTATCAAGGGCCGAAAGTAAAGTCCAATATCTTGTCAATCTTTATTGTTGAAACATCTCAGAATCTTGGAACAAATTAATGGTCTTATATAAATTAAGTAAGTAAAGTTCCTGAACAACGTTTGGTGTATCATTCTTCGCCTTAGGATAGGCAGTCGATTAAAACTATATTATTAATTTAATTAGGTATCTTACTGCTTAATAACGTATACAAATCATGTATTAAATGCAAACAATAGCTTATTTCATGCACAGGGACTTGCATTCAGACGATAAGATATTTTTTACAGCACTTAACCCTTTCCCAAACAACAAATTTTCGACTGTCCCAAATTGAAAGAGTTTGCAGACGACATTTCAAAATGTGTTGAAATTGGAAAATAATCTTCTGATAGGCCAGAAAACATTGTCGGAAAAGAAAAGATTGCTCGTCACGAGCAATTTCTCCTTTTCCCTCAATGTTTTCGAAAGTCGTCTGCAACGAAGTAGTCAAATGTCGTTATTGTTAGGGAAAGGGTTAATACGTTACCAACGAACAGGCTATAGTAAAGGTTGTTCCTTTTATTCCACAAGGCGTCTATAGATAGTAGTCCTCGTATATTTTGACCTACTGGATCGCAAGGCTTATCAGCAGACATCGAGCGTAAATCACGTCCGAAGATTGTATTTCCCATTTCGGATCCATATCTCTGTATATGTTTCTATTCTGATATCATTTTATCATATTTATTGCGTTATAATCAATTGTCTGGCGATGAAGCACCGACTACGTTCGTTTTATCATCCACGGTAATGCTAAATATACCTAGGTTAAAAACATAAAGCCCAGAAATTGGACATTACTTGGAGGAAAAGGTGATGTAATTTGAACCTTAACTTCTTAATTTCAATCAGAATTCAATTAAATGTATTGAATGGTTTAGTTATTTGGTGATTTTAAAACCTCTTATTAGCAAATCAGCTCATTGTGTCATTTATTAAAGTACCTTTTTAATTCAGAATAAAATACTGTGTTATGTTGATTTGAATCTAAAACATAAGGTCGCGCCCAAAGCAAACGTTCCCAGACGAGGAACGCTATGAAAATGTTTTGGATTTCGTAGCCAATATAGTCCGACTTCGATAATACTCAGCCCACATCTTAAGATAAACTCTGTTTATTAATTAACTCACATACATTTCGTTTTAAATAACCATTTCTTCCGTTTGTGTAAAACTTAAAATGAAGTAAAAAAAAAAAGAATGAAAAAACCTCAAAACGAAGGAAATATTTGAAAAATTAGACTTATTTCAGACTAATCGGACTTATGCGTGGGAGGTCTCGGCTAAATTTGTCGGGACATTAAAAAGACAAACTATTGGTAGCAACGCCTCCTCCTCTGGAACTCTGGGTAATTAGCATCGTACTACGATTAGTAAGGCAATATCTTAAATATATATATGTTTGGGATACTTGGGTAATGGCTGCTCATTGTTACTTGAAAAAGGCTATCAACAAGGTTCAAATCCTGACAAAACGAAAAAAGCAGCTGTTTCGTTAACAGTCAGGGTTTTGCGCAATGGTCAACCTAAAACCCCCTAAACAAAAGCACACGTCCCTGCAAATAAAGGTGATTTTAAAAAAAGCTGCTTTTTCATAGATGTGAAGAACTTTGGAAGTCAATACTTAATCTCTTTAAAACTATACAACAGCTGTACAGTTTTATGATACGCTCTTAAGTCTAGCCATTGGAAGGAAAACTAGTCCGTATCTAACTATTTAGAGCCTATACACAGGGAATACAAATGTTTTTAAATCCAAAACTTTCTAACGTTTTAGAGATCTACCTAATATATAATGTACATAATTAGATATATTAACGCTCTTATATATATATATATAGACGCATCTATAATCATAAATATGTTCAAAAGTTATTTTTAAACGTATATAACAAAACTGCTTCATGGATATAACAAAACACAAACTTTATTTATTTTGTCATCGAATTTTTTATGTCGACTTTTAAATTTTGTCATATGCGAACAAGCACCTTTAAGAATGAACAACGTTCTCTCCGTCCTAAAGGTCGCTGGTTCGTTTCCTGGCCTTCCCGGCCAAGGTTGAAGCCATGGCATAGATACTGCGTTTGCCTGATAACGCAAGTCTTGCATCATCATCCGTCTGACCACGTGGTATGTATCAAAACAATTTACGCAGTTATGTTAACTAGCGTACGATAGAGTTTCACACACGAAAACACGTAGTTTCCTTACCCCGAGAGCTGCGTTTCTTAAAACGGGAGCATTTATTAATGCGTCTCTGGAAACCAAATCGTATAAGTGTATGTTCGAAGCATAGTTTTAGCCATAGGTAACCATTCAGTTCTTGAGAAAATAACTGACATATCTAAATAGCAATTATTAGAATCAAATAAGAGCCGGAATTTAATGTCTCTGAAACACGATTTAACAAGGACTTATGCTTGGTGTTGGAGACATTCTTCGCAAAAGCACGTTTCTTGGGCTTTACGCAGCTCAGGTATTTACTCTATTAGCGTATCGCAGAAAAATCTGGCTTTGGTCCAAAGAGGTTGTTATTAACCGCCCTTGCCCCAGCCAATCGTCTTTTACAAGATGAACCATTCTGTTAAGTACGCAATACCAGAAGGAACACGAAAAGATCGCAAAAATGAAACAGCCAAAAGCAATGTCCGCATTTGAAATTGTATGGAATCGAGTCATATCACTCGAATATTCGAATTTAGCTCCCTTACCCGATTATTCGAATTTCACGTAAGAATGCGTTCAATCGGCGGTTTAAACGATTACTCGAGGAAAGTGTTTGACCATTACTGTACTTGAAGTGTATGTTTACCAAGAATCGCCTAGTGACCTCGGTCTGATAGCATACTCTTAGTCAGCCGATGCTTGGTCATCGATAAACGAGTCCAGCTCTCCATATCTCGGAGTTTTTCGTGTTGCTTTTTACTGCGATTTCTCTGCTGAGTTTTAGACGTTACGCCTTTATAAAACATCGGGTTATCATATACCACCACAACCGGAAAGGTGATGGTCAACTCATGCGGGGTACACAATGTGGCAATCATTGGCAAAATTAAGTAAAAAAGGAAACATACCCGACGCGGCCATCTTGTTCGGACACAAGATCGTAAACATTGGTCATGTGATTCCCCCGCATGTGTTTATCAATGTAACTAGTAGATTTTCTGTTCATGAAACCATTTTCTGAACAATAAGCCTTTCAATGCTACACAGAAACTGTTGAGGGAGTCAATGCTTTTTACGAAAACACACTTTACGCGAACTACCAAAGGTCCATTTTAGACCGCGGTCTCTTGACCAAAGAGTCCTTGACCTTTGGCCTTGAGGTCAGAAACAACTGACCATTAAATCAATCAGTCACTCTGGTGTTTACATACTGAATGTGTTGTTGTAGATGCTGCATAAACACCCAAATGACCTCCCTTTAGGTCAGACTTGCTCTGCACCCTCTCGGAAGTCTGCTTACTTCTAAAACCATTGCTAAAATTCCAAACGTATTCATCATGTTATTGTCGTCTTCTTTATTATTTAGGCATAAGGACACTTCTGATGTACATCGATTGTGCAGATTTCGTTTCATTTAAATAGGCATGATGTAAAATCGCTCATGGAATGAAGGAGATTGGAACGTTTGTTTGAAACTAAACAAACAAATATTGCTATGGCTGAAATTGGACAGAGCCTAAACAGAGGATTTTTTGCATCATCTTCGTTCTATCCAAAACACTATCTTTATCATTGGAATCCTATTAGTGGTAATTTGGCTAAGGATTACATAAAACCAATCGAGGGTACTTCTTCTTGACACAGAGATTTCTCTATATTAACACAAAGCTGTGTTATTTTCGGTTTTCTTTTGTCATTATAGCCTGTTCTTTCTTTCAATTTTGGCTTATTTCATATCGGAATAGGTTGATAAAAACATGGACATTTCCTACAACAAGCAAACTTAATGCTAAAGATCTTTACGGATCTAAGCGGGAAACTGATCACGTGTAAGGGGATCATTTGCGCATCATTTTCTGCGCATCATAACAAACCAAGCACCGCCCCCTTTCTCCAACTTACATAAATGATAGACACAATAGGC
The DNA here is from genome assembly GCA_947846245.1 of Cerastoderma edule. NCBI lineage: Eukaryota > Metazoa > Mollusca > Bivalvia > Cardiida > Cardiidae > Cerastoderma > Cerastoderma edule. The sequence goes on from OX401412.1 coordinate 34,565,309, forward strand.
GGGTTTATTTCTCGAATAGTTCACGGCAAGAACCCTATAAGGTTGTCGCTCACGGAAGTATTATAAATAAAAAGCGAAATTAAATACAGTGTAATATCATAGTTCAGTGGAACACGTTTCTAGGTTGGGATAATAAGACGCAAAACGGTTCACCTCGAATGGTCAATAATTGTGTTCTAGTGTAATGTAACATTATACAGTGGATACAAATGTTATCAAAAGGTCATTCTATTGAAGGATAATTCTGTAATTGTTTATTTTCTAAAAAAAAGAATCGTGTGAAGAAGAGGGTGTGGACGGAATTTGCCTTTTTTGTTTTTTATATTATATTACATTATTTAACAATTGATATCGAGATGGTTATTTCCGACCAAGAGAACCGGAAAACGCAAACTGTATACAAGGATACTACGGCACCATTTCCTGACCATCCAATTAAACAGGTGAGGACTGTTATTATTTTGTGTGTTTGTTTATTTGTATGCTTGTTTTTGAGAGTTTTCATGAAACTTTTTTATTTTGATATACAATGCGCGAGAAACTTTACGACTTTCTAGAACAAAAGTGATGCGGATGCTGGAACTTTTACACAAAATAATTGTTTTCAAGCTTATTTACCACAATTAAGCCAGCAAGATGTTGAGACCTAACACATAAATATGTGTAATTTCACCATTAAATTTCCATGATGATTTTTGGTCAACCAGAAAATTACTTAACTATCGTAACCAGAAACAAAACCAAGAAAACACCGATTTTGAATTATTCCTTGATACGTCGCCAAATCCAAATCGAAGCCATATTTGTACTAATTGATCATATCTAGCATTCCATCAGCGTTACTATTTGTATTTATTTTTATTCATTTGAACTTTAAAAAAACATTTATGTCGATTTTACATATTTCCTTTTTTTTTAAACAATCCATTAATAAATAAAACAGTAAATAAATAGAGATGTATTATGTATAATTAGTTTAATAAAGTAATAAAAGAACCAATCGAACAATCAGTCAATCAACCAAGCAACCAACCAATAAGTAAATAAATCGAAGCTAACAACTGCACTTGTATAATGAGATTGGTGCTTATTATGGCCTTACTGAGGCCTTTGGAAAACCTCCCAATCCGTTCTTGACCATTTTGACTAAATGCAACTAACGAAGAGTACAATTGACTTAAATTTTTACGATTTCATTTCTAGACCTTAAAACAGATGTTTAATCAATAAATAAAACACATTATTTGCCACCATGTGATAAATCTAGTTTATTGTTGGCATGACATCCAATGTATGTAAATAGTCAGTTTTGCTTTTACCGATTGAATTAAAAGAAGACATACTCGTGGTGAACAAGTTTAAGACAACCTACGACTGAAGACAGACTGCATTAATTTATAAAACCAAAATGGCAAAGTCACCATTTAAGCGCTGTTAAAACTTGGTCGCTTAAAACAAAATTGACTATACAAATTGCCGTGAGTAGTAACATACACTCATTAAGGATAGCAAAAGATTCTTGTAGAATTTTATTAAAAACAAAACATTATTTCTACGGTCGTAGAACCTTGGCCCCAGTAGCACATGATTCACATCACTTATTACATTTATTCAACTTTTCTTTCTTTTCCAAATTATTCTTTTTCAAATGTTATCAATATATTGTCATACAATACAGGTGTTTTGCAATATTTACTGGAACATTATGAATAAAAAATTGTTTTCCTCCTTGAAGAAAGCTCAATAGCTTCCATAGTTTCCATGATAAGCTCATTCAATTACGAACAATAAAATATTTATTTTGCCAAACGACATTGGACATATGAAAACGTTATTGATAATTACATTATGTAAAAACCTGCTAAGAGGGTGGCCGAATCTAAGTTGGTAGAACTTGTGGGCAAACCCTTTATTTATGTTTCTTTTGTAAATTGTTATGTCAATAAAATATGTTTCAGTATGTTGAAAGTAAAAGTAATAACCTATTAACAAAAAACTCCGTATATTTCACATTCCAGGAATGGTACGATGACAGATATGAGTACAACACAAGACAGAGCAAATGGATAATCCTCACGTTCTTGTTTGCAATCATATCAACGATACTGCTGATCACACTCGTGGCCTTCGCCGTCGTGGAAAACGACAAGTTCGAAACCCTCGTGTCCAAATGCAGCCGGGCCGAACAGTCCGTCCGGTCGGACAAGGTGCGACGGCACACGGATAGTCTAAAGTACACGACGACCAACACGAGTGACGTATTCGAGGAGCTCTCTAAAGCGGAAATAGCGGAGGTACTAACGGTCCTCGATTGGGAGGCGGGGCTTAATCTGGTCCCGCCCAAGGAGGCGACCTTGAACTCGAATTATGTTCATTCGATTGAGTTGAAACTCCCGGACAAACGCGAGGTTTTGCGATATTTGGACGGAAAAGGCGAGCGGCCAGAACGAAGAGCGACGGTTTATATTTTCAAAGGCGCCATGACACCTGCCTTCGTGGAAGAGTATGTTGTCGGTGGTATCGGCTCCGGCCAACCGTACGCGCACATCGTAATTGCACCGAAGCGAATAACAAAGGTACCGTTTATCTACAGACCGTTTTCCACCACAGAGTTTATGGCCATCTTTCGCCACGTTTTAATGAAGTTAAACAAAATGGCGGGGCACATACTCCGGGAAAGTTACGACGCCTCAATGTTCGGATGCGGTCAAAAATGTCTAAAGTTCGGAATGGCGCCCATTTCAAGCGCCTACATTCCCGAGGGAAGACGACAGGGCTGGTTCTGGTTCTCGTATGACCTAGAGTTCTCGTCCTTGTATCCCCTCGACTTCATGTACATTGTGGACACGACCTCTGTCGACCCAAAAGAATGGTCCATCGGCAAGGTTTGGTACGCGAATCAAATGTTCGATAACATGACGGTGTTCATCGATTTATACCGACAGGGTACCATCAACGTTACCAGGAGACAGTTTCCAACCGGAAGTGAGCGTAACTATGGCAGTTTGCAGTTCCGAGAGCCCCTGGTTCCCGCAGAACCGCTTCGCGCTCCGAGGCAATACGAGCCGGACGGAAGTCGGTTCCAGATTACAAACAACGAAATTCATTACATGAACTGGAAGTTTAACTTCAAGATATCGGCTTCGAGCGGTCTACAAATTCTTAATGTTCAGTTCAACAACGAGAGGATTGTTTACGAAATGAGCATGCAGGAAGTCGTTGTCATGTACTCCGGTAACAACCCGGCCTTCCGGTTCATGAACTACGCGGACGGTGCCGGAATGTTTGGCACTCGATATCGAGGCTTACTTCCGGGCGTCGATTGCCCTGCGCACTCGCAGTACGTCGACACGTACATGTATACGTCCAACGAATTCGGCGGGCGGGTGTTCGAAAACGCGTTTTGCGTGTTCGAATTAAACACGCATACCCTTCTTAGAAGACACAGAGCGTACTCTCGATCTGGAGCGTTTTATGGCGGACTTGAGCTATCCGTGCTCGTTGTAAGATCGGTGATATCCATATTGAACTATGACTATGTGTTCGACGCAATTTTCCACCCGACGGGTGCTATGGAGACTCGGATATCCATGACGGGGTATCTGGGCACGTCGTATTTCTACCCGGAAGAGAAGGACTATGCTACGAGAATCCAGAAACATCTGACCGGAAATCTCCACAACCATTTATTCCATTTTAAAGTCGACCTGGACGTCAAGGGTACGAGTAACCGGTATCAAACCCTCGATATTAAAACGAGGCGTGAGGAGAGTCCGTGGGAGAAGGGTGTGTTCCAGGAACAAACCTATTTCAGCCATAACCTCAAAGAAACCGAACTGACGGCTACGTATGATTATAACTTTGATACACCAAAGGTTCTCCTGTTTACGAACAACGACCACATTTCGGAACTAGGTAATGCCCGCGGGTATAAGATCGCCATTAACAAAATGAGCAAGCAGCTCCTGCCCAGAGGGCACGGGTTTGAGAAATCGGTGCCGTGGACGCGGTATCAGATGGCAGTGACTAAGTACAAGCCGGAGGAGGAGAGAAGTTCGTCCGTGTTCACGATGTGGGACGCCAGGGACCCTGTGGTCGACTTCCAGAAGTACCTTGATGACGATGATAGCATTGTAGACGAGGTAAATATACTTTGTTATAAAGCTGCTTGTACGCAGCTGTGAGGAACATGATGAAACCTTGGGTTACATTAAATAAACATCTTAATGAAGTGATGTTTTATCCTTAAATGATAAGAAAAATTTTAATTTGTGGATTGTTTTAAGTTTGTTTTAAATGTATTCAATATTCTCCTCCTTAACTTTAAAGCCATACTTGCGCTCATTTACACTTAGATTGTGAAAGTTCTAAAATAATTGAAAATTAACTTTAAAGTTACCATAAGGTTTGTTTACTATAAGGGATAAAACAAGGTCAGCGGAACCAATAAACACAAGAAATTCTCCATTTTGAATGCTCATGTTGTTAATATTGGATTAATTACAGCATTCTTATGACTTTCCTACCAAGTGATCACCGCTCATTAACCCGAGCGCTCCTTGCTATTTTAGATGTTACTAATATGTAAACATTGAAGTTAAATTGGTTGGCACTTAATTTGTGAAAATAACACTTTGAAAAATAGATAATGAATAAAGCAGGCGTTATATTGTCATGATCCTGAGGTTTTTCGCTCTGTTTCAACATATTCTATCATAATTTATAACTCCTTTTTCCAAGTTTTGCAGTTTTTTCTGAGCGCTAGTATGCTTTTAAAGATACCGATTAGGTACCTTAACCCGTAACCAAACAATAACGACATTTAACTAGTTTGTTATAGACAAATCTGGAAAAGCATATTATCCTTCATATTCAAAGTTTAAAGAAAGATTGCCATGTTTTTGTATGACCTGCAATACAAAGCATATTCATCACAATTTGTTTTTCTCTTTAAGGACCTGGTTGCATGGATAACTCTTGGTTCCCAGCATCTACCACAGACCGAGAACCTTCCCACGACAACAACAATCGGGAACCAGCTCTCGTTCCACATACTTCCGTTCAACTATTTCGACGAGGACCCGTCTATGCACTCTCGCGATGGAGTCCGAATTCTTCCGAAGGACAAGTCCAATCCGCTAGAGGGCGCGGTGGTGGAGCATTACGGGGCATTCGAGCCGTCTGAATGCACGGCCCGATACGAATACCCGCTCGAACGCTTGAAGACAAACACTACGTTTCTCTTCTCGTAGATGCCATTTTAGGCTTCGTTTGGTCCTCTATTGCATAGAAACGGCTGGATAAACTGTCGTTTAGCAGGCGAATGGTCAAGATCGCCTAATCCTCGGCTTCTCAATTTGGTGCAGCCATAAAGTTCTATACACATGTAGGGAGGTGTGAAAACAATTTTTTCACAAGCTGTTTGTTTTTCACCCTGGGTTAGCTTGCGCATTGAACCTTGTTGATCTTTGCTTATGCTGTTATTCCACAATGCACCAGTTTGAGGCATCTGTCTTAGAAGAAGAAAGAAATCGCTTTGACAAAAGAAGAACTGCTTTAAATGACAAAACGATCACCTTGTCGCCGTATCTTCTTTCTTATTCGTTTAAGAAAATGCATTATCTCCATGCATTCTTTGTCGTCGTCTCTTGCTTTGATATTGGACACGTCACAAATTTTGATATAGGGTAATTAGTAAACAAGACTTGTTAACGTATAAGCACTTTGGAAGCCGAATGTTTAGGGTTAACCATTAATTTACACGAGGAATTGGACGCAAAGGAGAATGTTCTTAAGGGGTTTAAAGCTGTATCAATAATAACTTAGATTTATTGTGGCTTAAGTCGCGTTTTGTTGATTTTGAAGAAATGTTCTAATTGCAGCATTATATATATTTGTAGTATTAATGAACGAGGGTTCCTCGTTCATGATTTGGCAGCTCTTTGTTATATATGTTGTTGTTTATTCATAATATTGTACACATATAGGGCACGTATAGAGACCAATCTTATTTCTAGCAATTTTCTTAAAGAAATTCCGATTTGCTTACGACATGTGGAGTGTAGAGCGTCAGATCAGACTAACGTGAATGGAACGCGGGGTAATTTGAAGCCATATTGTTTGCACCAGGGTACCGTTTTACTAAAAAGTTAATGCTAAAGATTTGCGTTAGTTCAAAACAACATTCCCTTTCATTTCATTAATTGGCTAAGCAATATTACAAAGTAACACACCATTGTTATCGTCTCTACGAGACGTTTCCAATAAGGTGTCATATTGCAGTGTTGTTCTTTCTTTTAGGATATATACTCATGTTTATCAGTTTTGACTTACGCAAGTACGTTCCTTGTATTGTTTAGTAAAACGGTACCCTGGTGTTTGAGCGATGCCACCTGTCACGCCAAAATTGTTAAGGGATTTTTTTCGTTGTGATTTTGGGCATTTCATCCGAGTAAATTCAGAATTTTGTTTGGAAACTTTGCAGATTTTTATTGGTTCTATTTTTTTCCTTTGTTTTAATGTTTTCTTGAAGAGATGAAAAACCTTGCTGAACGGATGAATAAGAAATCATTACTTTGATTAAAACGATGGCAATGATAACTTTTTAAATTGTTTTAGGAACAATGAACTGTTAATATATGTGTAAACGATCATTCTTTTGGATGTGATTTGAATTCAGAACATGCTTACGAAATAGTTTGTATATTTAGGTTTAACCAGAAAGTCATGTACATTTTAGCGTGCATTACGATATGTATATATATGTAATATAAGTATTTGCGTAAGATGATATGTTAATGTACATTATGGTTATACTGTTGTTAATGGAATACCATGAAAGACCCATTGTTTCATATTGTTCGAAATGTTTCAGAAAATGTTTTCCCACTTCGATAAAAGGCCCAATGCTCGTCTGATATTGGCAAGGGGTGGGTTATATCATTAAATGTCTTATGAGTTTCTTAATGAGATTAGGATATTGGCAACCGACTTCAAAATCGAATTCATAATATCCCGACAGTCTACAGGTTTTTCTTTTATTGTTTCACAGTTTATTGACATATTTATAGGTTAAAATAAAGTTAAAAATGAAGTGATATTCTGTTCTCTTTATGAGAGACGATTTCATTCCTCGTTTCATACCAGGTACTAACGAAAATTACAAACGAATCGGGTTCACACGAATAAAGCTAACAATGTCGAAGAAGTCCTTTCATTTTAATAGTTGTACTATTTTTTTCACACCATATCATATCCGATGTTTTGATATTGCTCATTACCTATGTACGAATTACGACTCTGTTTTTATTTGGTAATAAAACATTGAGGAACAATTAGTATTAGTGTCTCATTGACGGATGTGTAGGAATGTTACGCCACTGTCCAGCTTGCATAGAACAGTTCATATCAAACCCTAAGCTCAAGATAGCTTGGGCTCAAGGGCAGCGTTTTGCTTAAGATATATTGCTAAAAAGTTCCGTAAATTCCTAACAACACTTCCATTTTATTTCAATATTGAGAAAAAAAAATATTGCAAAGTAACACGTCATTGAAGGCGTCTCCCCGAGACGCCTTCAATGACGTGTCACATTGCAATAGTATACGTTTACTTATGGTGATATTCATGAACGTACATGTATATTGACTTTGACTTGCGCAAATATGTTTGCTTCAAGTCGCTTAGTAAACGCTATAGTGACCCGTATGTATCTCCGCAACAAGCTTATTGCTGTATAGTTAGAGGGTAGGCCTAGGGATTCCAAGGCTATACCCAAGAAGTTGCGAAAAAGCATGAACTCCTTTTCGGCAATCCGTACACCTCGGGTGTGTTCCCGGAATTTTCCGAAGAGTTCCGATTGTCCTTACCAGACGGTATCGTGTTTGTCATACGGATTTGGGTAAGGTTTTAGACATCAATTGTAATAGAAATAATATCTGCGGATATATATTTTTTATTTATATAGAAACCTTTGTTTGGGAAAGGGTGAAATCGCTCAGACAAGCGAGGTTCACCTTTTCAAACGACAGTTTCAAACGTTGGCTTCTTATCGTTGAATATTGACTGTAAAAACTCAAAACCCAGAAGGCATCTAAAATACTTTTAATCATATGTGGAAAACCATGTAATTCGCTGATAGCAATTAAGATACACTGTATAAACACACACGCGTGTGTTCTAGAATAATGCTCATACATGTATTTGTCTAGTTTCTCATTTACACGACAAACATAACACTTTTTGTCTTCTCATTCTATTTCGACCCATCTCTTAAATAGATCAGCTTTTTGAATTTCTTGTGGGCTTTCTGTTTAGCGTTCAATGGCGTGTGTTTCGGCGGACATTGCGTCACTTCAATTCTGACGTCACCATCATCACGTATCAGAATTTTCTTCGTCACTTTCGGCTCGTCCAAAACCGGAAGTACACTTCTATAATCTTCGTCTGCTACGTGCATGTTGTCTCTCGCGTCGTCTGTTCGTTGCTGGCAAGTTCCCTCGTTTGCGTTGTCGCTTTGTTGCTTCGGTTTACTCCAAAGTCCGTATTCAACGTTCTCCTCGATTGAATCGAGCGAATGCCTCGATGAATCATTTTGATTGACAGGAGAGTGTTTCGGGGGAGGGGAGATCACTCTGCGTGAATGAAAGTCAATTTCGTTAGAGTTACCTTCCGTGAAAAACACTTTGTCTTCCGGAATATCACCAAGCATTGAATCGACGAGTCTCATCCGTTTTGCTCTGTTTGGTCGGCGTTTGATTGGCTCACTAGGATTGAGGGAGGGGAGTTTCATATTTGAATTCATTTTTCTCTCTTGCCTCGGAGTTATGTCCGCCATGTTGGCTAAAGCGAATGTTTGTTCGTAGAAATCCGAGTCAGGCACATGATTGTCTGCGTCTTCCAAGAAGGAATATCTATCCCGTCGTAGGAAATCCTGCTGGGAACTATTATTAGTTCGCTCGAATTTGTTATACACATCACTAGGCGGAAGTCGCGATTCCTTCTCCATTTGAAGCAGTCTTAAACTGTCCGATTTCGTGCCTTTCGATTTCAAACTAAAATCCACGATGTCGAAAAGATCGGAAGCGCTGACGAGGCTAACCTGAATCTGTCCGGCCTTCTTTAGCCGCTCCGTTAGCAGCGGAAGTCTCGTTTCGGTCTCGGAGCGCTTCTCGCCGTCGCGAGAAGGTTTCGTCTTATCGGAGAGCGGCCTCTGTTTGGCTCCCTGTGGCCGACCCTCGCCTGTTTCCCGGTCCCGACCCAGCAACTCGTCGAATGACATCGGTCGCCGCTTTTTTGGTTCCCTGGTCGGGTATTTCGGTATGTGTTTAGCGCGGACGAATAGTTTATCCCCGGCGCCACCAGAAAGAGTACCGGAAGTAGAACCAGCGCCACCTGGCGGATGGCGCGCGTCTTGGAGACTCTTCATTTTCTTCGAGTAGGCGAGCATGGAGTCTCGGATACTTGATTTACTTGGCGGCGGCTCTTCCAGACGGGACAAGTTTACGTCAAACTCCTTCTCGTAGTGGACTAGCCGAGGTGTGGGGCGCTCGCTTGTGTCCCTGCGAACGCGGGTGTGTCGGGCCGAGATCTTGCCGTGCGGTTCGAAAGGCACGAAGGTGGATCCATAAGACATGGCACGAAGGGGGTCGGTTATGGTAAAGTCTTCTTTAAACCCTCCTCGTCCCTCCTACGTAGCGATTGAAGACTTGTTTCTGAAAAGAAATAAGAAATTATTGGTTGATTAAAGTGTATGTGTGTTCTAACGTTCTATAAGTTTAAGATCCATTTACGGAAGGTAATTGGTTTCATCCAAAAGTTCGGACAAGCTCAAAGGGACAGGCTTAAAAATAGTTGGTTTTTGTTTGTAAAGCGTCATGAATTACCGTACACTTTCAAACTAAACAAGAGGATATCCTGATTTACTGTGTAACAATTGCGATGTCGTCCTCAATCTCGATGAAGTCAACCAAAACTAAACAAAGAGACATAGAAAAGGGACTTAAATATTTCGATACAATCTTTTGACTAATATTCATCGCTTGGGATCAAAATTTGACGGACCATTGGCGTTTTAAGCAGAATGTTTTTGATTTTAAATCAACCTTGCAATTTAGATCTTTTCTTGTTATCCAAAACTAAAGCAGAAACAAACGACAAAAGGTCTCAAATGCTTTACATACACTTCCTTTACAATATTGACAAAATGATATTTAGTTCATCATAATCAAGTCACTCTTTGATCAAGGTTGATTTCAAAGAACGTTTTGGCAGACGCGACAAAATGAAAATCATGGTACAAAAAGTTGATAAATTTTCCCTTTTTTGAGGTGATGAGACGGAAGTTTTTACTGATTATAATTGGCCTGTTCTCGTAGCTCAGTCATTGCAGTTGTAATAAAGTTTTAGTTTCGCAGCAAAAGGTTTCTGTCGATACACATACATACATAAGATGCAGGTTAGTAGAGGCTGGCGTTTTTGGCACCATTTCAAATGATAATGATTTTACAAAAGCTATAAATGAATTCAATTACTTGTTTAGAAGGAAATAACATAATTTAAATAAATGCGCCAAGATGAAAAGTTGAAAAGTAGTTGTGAGTATTGACATATTGAAGCACATTGTTTCCAACTGCTTTCTCCTAAAACACAAAGATTGGGTTTCCACCTCTCCTTTGAAATAGCAGCTTGCCTTCACAATAGGTGTCGTGCAAATTAAACAAAGTACTGTTGATAGAAAGAACATGAATCGAATTAGCTGCATGCTTCTGTCCCAAATCGATGTAAAATAAATAAGTTCAAAGTAAAAGGCGACATGCTTTGAATAGCTCTTTTATTTCTTCTATTTCTCTTATTGTTTGTAAGGGAACACTCGCTACGAAAACCTTTTAGTCGAGTTATTTCTATTTTTGGAAAAAAATGTTTCTGTCCTTTTGACCAAATCTATTGAACCGCTTTTCGTTTTTCCTGTGTGCTTCCGGTGAAAAGTTTACATAGCCGGGTCTTTGTTAGCAGACGCACTTAAACTAGTGCGTATTGACACTCAACTCGACAGTGGTTCTCATGATGTGTTCTTCCATTCTCAATGCCAATTTGAAAATGTTCAAACGAGTTGTATAAGGACAGCACAAAATAGAAATATCAATAATGTGTCAACGATATAATAAAAGGAACTAGAAAGATAAGACAATTTTGTTAGATAATAAAACAATTATTCAACACATCGTAACAAATGAAAAGGAAAATGCATCGTTGATTTTTTGCTCAAAAGGTTTTTTTAAGAAAACGATACTGAATTAGGCCCACAGATGCTCAACAATAGAAAAAAATATAATTCAAACATAAAAAATCTAATTACTCACTATTGATCAATTGCATGGCAGAATCCAAAACAAGAATTATGTAAAAACTTCAGAAAATCAAAACACCAATCTTACACTCAAAGCTAAAAATTATCAGAATCGAAATTCCATAAAATGTTATAGCAAAATCTAAGCAAAGGTTTTCAAAGCAAACTTGAATACAAGTTTTCAATAAACTTCCCAATAAAAGTCACAACTATCACACGAGTGCCCACTATAACCATGAACTGGTTTTGATATCTTTACGAGGACTGAAGATTGGCTGTTTATTGCGATTGTAAATGAAAACCCAATATCAACCCTTATAGTGCTGGAACCAACTTCATGCTTATGCAAACAGGTTGGATCCAGGCTAGCCGCCAATTTACAGTAAATTGGCGGCTGGCCTGTGATCTATCCTGTTTGCTGCTCTGAGTATCTTTCCTCATTAAGATTAAGCAGGCATTTAAGATTTTGGAAAGCAGACTAATTTGAGAAAATTACCCAGCATTCTAAGGGTTAAAGCCAACACGATACAGACAATAGAAGCCCTGGTACCCTCTTGTAAATTTTTGTATCCGAGTATGTTGCGAAAAAGTCTTTCTTTTGAAAATACGCACTTTTTGGTACTAGTTGTTGGAAATTGCAATAAGCATCGTCAAGGTGCTAGCAAGACTGTGTCTTTTTTCGGCTTTCCTTATGGAATTGATGAAAGAAAAATAAAAAAAAAATAAGAAGAATGATAATAGTAATATACTATTCAGTGACGATTCCAATTTTTTCGTTTTTTTGTGAAGATGATCAAATAGTCGCAGAAAATATTGATATACATGTATGTATATATGTTGATTCAAAAACAAATGATGTCTTTTTTTGTCGCGGTGCTTTCAATTACTCTATAAGATACGTTCCCTTTTTAATCAAAAGTTATGCTATCCTTTCTCCTGCAATGTTTTTTGAAAGTCGTTAGGTAGACTGAAAGCATGTTGACGAAGTAAGGGAATAAACGTCACTTGCCAAATTGAAACATATACTTCAGGAATGTCTGATTTTTGTTCGTTTAACAAACATTTGTTTGTAGATGTTTGGAAGCTTATCTTCTCCGATATAATGCTTTACTTACAAATCAAACTGAATCGCGGGCATTCGGACTTGCAAGATGCACATTTTCTCATGCATCTCGAAGTTAATACAAACTATTCGGCTAAGATAGTACACCATAACATTTCGTATAAACAGACACGGGACAATCACTTGTAACCGATAAGCGAGCTTATGAAAAAATACGGTCATGTGTCAAGAGATGATCTACGTTTTTTATAAATCCTTTTCGATGGGAAAATCTAAGTGGTTTGTAAAGCCGAAAGCAAACACTAACTGAACGCAGAATGACTCGTTACAAAAATAATAAAATGTGAGCATGAAAGATCAATCGTCACTGTCAACATAGAGAGTCGCTTTAGATGAGATCGTCTGTTTAACTCAAGCTTTTCATACCTTAATTTTTCGTTTAAAAAAAGATATTATACCTGAAAACAAAAACTTTATTGTTTCAAGGACATTTTATTTTGACTGGGAAATCGTCTCATGGTATAAAAGCACATTTAAGAGGAATATACTATTTTGTTATAGTGGTGTCATTCAACTTAGGCTGCATATGCTCTAAAGCGAGATTTCATGGAGTTGTGCTGTATTTCACTTCACGATCACGAGAACAACTTTTATCATGAGACAGGCTCAAGGACTCCAAGCTACATGTAGTTTGTGATTACCGTTCAATTTAGCTGTTATTCGTAAAACAAAAGAGGACATGATGTATTCGTTACGATGTTGCGTTTTAAACGCCGTAATTCGAATACGAGGTATTTAAAGGGTCAACAATATCACAGAAATTCTAGATCTGATGTCAAATAGATCGTTATCTATCAATCAGATGAATGTATTGAAATGATATATCGATTACGAAAATTAGTGTGGGGAATACACTAATAGTATTCTATTGTATGTGAGTTTTTGTTTTAATATATCAAGTAGACGGTTTGTATTAATCCATCTCCAGAAAGTATGGTTCAAGATCAGACAGTGCGACTCGCACTGTCTGATCTTGGACCACACTTTCTAATTTAATCAGTTTCCTATCACCATTGAATGCATGATGCAGAAATCTTCGATAACGGTAAAAAACAACGTGTTCGTATAGGCGTTTGAAACATTAATACAAATAATAACAAGCGATAAAAAAATCAACGTACTAATTTCTAAGACCCGTATCGTTATAAAGCGGTCGTTATCGAAAAGAGGGCTTTTGTGTTTCGGCCCAACTAGATTAGATATTCATTTATATCAAAATACATCGAAATATGTACGGCGCATTACCATCCAGTCATGAAATCCCCGAGCCAATATTATGCGGCATTGTTTTCCATCCATGTAAGCTTTTGAAACTATATCGGTAATGTTATGAATTCAACCCTAATAATACAGGGGCGATTAAGGTCGATTTGCGACCGATTATCCCACATATTTTTCTAACCCTAATGACTTTATTTAAATCTTTTTCTGTATCAGGTGATATATCTTTATGGAAACGTTGTTTCAAATGAAGGCTTTGCTCTTGATGAGCATAGTCTCCTCTTAACTTATTATCAGTGTTCAATGATTGCGTTGGTGTTCTTGTTGCTTCAGGAATAGGCTTTTTGCCAACTGCTGCAACTTAATTGAACAGTAAAGGCCAACCATTTTACGTTTTTTGAGGACTTTAACAACACTTTTCATTTTGTAACAGAAGATATTTGAGAGCCATTGTAACACAAGAACATTCTTTTACCACGGATATTAAGGACCACTCTTTCTATGTAGCATGCAGGATGTGATTTATCTGTTAGAACTAGTGAAGGACGTCTTTAGCATTATACAGATACAGTCTAATTTGTGTTAAGCAACCACCCTTTTTAGCAGCCAACCTGCCTTTAACAGCCACTACAGAAAGTCCCATTGTTAGATTTTTAGTTTACATCATTTTTTGTTAAGCAGCCAACCTGTCTTAAACAGCCAATTTACTCTGTCCCATAGGCTGGCCTCTTAACACAAGTTCGACTGTATGTGTAATTGTAATAACTCGTATAATCATCAATTCGATGGTCACTCTTTTGTGTCGTCTGCTTTTTGAGCAAATTTGAATAAGCAGTTTTTGAGTTTATCATGTCAAGGGTTATTTATTCCCAACCAAAACAAAACAAAGTCTTTGGCGCCAACGATGTAACAGAAGCTTTGAAAATGTTTTGATACACTTTAAGATCAGTCTATTAAAGTACATTTGGTTCGGAAAGAAGTCGTGTCTAAAGTTTATTTTTCTCATTACATAGTATATGTTATTATCTATGCCCGATTAAGTGGTCGACATAATGCTCAACATTAACGTCAGCGATCGAGTACCAAGCTAAGCGTGATACATCCGTTTGATTATTCCACAACATTGGCATTTGTGACTTGTCCAAATTGAAGGTGACAGCAGACGACAGAATAAAAACAAGCAAAACACGTGTTCCATTCCGATTTGGGGTAAGAGCAATTGTGAGAATGGTTTCTAGCCTTCTGTTGTAGATGTGACCGAGCCAGTTTTCCTTTTTTATCAAAGGTTTTCACTTTATTCTACAGAAGATACGGTAAATTGAGGTATCATCATTATTGAGTGAGGTGTTAACATTACACACTATATAACTGTTTTAAAAAGACATATACTGCAGACAGTTAGAAAAGCTATCCCCCATCAATTATGTGCATCCGTGCATTTCAATATAACTAGCGTGTTATTGACGAGATGTAAAAGTACCACAAAACGTAAAACGAATGATCCGAAAGAATATACACACACCTAGCACCTATCATGAATTACACAGTAAAATCAAAGCGACACTTAATAGAAATGCAGTAATTTCCCCCTTTTTCACGACCGAATTCAATTATATTCAATTTTGAATAATCATGAAATTCTTTATTCTGCACGAATGAATACACCTTGCACTTTCCTATTCAGAACTTGACCCGGTGAAGCAATAGATATTGCTTAGTTAATAGTAAAATGGGCATTTACTTCATTACAACGATTTTTCAGTTACATTTGTATATCACTTTGACTGATTCATAGTTGATTTTAGGAAGAAAAGCCATTTAATGGTCTTTTACTACTTCATAATATAGATTATCTCTAAAGGTCTTAAATGTTGACATTTATATTGTATTAGTATTTATTAACACATATAATGTATTTTACGTATTTTACGTATTTCAAAGGGCCTCATTGGAATATTATCAGCAGTTTTACTGCAAAAGGTAAACGAGTTTCACCCCTTTGAAAAAAGTATATTATTATTATTATCATTAGCATCATCTGTTAGTCAACTGGTTGACTTTTAATGCGATACATGGTTTCACCAAGGGTGAGATAAAGCTTCCATTACTATCGGCTACATGTGTATATAATGTATCATGATAATATACATGGTGTATTACGTTAACATTTCAATACTGACAAAGTCATTTCAATCGTTGGCATCTTACCCCAGTTTTCCTTATAAAGCAGTTTTTGTTTCGTTGGAATTTGATATAAGTTCTCTTCATGTAACAGTATTTGTTTTATTTGGATTACTTATTGTCTTTAATTGGAAATGATACATGGTCAAACATTATCCTTTACTATGTCTTGTCTTTTATTCACTTATATTGTATGCAAAAATTGAGCATCGTAAAACATGAGTTGCAGAGTTGATATTTGGTAATTAGTTTCGTTTTTGGAATGAATAGTATTTTTCGTTGAACTATGTCACTAATAGAAGGGCGTCTTGGATATAATGCGTTGTCGTCGATTGTGACGGAAGCTTGAAGCTTAACAAATTCAGTCACGATGACTGCTTCCCGGATACTTAACCAGTACGCGCGCCGATTTCTGAGCTAATTCCGGCAATTTCACTTCGCCACTAGCGGGCGTCTAACCCGGGACCATCCGCTCGATACATATCTATGGTTCAATGCAATACTATAGTAAATGCTTCATGTTTGTGAAGCACTAATTACGGTCTTGTATTGAACCCCCGTTGTACGAATGCTAGAAAAGGTAGACAATAGAAAATATGGAAACGACAAACCTCCGTACATATATGCCCAGCCAGTTTAGTTAGGGTTCAGTGCAATACTATAGTAAGTGCTTCACGTTTGTGAAGCACTTACTATAGTCTTGTATGGAACCCCCGTCATACAAAACAATACCTACACTAGTTAAGGTAGACAATAGAAAATATGGAAACGACAAACCTCTGTACAGATATGTCCAACCGATTTAACGTGTGTTTATCGAGTCTATGAAAGTCAATATTAATCTTCGTTTTATACGAAGAGCATTCCTTTCATGTCGTACACATCGGATAAATATTTAGTTAAAGACGTGCTTCTCCAAATGAACTGAAATTTCAATTACGTCGTCCAATACTAATTTTAAAACCAACCCTTGTTCTGGTCTGTAACGGAAGAAACGGGCTTAGATATCAACAATGAAAATCTCGTACATTTATGTTTTTTGATTTGTTATTTTAAACGTAAATGTAGCTTCGCCTACGTCAGTGACTCTACTCCACCACAAAGGCGATTGTTGAGCTAAAACTTTATTATTTGACATCAATTGAGGAACAACTTACAATTTATGTTAATCACTCTCGATTCTGCTTTCTGGATACAAAGCAAGTACTCTCGACGAATGTTCATAAGCGAAGAGCTTATTCTGTTCATAAGCGAAGAATTTCATAAACGAAATTCGTGACAGATCCAAATCAAAATTAGCACTAACGTAAAATAGCATTAAATATATCTGTTGAGAATGATCGGGACAAAGCGAAATATGTCTCAATTTCAATTTAGCAATTAATCCGTTGTAACGGGTCGTTTCTGAAGAGTTTTACATTAGATGCTAAGACGGGAGGCATACATTGTAATGGAGAAATACCAAATGCTGTGTTGATTAAAGCTAGATTATTGATGTATTGCTGGATGCATGAATTCTCTTAATTGTGTCATGATAAGGATTTGATTATGCAGGGTTTAGTTCAAGAAACCTACGGAATGGGTAGATGAGCAACTCATCATTTTGTCAAAATGATTTCATTCAATGGAAATTAATAGGAAATACAATTTGTTCGTCTGCTGTTGCTTTCAATTTGGTCCAAACACAAAAATTAACATGGGGTCATTGCTTTTATTCCCTGAAATCAACGATGACCACGTCCAAAATGGATAAGCGGTTATTCGTGAGATTATTCATCAAGAAGTCATTTCGTCCATACAATAATTAGTCAATCGAAATAATTATTGGTGGTGAATTCCATAAGTGTCAAAATGTCTTATCACAATACAAAGTTAGTTTATTCATAATGACACGAGCCACTTAAAAAGGGCGTTTACCGATTTAAACCCATTCTTATTTCATTCACAAACTGACGAGACGAAATGCTTTTAAAGAAACATGAACGTTTATATGGGAAAGTAGAAAGAAGCTTTTCTAGCAGATAGAATGTACAATGGTGTTAAGAGATTACAGGAAACATGGACATGTGCCTTAAATATAAGATACACTGGGATATTCTTTAAACAGCTTCAAGTTCCAATTCAACTTAGTAACTAAAAATTGAATGGTCAGGTCTTGAAAATCCTCTACGGCCCGAATCTAATTGTTATCCAGTTCACATTAAACATTTCTTGATTGTTGTGTGCGGTGTATTTATTATTTGGACGCGTGACTAGTCGAAATAGTAAAAAAAAAATTGTAAGAAAGGAAAGAACTATCTTTGACCACTTACTCCATTATACTTATGTGCATCATTTTACTGTACCTGCTACAGAAAACTTGGGATACCTCTGTGACATATACATGTGGGATGCTAGACTCTCAATGGCCAATTAGTAATTTTGTGACAACGAATTTTTCCAGTTAAAAGAAAACAAAACAAACAAACAAACAAAGGGACATTTCCATGCGTTCAAAATGTCGCCTGCTGTTGCTTTCAAGCAGATATAAATTCCCAAATTGAGAAAATGGTTTTAAGAGATATCACTCTTAATAAGCAATTTGTAATTTTGTCACAACGATTTAAAAAAACAAACAATTATCTTTCTATGCCTTCAAACTGTCATCTGTTGTTGTTTCCAATTTGGATCAGACAATCATTACAAAAACTGGAGAGTGAATTAATGTTACTATTTCTTTTTGTTAAGGCAGCAATTCTCTTTATTGGGCCGTCTTGTGCTTTCTAATATAGTATAACAGTAATTTCCAATGTGTTTTGAATATACCATCGACGTATAGAAATATTGAACGCATAAATGGAATTTAAATCCTTATTTGATTGTCACCGCCCAAACAGTAATGGCTTTGGTCAGCCGTTCTCCAAATATTTACCGACATAATAGTTAAATGAAACCGAAGCCTACTGGGTAATTGACAAATAAAACCAGTGAATTTTGCTTTTCAGAAAGGACGCGTTATTGTCAATACCATATACGTGTAAATGAACAAATAATAAGAGTAACCCATAATCTTAAGGTATCGCCCGAGAACACCAGAACAGAACAGAACAGAACAGAAGTTTATTTAATGAATTGAACACTTAAGGTTCATCGTCACAGGACACAGAATGTGTCCCATAATCCCCAATCCGTAACGCTTATTTCTGAATTAATTGGTTAATTCAAATTTAGAATAAACTCGAACGATTCAAGAGACATTTTTGCATGTTTTATCTTGACCTTTGACCAGATTATATTGCTAAACACAAACCTTTGTCGTGTATAGACTTGATAACTATTCATTTGTATACCTTGAAAACCCCTCAAAAGCGGAGTATTTTGCTCTTCGTTGCCCTTTAAAGAGCTCGTTAAGGTAGAATCCCAATAATCCGCCATTTTTTTTAACTCATTCCTTCGTCGGATTACTTCGGTCGTTCTCGGTTAAACGTCGGTAGGGGACGAAGCTAGTCGCATGTAATGGAAAAGTCCCGGCTGCAACTGATGTATACCGAGAACGACATAAGTATCCGGCGAAAGAATGAGTTTCAAAATGGTAGATTGTGGGGATTCTACCCTAATTCTGGTTCCGAAGCCGAACATATCAAGACAGAATCGGTAAGAGCGCTCTTTCTCCTTGGTCGCCACTCCTCGTACAAACAATGGTTTTGTAATCGATCTTAACAAACGATGAGATTTGTTTGAAAATCCTGATTACCAGCTCGTAATAACCCTGACCCAATTAATATCTGGATCGATCATGAAATGAATCTAGGTTTAGATTGAGTTGATTCTCAGATTACCCGTAATCGAGAAACGAATGCAGCGGAAGCAGTGTTGTAATTTTCTGCTTCTATTTTATTGCATTTATGATTGGCCCAATTTAAAAGCAACATCAGGCGACAAAAGCAACGCCACATTTAGTCCGAATGATCCAGACGTAGATATTTCATTCTACGACACAGTTACAGCTTTGATCATCCGAGTTACGCCACATTATCATTTCGTTATGGTTTTGGCTAGAAACCGTTGTGGCAAAAGGATGCATTGGTCATTCGGAACATTTTCAACCTTTATCAATGTAGTTCATACAGTCTGCTGGAACATGTGCCTCAATCAAGCTATCCTTGAGTGTGTCATGATTTCTAAAAGAATTTTAAGCTTCACAAATCTTTTCTTGTGGTTTATGTTATTTTCAACAGCTTTTAATAACAAATGTTAAGCTCATCCATCTACGCTCCTGGTATTTCCACATCCGGGTAACGTTTTATTAAACGACTTATGGAAACTACTTGGGCAAGTCGAAAGTGGTAAACATAGAATGTATCTTAAATGAAACCACAATATTTTCTCGTGATACGTCATAAGAAGCTTTTCTAAGAGACAATTTCAATGATGAATCATTATGCAATATTTATTTAAACTTATTTAAACAAGTTCTTGAAATTTAGATTAATCACTCTCGATTGGCACCATATTGAAATAAAAGGAAATGTTGCCTTGAATTAACGCAATTCTTTTTAAGCATAGAATGTTAGTAGAACGGTACCAAGTACTCTACAATATTTTTCAATCAAACAACTTAATTTTTTCACACAATAGCGAACTTGTACAGTGACGTTAAACAAATTAACTATCTCACAGTGAAATTTCAAAAAGACGGAGTCGTATGATATTGGATAGAGAAATCATGTTAGAAAGAGTAATCGCTCATCTGAAATTTTGTATTCTTTTGTAATAATGCTTCATCCAATTTTTCCCAGACAGTCATGGCATAGTAAGAGGTAAGATAATGTTCGTTAACACCCCACCACACCACCCACAAACACTTATTATTGTTTTCAAGATCATGGTATCATTGTGGTGCTTATTGTACCAAACCGAGTACAAATCTCGAGTACGAGCATGTTTCGTGAGTGAAAAGAGACAGTAAATCAGTTTTACTTACGTATATAGTCCTATCATAACGACACTTTAATAACTTTCATATATCAAACTATTCCATGGCATGCTTGGATATGACATATTAATTGTAGATCACTGGGTGTTGCCAATAAGTGCCTGTCCCCGACTTGTTACAAATCTGCCATTCAAAATCATTTTTCACTTTCGATTTTAATTGAATTTGAAAAGCGGTAATTTCGACGACTAGCTGATATGCTACCACGACAGCATTCTCTTAAGACTGTAGTTAGACCTTAAGCATTCGGTCAAGTAAAATGAAGGAAAATCAACCCTTATAGTTCTGAACCGACTTCATGCTTATGAAAACAGGTCAGACCCAAGCCAGCCGCCCAATTGGCGACTGGCCTGTGGTCTAATCTGGTTGCTAATCTAGGTGTCTTTCCTCAACAGAATTAAGCAGATATTAAAGGTTTTGGAAAACAGACGACACAAAAATCTGTCTTTATAATCTTTAGAAAGTTACTCAGCATTCAAAGGATTAAGCATATCTTTACGTAAAGGGTTTGTCTCAAAACACCATTTGTTATCAAAAGAGGTTTGTAATGTTCTTATAAAAGAATCAATTCAAGCTTATAATACACCATCACATTTAGATTTTTATGATTTTATATAGAAACAATAGCGTCGGTGTGCCTGTTGAGAAATAATTTATACCCAACCCAATTTTGTTTCTCACCGATATATTTCTCAAAGCTTAACAATAGTGACATAGTTGTATAGGAAAACAAGGATTATTAGAAATCTCAAATTAATACCATCTATCGATCAGCTGGATAAAGTTTATCGCAAAATTTAACACCTGATAGGACACCAGGCGAAAATGGGACGGAACTACTTTCAATCCGAATTATAGTTCTGTATTATTACGCACGATAGGCAATAGCCTGGAGTCCTGGCCCATGCTTACCCGCCTAGTTCGCGGTATACGAACGGGCCAGGCTCCACCAGGCTAGATAGGCAATAGCGTTGGTTCCTGGTTCCGTGAGTATCTCAGCACTGGAAGTTAGGGAGCCGGGATCCAAGGCAATATACAATGCAATACGTTAATTTAATTTGCAATGTTGTACACAAAAAGCATATAATAAAATAGCCAACAACTGTTTTGTGATATTGGATTGAAACTATTGTGACGAAAGAATAGATTACTGATAAGGAGTATGTTGCTCACAAGGAGCAATATACCCCTTTTGTCACATCGGTTTCTAAAGACTTTTGCAGCAGAGGCGTCAGAGATGTGTATTATGAAGTAAGGGGCCAAGAATCTGATATTGGTAGTCTGTATGAAATATTGGACCTTATATTATATCACTTCATATCTGTATGTGTTATGAAAGACGCAATAAATATTCACAAGGAGACACGTATGGTGTCAATGTGAAACGGACCAAAGATTTCAGAAACGATTTCTACGAAGGCGTCAATATCAATTAAATCATCACATCTTGTTCTTTATCTTCTGGCTGTGTTTTGTTGTCGTTGTTTTTTTCTTTTTGTTGTCGTTATTTTTCTTTTCAAACTTATACCCTTTTAACCATGGAAAATATATTTCTGCTTTTGCTGCAGCCGTCTTTTGAATTTTTTTTTAGAAAATGAGGAGTTGTCTTTAGAAAATTGACTATTCGCGTTCTTTATTCTCTTGTCTGGACAGTTGGTCAACCATATATTTTGCTCATTTTCCAACTCCCTATGAAATTACCTTAATTAACGCTTTTCGATATTAAGCGCAGAAATCAAGTGTGTGTCCTTCTTTTAAATTACCTGCCTTCTTTTGTTTAACCTTTATGTACTGCCGATTTGAAGAAAACATATTCGCATGGCCTTTGACAAGTAAATGGAAATGAATATCCATAGTTAGATCTTAAAGCATTGTTATGGATTTGACATTAACATACATTCAGTTGCAAAAACAAATATAGTATGGCTCTTTCGAACCAAATAAGCTATCAATAGCGATTGATCATTGCGTAGAATACCCCAGTACAGAAGTTTTTATGTTTTGGGGATACTTTTACTTTATTTTTCCATTTTCTCAGCTGTGTATAAGCCACTTTAAAGTCAGTCCAAAAGAAAGAATTGTGTGTATCATTTTTTCCTTTTTTTCGCAATGACATTACAACGTCAACCATAACCACTCATAAATCACAGCAAAGCATATTTATCATGTTTCGAATACACATGGTGTTAAAGTTAAGCGTAAAAATTCATAAAATACGAAAAAAATAATCATTCTTTCCTTTCATAGATCGCACGCCATTAAAATACCATTATTTAGGCTAAAAACGGACCAGGGAATCCACTTAGGTTTCGTGAATACATCTATATCAGTTCAATGAATTCCGACGCACTATTTATACGTTTATTGTTGTTTCGTTTTAACGTTAAAAGGTCACTGATTTAACTCAATGGTGGTTGTTACCTACATTACTCGAAATGAATATTGGGACAGGTCTAAATTAAACATAGCAGACGACATTCGTGAAAATACAAAATATCATTATTTTGAGTCGGATAAGACTTTCGTTTCTTTTCGAACGAAATTTCATTATTTAAGTTGTCGTACATTGCATGAATGAAATCTAATATTATGTTGGCTTGACTTTTTCTAACACGTGACATATAACTTTATATAATGAAAATTGAATAAAGTTATGGAAGTGTTTTTCGTCATTTTAGCACAGAAAAGAAGTTATCATATCCAATTGCTTTGAACAAAAGTATAAGTAAGAAGTTAAAGGAGTAATTTTTCGTCATGCTTTTTTCTTCAAAATTGCAGAATCATCAAGGCCTCTCGTAATATCTGGTCGGTAAAACATATACAAAAAGCTACGAGGGCTTACTAAAATAAATATAGGTTTTATACTTTAAAAAGGTAGGATTCAAACTGTTTGTACACAGAGCGTTGTACGAGAAAATAGCACAGCGAATCAAATAGACAAATCTTAAAGATGTAATCGGTAATCTTCGGCGAATTCCGGCTGACATCACCCATCAAGGTTTCCGAATGTACAAGAAAATGGCTGACCCATTTCCTTGTAAACTATTAATTTGCCAAGACAACACAGACGAATATTTCTTTCATCAAATAAAAGAGGTCGCTCAAGAATGAACGGTTATGATATGTCGCTTCTGTATACGTTCTAAAGCTGCTTTTTGACAGACGTAAGGAAACTTGGATATCAAAATTTCACTTTTATAAAACTATCTGACATGTGTACATGTGTATGAGATGTACCAGCTAGAGGTAAAATCAGCTCGTATCTAAAAGTGTTGAGCCTGTAAACAATGAATAATAATGTAGGCCTATTCAGTTCCAAAAACGTTGCAATGATTTTGAAATCCATAGCACACCGTCTGTACATACTTAGATATAGTGACACATTCTGAATCAGATGTAAGATGTAAACTATAGCTTAGAAACAAATTTACGATGTATAACATAGATAAAAATGCACTTACGTTAAATCGTGTAAGTCAAATGTCGTATTTCAAACCTAAAACTCGGATTTTTGTAAGATGAAAGATCAAAGAGAAATCCGTTACTGTAAGTCGAATGAATACAAACATCCGAAAACTATCAGAGAACACAATAACACTGTCAAACGTATATCGTATATGTATTATTTAGCTACATATATCTGTCCCTGGCTTATATTGCAAATATTTTTCTTTACCGATAGCGATCTTCTTTGTATCGGAAGAAAAAACCTTATCTCACAACCATCTGAACAGAAAGTTGATCCTGTAATTAGGCGACGTTCAAAAGAAACAATTTTATAACACGGTCTACGTTTTACCCCCGTTTTTTCCTTTATTAACCCTTTAACAAACGCCAAATTGAAACGTCCCAAAATGAAAGCATTTGCAGACGACATTTCAGAATGTTATGAAATTGAAAAATGATCTTCTGATAGGGCAGAAAGCATTGTGGGAAAAGGAGAAATTGCTTGTTAAGAGCAATTCCTCCTTTTTCCACCATGCTTTCCTTAGTCGTCTGCAACAAAGTGGTCAAATGTCGTTATTGTTTCGTAATGGGTTAAGCAAAAATACCGATCGGAATTTTTTTTCTTATTATGCATTTTACTTAATACACACGATTTCAATATGAAACGTCTCTGCTACAGATGGTATTTTGAAATCATTGCGACAAAAGAAGAATTTGCTCATCACAAGCTAATTCTCCTTGTGCTGCAACGATTTCAATGGTTCACTAATCATGTGTCTTACTCAACATCTCGAAGCAAACGTATTAACTTTCGTGCCTTTAACTCTCGTCTGCCAGTGCTTTGAATTTGGGCAAATCACAAAATCCCACATCAAGATATTGATAAATCAAGGACATGTACATGTGTACATTATCAGCCTTATTTCTGATCGCAAATATCGATCTACCGTAAGACAATACGTTATTTTAACTTCTGAAAGAAGTCGAGTACACAACAACAATACCTTATCAATGTTACATATCAACCTATTTATCAAATCCGTCATATGTATGCTGGGTTTTAAGACACATATGTCAAGATTTTAACCTATTTTAACACGGACTTATCTGATAAAGAACTAAATCTGTTATCTATCACTTTAAGGTAGAATACCCATAATTCGCAATTCTTAAATTCATTCATACATCGGATTACTTCTCATACATCGTTCTCACTAAACAATTTTTTGCGATATTTTGATATACATGTATGACACAGGGAGATAGTGTACACCATCGATACTGTCTCATTTTGTCAAATTGTTTTCTTTGAGACTCTACAGAAGGTTCTTGTATGGTAGTACATAGATCTATTGGTTGGAGCGTATATATCTAAAGAGAAAAATGTTGTTTTAAAGTTGCTTGTTAACAGATGTTTGGAAATATGAAAGTTAAAACTTAATTTCTTTTAACCTCTACACCATATGTACAGTTGTATGATAAGCACTGGAAAAATGTCTTTTGAAGCAAAATAAGACCGTATTTAATTTTCTAAAGCCTGCATACAAAGAATGAAAATATATTTAATTTCAAAAGCGTTGCAACGGGTTTGAGGTCTGCTGCATTTAGTGTGCACATACTAAGTGTCCACATACTTAGATA
This sequence comes from Cerastoderma edule, assembly GCA_947846245.1. Classification (NCBI taxonomy): domain Eukaryota; kingdom Metazoa; phylum Mollusca; class Bivalvia; order Cardiida; family Cardiidae; genus Cerastoderma; species Cerastoderma edule. The sequence continues at coordinate 34,591,242 of OX401412.1, forward strand.
TATTGACACTTCTTGGATTAATTACTTCTTTTTATTGTATAGTATACAGCAGATCGAACGCTTTATTTTTTCAACGGTATTCAGTTTCGACTTTTAAATGTTCTCTTCTTTGAACAAGCATCTTTCAAGCCCACAGAATACCATGAAGGGAATTGACTTTTGCCATTATTGATTGTTTTTGTGCTTTGGTGCTGGATAGAGCTCAAACCCACAGTCTCACGGCAACGCGACAACCGTTTACCTCTGCGAAACTGTGGATGTTTCTCGGGCGGGTTTAATCCGCCAGGCCGGATATGGTCCTGTCTAGAAGTAGTCTTCGTTATGCACGGTTTTATGCTATTAAATATGATCTATCTATTACATATGCTCTGATGAATTACTACACAGTTCATACCATCGCAAAAAGAAATCAAAACGAGGCATATTGACCGGCGAAGTGTTGCTAATTTCGACGGAAACTCACCGCGGCGAAACATAAATATTTACCTCCGTAAAAAGACTGCCCCATTTGTGAACTCATCAATTTGGAAGGTGTCATGCGAAAACCTATTTCCGGATATCAGTAATGAAAACATGGGATATTTTCGACTTGAATACTGTGTAATTAACAATGTAATAGCTTTCAACGCTGCTCCGCACATGTCTACTGGGCTACGTCTTTAAGGCATGTATTGAAAATTCTAAAACAACTGGGATTGATAAGAATCTGCCTCTGCAAGTTTAAAGGTTAGTCTTTAACTATTAGTATATTAGGTTTTCACTGCAAGCGCGAATCCTGATAATTGTAGATTGGTGTTTTCAAGCGGCGAGGGTTGACCTACGGAATGCCGCTTAACCTATACGTTATGGGGAGACAAATCTTGGGGTATTTTTTCGTCATAAGACGGACAACGCAATAATTAGTTAGTCATTTGTAGAACGTCTATATTTGTTGAGAGCTTGATGCACTGTTATAGAAAACATGCGTGCAGGGTTTCCCCTAGAAGTGATGTTACTGCCATGTCCTCCTTGTTCCCCTTGGTTGCCAACCAAATATGATATATGTGTCACAAGACGCTACGACATTGTATCTAGGTTTCCTCTTGGGACTTTTGACCCCGAACATATGGAATTGTAAATGGTAAGTGATGATTTTTAGGGGTCAAATTCAGGAGGTAAAATGGTCATTTACTTATTAATGTAAAGTATTCCTAATTTGGGTCAAGGAAAACCCTGTGTATGTATATACAACAGTTTTTTTCAACTGATGGTATGTGTTGATGTCTCTTAAGAGGTCTCACTACTCGGTTCTAAAAATGATTTACTTTCTTCCATACTCCTCTTTACTTACCTCGATTTCTCGTTTGGAAGGACTGCCATCACAATAAGTGTGTGTTTACTGACTTTGGTCGCCTTCATGCCAAGGGTTCAGTGCATTATCATAGTAATTGCTTCATGTTTGTGAAGCGCTTACTAGACTTTAATAGTGTTTTCAACCCTTGAAGTAATATCTTCTTTCAGTTTCTGGCCGCTTTTGTCTTACCGGATATTTTTGGCGAATATTGGTTTATGTGCACATGTCTTCCTCGCCCTTTAGCATTTTGAAATTGGGAGCCAGATTTGCTTCGTCATCCGAGACCTGCAAGTCGAAGCTGCATTTCTCAAGGAAATGAGTTCAGTAATTAACTATCTTGGAACGTCGTTTGTCTGCGAATCATTTGTTAACCAATTACCAAACAATAACGACATTCAACCAGTATATTGCAGACGACTCAGGAAAGCAATATGGGAAAAGGATTAATTGCTCTTAACGAGCAATTTCTCCTTTTCCCACAATGCTTTCTGCACTATCAGAAGATTATTTGTCAATTTAATCACATTTTGAAATCTGGTCTGCAAACTCTTTCAATTTGGCACAGTCGAAAATTGGCGTTTGGTAAAGGGTCAAACCCTAAATGGGGGTTCGAACCCTAAATTACAAATCATCCACCTTCCCACTAAGGCCTCTGTGTAGAAACGAAGGGAGATAAATCTTGACAGCCTAAATCGATTTGGCTATGCGAGTTACCTCCCATGGATATTCTTCAAAAATGGATCCAACAACAAAAATAAAATGACAACAAGAACATTTACATTTGATTAAACATGTTTATTGAGTTACTATCTGTTAACACAAGCGCCGATAGGTATGTCTAGCGATTGCATAACGGGATAGAAAGGGTAACTTCCCAGAAAACAACCCCTTCAAGTCTGTCTCTTGATTCTTGTTCGTTTCGTCTCTCTTCTGTCTGCACATGCCTGTCAGTCAGTTTGTTTGTCTGTTTCTCTCTCTATCGTTCTATTTGTATCCGTCTGTCTGTATGTCGATATGCCTCTGTCTTTCTTTCTGTCTTTCTCTGCCTGTCTATGTGTCTCTTTATCTCTCTCTCTCTCTCACTCTGTCCTCTCTATTTATATATCTCTCTCTTTCTCTCCATACACCTCTCTCTGTTTATCTGTCTATCTGTCTCTTCCTCATGTCCTTTCTATATTATCTTTCCCATGTTGCATCATTTCATGATCATTTAAATAGTTATTCACTCAAGACAATGAAGCATTTAAATGTTTAATGCTTGCTTGTCTTGAGTGAATAACCATATAAATGATATTGTCATCAATGTCTTAGTTTCATTAAGCTAAATGTATGCAATTGTACTATTTCCCTATCCAGATATTCAGTTTGTACCATTGCTGGATAAGGAAGACATGAAATAAAGACATCCTTAAAGCAAGAGTGAATGGAGCAAAGAGACAATGATAGTCGAAAGTCCACCAGGATAAAGTGTATATTATATAGCAAGGTAAGGCATTTGTAGTTGTAACGTACGGAATAAAACCTCTTGGAGAATGAATTTATATAGAAACTTACACTGTACAGGGCCAACAATTTAATGAAACAGTATTATTTATTCATTAAATTTCATAAATATTTATTTTAATGCACCAATAGAGAAACATTTCCCCCTTTTTTACATTGTTTAATAATTAATCATACATTCAATAAGAAGAAATTTGGTAATGCTGATATTACCTCAGGCTTTCATGAAAAGAAACAATTGTTCATATAGAGGATTATGTATATATAATTCTATTGAAAGGCTATGACATAAAACATTTATTGAAACTAAAAAAATATAGGTCTTAAATTGAATCTAAGAATTACTTGGGTTGTTTCAATTGAAGAAAAATGTTTTGTGATAAAACATGAAATGCAAAGAAAAGTGTGCAAATCTGGAAAGGAAATATAAGGAGCCTGAATATGTGTTCTTCCTGCAGTATTTGAATTACAACTTTTTTATCCAATTAAATGTTCTGATTGATTTGGTGTAAGGTTCGATACAGTAGTCTACCTACTCAAACAAAAGGAGTTTTGATTGAATTGAATGATATTTCCATTCTAATAGAGAGAACTGGTGTTGAGTTCTTTTCTGTGTTAAAAGATTGAGACTGTCATGAGATTTTATGAATGGAACCAGCCTGGATGGAGCAAAGAAGCAATCGAGGCAAGCATAGTGAAATTGAAGGGATTTGCTTCAAACTTGTTTATTTTACAGTGATTGTGACAGAAGCTTGAAGCTTATTAAATTCACTCTTGATTACTGCTTGTGGATAGTAAACCAGTACTCAAACTGTCATTGGTTTGACTTATGTTGTGCAGTCCAAATATTTCATCAGGTTTGATGCAAATGATTATGACTATTTAGACTATTTAGATTATTGTACAAGAAATAAAAAATACTCAAATGAAGTCATCCTACCAGAAGAAAATACCAAAATGATTTGACAATTTCATTTGGCATCTGTGTGGGAAAGCAGTCAATGATTTGGAATTGTTGAGAAGAACTTCAAAGGTTAAACACCTTAGTTTAAGTTAACAATTACTTATAGTGTTTTTGTAATTATTCTATTTACAGAGTCAAGTTGATTGTCTTGAGAATGAACAGTAAGAAAGAGAAAATAAAACTAAGGATACAAGATGACAGTGAGCATCATGATAACAAGGTAAGCCAGGTATAAACACATAAACCACTGCCCTTATATACATCACAGGACACTATAAAATTCTATGCAGATTGTCACATGCCTATAATAATGCTGACGAAAAAGCGAGTGCTGGAAGTTTGTTTTCTTTGCAAGAATCAGATAAGACATAATTGCTAATTGTTAACAAACCATATAGTATTCACTCTTTTAAAAGCATCATGTGAACATGTTACAGTCTCAATTCCTCTGTTAAAGGGAATTTAGAGTACTTATGAGTTGATTGTCAATCATTCTAGAACTTTCTCAATGTAAGTGTAAATGAGCGCAAGTATGGCTTTAAGTCATCCAGACCGTAAACAAGGAGACTGCTCTAGCTGCTAATTTTCTCATGTCTGCATTAGTTTTGATGTGTTTTAGAGTCTCTATTTGAGGTGATCTTGTTACACCACCGACCAGATTGTGCCTTGCTAGGAAATTGAAGAGAGCTATGAGGTTACTTCGCTACTCTTCATGACCACGCATTGCAAAGTTCTGTTGATAGCACTTTTTATTTCAAAAATCGCTATCATGTGTTTTTGATGAACGACACATTTTTTTAATGACCAACCCTTTTTCACCAAATTTTTATGTTAGTTTGATTGCATAATTCGTTTAACATCTATTGTGAAGGAGACTTAATAACACCCATCGTGTCACTTTCGATGACTGCTTCCTGGACAATACACCAGTAATCGCGCCGGTTTGTGGGTAAGTCCCGGCAGTTTTCGCTCCACCTCACGGGGACTCGCACCCAGGACCCTCGGTACAGTAGTCTGACGCTCTTCCACTGTGCCACTGCCGTTTATTCTTTTTTAGTATTTTGCCTGAGTCAATTAACTTTACACATGTGTGTAACAGCCCATACACACCCATGCATGATCTATATGATAATAGATATACCTTCAAAATGATTAAAGAAATATACATGTACAAAAAAACAAGTTATCTGTGATACTATTTCTGCTTTACCTATCTTAATTCACCAACATTTCTTCCTCTGGTGGGATTTCAACCCAGACCTCTCTCAACAAAAATGTATGCGATTGTTCCTCCATGAACTTCAGAGGTTTGGAAGTGTTGGTGAATTCGGCTTCATAGCTAGTTTCATTGATTTTAAGATGGTGTCAAAACAATATATTTTTTGTATTGTATGATATACAATTAAACATAGTTATTAAGGGCATAATTATTTCAGAAAGTGTGAATTTATTCAAGTATGTACAATCTATCTGAGGTGCATCTGAAAACTGTTGCAACACTTTTGGATCTAAATGCATATTAATTCCCTGTTAAATAGCTCTAAAAACTGAATTTGGTTTTAATGGCTATTCTCCAGTGCATATCATACAACAAAACAGCTCTATTGAGGTTTTATAAAAAAACAAGTTTTAACTTCTAAAGTTCCTTATATCTGTTAACAAACAGCTTTTAATCATCTTGCGGATCCTAGTCACATGAGTACAGCTTTATTTCCCTATTTTCCTATAATCCGTTGTGTGCCTTACCCCCTTGTGTCTAAAATCTGTGTTAAATTTGGTAGAAATATTTTGAGATGAGAGAAATACTCTCTTGATGAAGTAGTAACCCATTATGATGCAGCCACATCTTGTATCTTTAGCTGCAGATGATTAAAAAGATTTTTGTTCAAATCTCTTAAGTTCATCGAGTAATATGTTATCTTGAGGATGTGGTTTTACTTTTGCTTGAGAAAGTATTTTGGTATGATATTTTTCAAAACATGTTAATATCATTTCAGGAATAGACTACCATGCTGACTCCTTCAAACCCAAGACAACAACTGAAGTAATGAGAGGTATATTTTCCATGATAAGAGGATTACATTTTAACCCTAATAGTGCTGGAACAAACTTCATGCTTATGCAAACAAGTAAATTGGCGGCTGGCCTGTGACCTAACCTATTTGCTACTCTGGGTATCTTTCCTCATCGAAATTAAGCAGATATTTAAGGTTTTGGAAAGGAGGCAACACAAAAATCTATTTTTAGAAAATTACCCAGCATTCTAAGGGTTAAGTTAAGTTGTTTTACTACAGTCTTTTATTTTCATTTATCTGTATCCCACATGTATATTTGTTTACGACACCTTTTTTAATAGTGATCAACCCAAGTGTGATTGGTTCAAATTCAAAGCAAAGGCAGACGATTTAAAATGGCTTGAACAAAAAAGAAATTTTTCTTAATGATAATGATAATTTGGTAGCCATAGTGACTAAAGGATGAACTGTATGTTATAAACAATTCATCTTTTTGCCACATATGTGTGCATTTTCCTTAAGATTTCTGCAGCAGAGTGTGATATTATTGAGTAAGGAGTATGTTTCCAAATGGCTTTGATTGCTTTCCAGAGAATATTGCAAAAGTTTTTCACTCATTCAGGCATCACTGTTTCTAGAGTAAAATGTGCGTCCTTCTGAGCTCATATGTAGCTTAAGGTAGAATCCCCATGATCTGCCATTTTGAAACTCATTTTCTTTCGTTGGACTTCTTGGGTCGTTTTCAGTAAATACTGGACTGGGCCAGAACAATTATGTTTAATGCGAATAGTTCCAGACCTGACTGATGTATACCCAAAAGGACATAAGTAATCCGATAAAAGGATAAGTTTCAAAATGACAGGTGATGGGTTTCCTACCTTAAACTATTACCAAATAATAATGATATTTAACCACTTAGTGCCAGACGACTCAGAAACATTGTGGGAAAAGGAGATATCGCTCATGATCAGCAATTTCTCCCTTTTCCACAATGTTTTCTACCCAATCAGAAGATTTTTTCCCAATTTTATCACATTTTGAAATGCCGTCTGCTAAGTCTTTCAAATCGAAAAATCGCAAATGTAGAAATAAGACACCTTAGCACAGGTCAAGATGGGTAAACAATCGGCATTCCTTAATACTTCACTCTGGCGCACCTTGATCAGAATTTGAAGACACCACTGTATGTAGTGGAGGAATTGCTTGTCACAAGCATTTCTTTCTTTAAGTCACAATGGTCTCTTATTTACCCATTATCAAAGTGTTCATTTACATTTCATGTTTTCTTATTTTTGTCTCATCATATTGTTCAGTACTTGATGAACTTGATTTCTTTGAGAAAAAAGGTTGAACTATTTCAAAATTATTGTCTGCTGTTTCTCTCAATTTCGAGCAGTCACAATATTCTTTGTAAGGAAATGAGCTAAAAGAAAGATGAGAGATTTTTTATTAATGTGACATGAGTAAACAGAGTAAAATTACATATTTGAATAGATAAATCACACAGAGTAAAATTACATATTTGAATAGATAAATCACACAGAGTAAAATTACATATTTGAATAGATAAATCACACAGAGTAAAATTACATATTTGAATAGATAAATCACACAGAGTAGAATTACATATTTGAATAGATAAATCACACAGAGTAGAATTACATATTTGAATAGATAAATCACACAGAGTAAAATTACATATTTGAATAGATAAATCACACAGAGTAAAATTACATATTTGAATAGATAAATCACACCTTGCTGAATGAGCATATAAGTGATCTAAATGAAATCTGTATTACAGCAAGACCTTAAGGTGGGACAGACTTGTGTCTAATTGTGCAGGTTTTATTGTAAATGAATATCTCACATGAAAATAACAACTCAACATGAGAAATGAAAATAACAGTATTTTTATAATTATTATCATATTAAGTTTCTGCAATTAGGAAATCATTCTTTGCTGGAACATAAAATTGCAATCTACAGTGATGTTAAATTAAGATCAATAACAATGAGCCATTTATAAAGTTAAGCTCCCCTTCTTATGAAACATTTAACGATGAGTTTTTTTTCCTTATGGGCATTCATTCGCTCATGAAACATATCATTGTACAGTGAGCAGTTAATCAAAAAAATAATTCATCTGCAACTGAAATGTCTTTGCAAAGTTAACAAAGTCACTCTTCTGTGACATGAAAGTCTTTCTTCTGTGACTTGATAGTCTCTCTTCTGTGACATGATAGTCTCTCTTCGATGACATGATAGTCTCTTCTGTGAAATGATAGTCTCTCTTCTGTTTCTTGATAGTCTCTCTTCTGTGACATGATAGTCTCTTCTGTGAAATGATAGTCTCTCTTCTGTTTCTTGATAGTCTCTATTCTGTGACATGATAGTCTCTCTTCTGTGACATGATAGTCCCTCTTCTGTGACATGATAGTTTCTCTTCTGTGACAAGAAAGTCTCTCTTCTGTGACATGATAGTCTCTCTTCTGTGACATGATAGTCTCTCTTCTGTGACATGATAGTCTCTCTTCTGTGACATGATAGTCTCTCTTCTGTGACATGATAATCTTTCTTCTGTGACAAGAAAATATCTCTTCTGTGACATGATAGTCTCTCTTCTGTGTATGATAGTCTCTCCTCTGTAACATGATAATCTCTCTTCTGTGACATAATAGTCTCTGTTCTGTGACATGCTAGTTTCTCTTCTGTGACATGCTAGTTTCTCTTCCGTGGCATGAAAGTCTCTCTTCCGTGGCATGAAAGTCTCTCTTCTGTGACATGATAGTTTCTCTTCTGTGACATGATAGTTTCTCTTCTGTGACATGAAAGTCTCTTTTCTGTGACATAATAGTCTCTGTTCTGTGACATGCTAGTTTCTCTTCTGTGACATGCTAGTTTCTCTTCCGTGGCATGATAGTCTCTCTTCTGTGACATGATAGTTTCTCTTCTGTGACATGAAATTCTCTTTTCTGTGACATGAAAGTCTCTTTTCTGTGACATGAAAGTCTCTTTTCTGTGACATAATAGTCTCTGTTCTGTGACATGCTAGTTTCTCTTCCGTGACATGATAGTCTCTCTTCTGTGACATGGTATTCAACATTCTTTAACCTCTGAAATTCAAGGAGTAATATTCACATACAGTTGGGTCATTATGTAGTGAGAGGTCTGGGTTCAACTCCCAGCAGGGGATGGAATGGGAATGGATCACATAATGGTCTTATCCAAAGTTTCAATTTGATTTGTTTAGATTTTTCTACTTTCTACAATCATCAAGTTGTACCCCAAAGAACAACTACTTAAATTAACAAGTACACTGTTTGACAGTGTCAAGTATCAAATCATAGAAATGAACAACTTGTCAAAGATTTGAAATCATGCTCTCTTTGTCTGATTTGCTCTGTTTGCCTGTCATTGTGTTATACATGTTGTTGTGAAAAAAGTACTACTGGTTCTTATGTACATGTAGTAGAAACAATTTGATTTTGGTTTAATGCTGTTTTAAACAGTATTTTTGCCTGGTTCAATCCTCACCTGTGGCTCTAGGACTTTACTGGTTATGAAAGATGTTTGTTATACATTTTTTTTCTTAATAACTATGATGAAAGTTATTTGTTTAGATGCATAGCTTGTGGGTTCAATGCAAGATTATAATGAGTTAAGACTTACCTTAGTCTTACATTAAATCATTAACCTGTAGTCACAAATAGGAACAATTCTTCATCTGTCCTCGAGCATAGGGAATCAATTATTAACGCATTCCCATAAACAGGTTTTTTTTTTACTTGTCCACCTTTAACCCATTACCAAACAATAACGACATTTAACCACTTTGTTGCAGACAACTCTGGAAAACATAGTGGGAAAAGGAGATATTGCTCATAACGAGCAATTTATCCTTTTCCCACAATGTTTTCTGTCCTAACAGGAGATTGTTTTCCAATTTCATCACATTTTGAAATGTTGTATGCAAACTCTTTCAATTTGGGACAGTTGAAAGTTTGGCGTTTGGGAAAGGGTTTAAGAAATATAATATATGGCAATTTGATATATGAGCCTCTCCATGACAAAAGGGCCCTTATCGCAAAAATCGATAATTACGGAAAACGCCGATCAAAGTTACCGAAAATACCCGAGTATGAACGAGTAAATGCGGAAGTAAAATCACGGTAAAAGATATCTCCGCTGTTTCCTTTATTTTCGAAGGAATCCGTACTTTTCCGTCGAGAATCAACAAGAAAAAGATGGAAGAATTACAGGTAATCCACATTTAACTTTGTTGTTGTAAATTAAATGGAATTACTTATTTATAACTAAGAAAATACGAGCCTCTACCGGATGACAGATACGTCGTCTGCATTTTTCGGCTAGCTGTCACCTAACATGTCAAAATTGTGTGCAGAACGTTTAAAGGATATTGATTTAGTGCTTATATTTCTCAAAATAAGACATGTTTGTTAGAAAAAAGTTAAATTTGTAAAATTAGCGTATTTAGTTGGAGAAAACGATATTTAAGTGCAATACCTAATAATAGAGACGGCTCTTCGGTAAAGTCCGTGAGTATTGATTTTTGTATAACTTTATTATTTCCCGATCACATTGCGTAACGCCCTGGCGTAGTCGATCAAAGGGTTAACACCAAGTATTTTTGTTGAAAGGGCCGAGGGTTCGAATACCAACCAGACCTGTAGTTATTTTTGTTTTTTGATAAAACATTATTTACTACAAATATACTAGAAAACGTGTCAAATATCTTGCTTATAGTTATCATATTTTTTTTAATTTCAGGAACTTGATGAATTTTACCGAGATTTTTTCAATTCTCAATCAAGATCTATGCCTAGAGATGAAGATGAAGAAGGTATTGCAGTCTGTGACATGCTTGATGATGATGAGGAGGAGGAGGAAACTCAGTTGGAGCAGGCTAGAGACGAACCTCGTGTTGGACCGTCCCAAGACAGTGTTAGTCCTCTACTGTATTTAGGGGAAGAAGAGAATGACTTACAACATGTGAGAGCGGGATGTGGGTGTCCACAGAACTGTCTTTCATCAATTGATGACGATTCAATTATAGAGCATATCTTCAACCTAAGAGAAATGGAGAAGGACACAAAAGAAGCGTATCTGATGGGAGCTTTAATAAAAATTAGAAGTGATCCCAAACGCAGCAGGTATGGTGAAAGAAAGAGGACACGATACGAATATCGATTTGAAAGAACAATCATATGCAGGAAATCCTTTTTGATAATATATGACACAGGTGAAAAAACACTCAAGAATCTTATTCGCCATATAAATGACAACGGCAATGTACCACGAGTACATGGAAATACAGGCAAGAAACCCCGACATGCACTGGCGTTTGGCGATATTGAAAAGGTGGTGAAGTTTATCATTATGTATGCCGAAGAAAATGGTCTTCCTCAGCCAGCTGCTCCCAGGGGACGTGACGATATCCCCCCAGTTTTCCTTCCGGCCTCTACCACAAAGGTGGCTGTCCACGGAATTTACCAACAGTCATGCCAAGAGACAACACCAGGGCCGTCAAAATCTCAGGATTTTGTGGAATATGGTTACAGTGCTGTTCACATATAAAGGTATGGAAATACTGACTGTATTGCACAAACAGCAGGACATAAGTTGCGGATAAGGCATCCGTCCAGAACTTACACTTAAAGCATTTCAATATACGGATTGACTTTTATCAGTATATATTAAACTACATTGATTTTATTACATGAATGTGCGTTGAAATAAAGTTTATTCATTTGTTTCATTTTAGGGGACAGGTATAAAACATGGCGCCTACCCCGTTATAGCGCGATTACGGAAGAAAAACACGGCGCCCCCTCTTAACTTTTTTATTTGTGGATATATCTCAACAAACTTGGTACCAAATCAAAGAAGACACTCTGAACTTTCTGGTGGTGTTTAAAGATCTAAAATATGTTCACCAAGTACCGAGAAAATGCATGTCAAATATGGGCAATATTTTTTACAAAAATGTCGCTTAACAATTGAGATTGAAAAACACGGCGCCCCCTATTATATTTTTTGTTCTAAATAATATTTTTCTAACTTTGATATATTTTGAAAATGCATAAAATTACCTTTCAAATGATATTAAATTTTTGAAATTTGGACGAAAGATGGCTGAGAAATAGCTGTTCAAACATGAGTATTACTCCAGCCATTTCGACTCACAACAGATTCAAGCTCGGAAAACACGGCGCCCCCTACTAACTTTTTTATTTGTTCAATGACTGTACATTATGTGGTATGTTCTTTTAGAAGACACTTTTTCCTTTCATATGATGTTAGTTTTGTTAAAATTGGTTGATTGATGACCGAGATATGGCCTGTTAAAGATGGGCGTTTTTTCCGTACGTCCCGTCGCAAAAGATTTTGCCGTTTACAGTTACACAAGAAAAACAAGGCTCCCGTATTAACTTAATTATTTGTTGAATTTGTAGAATTTACACAACAAACTTGGTATCAGATGAAAGAACACACATTAAACTCTTTTATGGTATGCAAAGAACTTAAATATATGGATGAAGTGCCGGAAAGAATTGACGGCGAATATTGTTAGTGCTTTACCAAAATGCCGCTCACGGATTAACCTCGGAAAACATCACTCCCCTATTTTCTTTTTCGTTATTTGTAACATTTCTTTAATGTTAACTATGTTTCAAAATAACCAGGTTACTCTTTACATACATATGTCATGTCCATAAACATCTTCTGATGAAGAGTGTTTCTTTAACCACTTTGGTGTTAGGATTAATTGCCGGTAAGTTACCCTTTAGTCACAGTAATATGTACCGAATATATCAATAAATGATTGATGATTCTATTTTTGAAATAAGTATTGTCCCCTTTTGTTTGATTTTGAGCCAGTCACAAATGCCTGGTTGGGGAATAAAAATAAAACGACTTGAGGTTGTTGTTGATAAGTCACAAGAACTCGACTTGCTATTTTCTCATGTTAAAAGGCGCATATTCTCAAATGAAAGGAGATTAAAAATAATTTGTTTAAAACTACACAACAGATGTACTGTTATATTTTACGCACAGTTGAATATTACATCGTTTTTTTTTAATTTTATTAAGTGGAATACTGTGAATTAACATGTTTCTAACTCCAAAAGCGTGGCATCGCCTTCGAGATCTAACTTCTTCAACTGTATATCTAGCAACACAAATACTGTACTGTTTCATTTTACGTTGGTTTTCAAATTAACTCTTCTGTGAACAAGCACCTTTTACATTTTACAACTATGTGGAATATTTCTAAGAGGAAGGCAATCGGAAACATTTATAGGAAACAAATGTCATCCGCAGAAATTAAAACTGGTATTTTTTTTACCTGAAGTCAGGTAATATGTCATTTAAGGGCATGAAATATATTTCAGTTAGCATATTAGGATAACATTCCCAATAACCGTTTTTCTTGTTTTATATCGATAATGGCATTCATAGGGAAATATCCGGAAATAACCTTTACAGAATTGTTTGTTTGAACAAATTTACCAGCAGTCAAATTTCATTTAAAATAATTTATCTATTTTTAGGGCACATAATCCGAACGGTAGCACATTGTTTCTTTTCAAGTAGAAGGGGCTGACCCCTTATCTATGGCCCTAATTGGACATCGTGCTTTATGACCAGATTACACAGGACTGCTACTGTCCATTTGCTAATGCCCTGTGGCGCTCTGGGGAGATTAAGACCACGGGTTTTATACAGGTATTGTCTTCTCGTTACGATCTCATTAATATGTATTCATGTCGATCAAAGTAGCTCAATCAATAAAAGGATAATATGAATCCATTGGAACAAATACATTTTTTTAAACAATCGCAAACAAGAGTTTCACCAAAAAACAATATTTCGTGGACAACCAAATAATAATAATATAGAATACAATAAGTCGAATTAAACTATTATTTATAAAACGAAATTATCGTCATATTTCTTATCAAATAATACACATTTCTACTTTGTAATGAAAAAAAAAGCGAACAACAGTTCATAAATATGTCCCATAAGTAAGACATTCTGTCAAGGAATGTCTTGGTAAAAAGTTGTCGGTTTTCCAAAATACCGTTTTGCAGTACAATTTCAATGTCTAATAAAAAGTTAGCACAAAACGTTAGCATTATTACAGAATGAATATCCCCGTTTCGTCTCTAAAAAAGATCATTTATTTATTTTCAGTTTGCGTTAATATGCGTACTTACCGAAAAGAAGGCAACAACTTCAAAGATGCAATCTTCGTCAAGCAGCTGTCTCGCCTTAGCTCCAGAATACGAAAACACTGAATAACTTCCCTTGCACAAATAATCACTAATATACTTAGTTTGACTGTGACCTATTACAAGAGCCATGGTTTTGCATACACACTTATCGATCACAGATACAACACCATTAAACGGTGAACAGGGCGAGTTACGCACTTTATTCATTTTATACCCGGTACCACTTTCAGTATTTGTCACACATAGATATTCAAAAGATATTTCATATAAAACAACAAGAAGAAACAAACAAAAAACGATCATAATTGAATTGGACATCTTAGCTTTAAAGGGCCCGACTTCTTTAATCATACATCTTTATCCCCCGCATGTATTTATGGTAGAGGAATTAATTCGGACAATTAATTACTCTGTTTGCTACACATTGAATGATTACTGTGTCGGCATTATTACTTACTTTGTTATGGAAAATGAATGGTTCGAAAAGCGACAAACATTCAAAAACTGCCTGTTCAATTACTTTTGACAAATAATTCCAAGTTGGAATTTGCAATCGATAATTGTTGCTATTATCAATTATTTTTTTTTTCAATTATTATCAAGAACGGAAAGGTGGGACGGAATAACCCTTTACAGAACAGAGCAGAACAAATCTTTATTTTGACCCAAGAGCATAACAAACGCTTAGAGTTACACTTAAAGTAAGAATAAAAATAACTTTCAAATTGAAAAAGACATCTCATTGAGATTGATAGAGCGGGAGAGAGAAAAAGAAAGAAAGACAGAGCGAGAGAGTTTGAGAGAGAAAGAAAGAGAGGGACAGAGAGGGAAAGAGATAGACAGAGAGAGAGAGAGAGAGAGAGAGAGAGAGAGAGAGAGAGAGAGAGAGAGAGAGAGAGGGGGGGTGAGAGAAAGTGAGAGAGAGAGAGAGAGGGGGACAGAGAGTGAGAGAGAGAGAGAGAGAGAGAGAGGGAGAGAGAGGAGGAGAGAGAGGAGAGAGAGAGAGAGAGAGAGAGAGAGAGAGAGAGAGAGAGAGAGAGAGAGAGAGAGAGAGAGAGAGAGAGAGAGAGAGAGAGAGAGAGAGAGAGAGAGAGAGAGAGAGAGGAGAGAGAGAGAGAGAGAGAGAGAGAGAGAGAGAGAGAGAGAGAGAGAGAGAGAGAGAGAGAGAGAGAGAGAGAGAGAGAGAGAGGGAGAGAGAGAGAGAGAGAGAGAGAGAGAGAGAGAGAGAGAGAGAGAGAGAGAGAGGGAGAGAGAGAGAGAGAGAGAGAGGAGAGAGAGAGAGAGAGAGAGAGAGAGAGAGAGAGAGAGAGTGAGAGAGAGAGAGAGAGAGAGAGAGAGTGAGAGAGAGAGAGAGAGAGAGAGAGAGAGAGAGAGAGAGAGAGAGAGAGAGAGAGAGAGAGAGAGAGAGAGAGAGAGAGAGAGGGGAGAGAGATGGAAAGAAAGAGAGAGGGGGAGAGAGAGAGAAAGAAAGACAGAAAGAAAGAGAGAGAGAGAGAGAGAGAGAGAGAGAGAGAGAGAGAGAGAGAGAGAGAGAGAGAGGGGGAGAGAGAGAGAGAGAGCTTAGGGAAATGTCATTTCGTTAAGAGGACACATGTTCGGATCAATATACATTTTATCTATCAGTATCACGGATAAGAAGCTGTGTAATTTTATCCATGATACTATAGCATGAAAAAGGAAAATAGAGAGAGACAATAGAAAAAAAACCAAGTATTGAATGATATGGTTAAAACAGAAAAAAATGTTATTATCAGTTTAAATGACGCATATTGTTCTCGGAAGGGCTATTATCAAACAAAAAACATAAAGTGGTCAATATGTTGGGAATAAAAGCCGTTGTTTGAAAGGGAATTTCTGGGTAACTAGTAAATCAAAATTAACATTACCTTTATAATATATGTTGATGAGAATGTGAGAACCACGTCTTAAATATTCGAAGTAATCAAAAAGTCCGGTGCGCGCCGTGTTTTCAGATTGGACTGACATATTACTCATGTTTGCAAAGAACGTTCTTCGCCATCTGCATTCCAAATCTTAATAACATCTCATCATTTGAACGTGTATCATATGTTTTTTTTGAAACATAGTTAACATTAAAGAAATGTGACAAATAACGAAAAAGAAAATAGGGGAGTGATGTTTTCCGAGGTTAATCCGTGAGCGGTATTTTGGTAAAGCACTAACAATATTCGCCATCAATTCTTTCCGGCACTTCGTCCATATATTTAAGTTCTTTGCATACCATAAAAGAGTTTAATGTGTGTTCTTTCATCTGATACCAAGTTTTGTTGTGTAAATTCTACAAATTCAACAAATAATTAAGTTAATACGGGAGCCTTGTTTTTCTTGTGTAACTGTAAACGGCAAAATCTTTTGCGACGGGACGTACGGACAAAAACGCCCATCTTTAACAGGCCATATCTCGGTCATCAATCAACCAATTTTAACAAAACTAACATCATATGAAAGGAAAAAGTGTCTTCTAAAAGAACATACCACATAATGTACAGTCATTGAACAAATAAAAAAGTTAGTAGGGGGCGCCGTGTTTTCCGAGCTTGAATCTGTTGTGAGTCGAAATGGCTGGAGTAATACTCATGTTTGAACAGCTATTTCTCAGCCATCTTTCGTCCAAATTTCAAATATTTAATATCATTTGAAAGGTAATTTTATGCATTTTCAAAATATATCAAAGTTAGAAAAATATTATTTAGAACAAAAAATATAATAGGGGGCGCCGTGTTTTTCAATCTCAATTTTTAAGCGACATTTTTGTAAAAAATATTGCCCATATTTGACATGCATTTTCTCGGTACTTGGTGAACATATTTTAGATCTTTAAACACCACCAGAAAGTTCAGAGTGTCTTCTTTGATTTGGTACCAAGTTTGTTGAGATATATCCACAAATAAAAAAGTTAAGAGGGGGCGCCGTGTTTTTCTTCCGTAATCGCGTTATAACGGGGTAGGCGCCATGTTTTATACCTGTCCCATTTTAGGGTTTCACATAGTGTCAACAATCTTACGATTTCATTGTGATATCCGCTTATATTGATGTTTTCCTTCGTTAATGTACCGGCCCACACTTGGGCATTTTCGTACATGAAAGTACTGTACAAGGTCATGGTGAAAACTTGATAGTTAGAATAAAGAGCATTGTTGTAGTCCACCCTTTATTCCTTCCAAAATATGTCCCATCTTATTGTTGTGTTTTAAAGATTTCCGCACCAGAGAATGACGTATGTGCAAAATGTGAAATAGTCCGAAAGAAAGTCAGAGACGCGCAGACGGATGATGACAAATTGAGAGCGTCGACGGACCTGCAACAACATATATTAGCTGCAAAAAATGAACATCAAGTACACTAAGTTTCTTTCATTATCGTCACAACCTCAACCACCATCATCGTCAAACATTTTGTCATAAAGTTCTTTGAATCAGCTAGGTGATGTGAATATCCCTTTATATAATGGAACACGGGTAAATCATACTTGCGGAACTTGGCAGTATTCTGCAGAACGATAAAGTTTGGCAACCTTTTTTGTATTTTCTTAAATAATTTTCGTTTCCAAATGTGATACATGATCATTAATCATTTATCTCCTCTATCTAAAAAATACCTTTAAAGGATGACTTTTAATAGCTCATTTCAGCTTTTTTTGCATACACTCTTGAGCCACCATCAAACACTATTTGGATAACCACAGGTCTATGTTATGCATACTATGTTTCAGGTGTACAGGACATGTGTAGCGAATAGCAAAAGGGAACTGAACGGAAGTCAACCTCCTCATATACCGGCAGAACCATGTTCCACGGATTACAGGGACATCCATTACACGTTCGACTTTTCCCAGAATGTCTCTTTGCCACATCATGTCAGACAGATGGGCCCTATGTACTTCGTTACACCTAGAAAGGTAATACAAATTATGAATATCATTCTCATGGATTTTGATACTAGTGATTTTATTTGATATTTGGATGTAGAATTGGTGTATAATTCAATTTCTGAAAGTCTGTTTATTTCCCGTTAGGTCCACCTATTCGGATTCAGAGACGATGGTACACCTCGACAGTATAATTACCTGATCGACGAAAGCCAAACAATGGGGCCTGGTGGTAAAGGTATTCACGGACCAGACGCCATCATATCAATGGTGGATCATGCCCTATCAAACTATACACGTGGCGAAAAGTCTATGACTTTACATGCAGACAATTGTGGAGGTTTGTACAAAAACGCTTATGAAGTTATTTTGAAAGCAATTTGAACTAGATAGCTGGAACGTGGAAGATACGTACATACAAGTTCTGTTTTTTAAAGAGCGATTGAAGATTTTTCATACAAGAATAATACTTAGGTGTCGTTGTATATATGCATTCATCTATGCACCCAAGTTGCAAGTCGGCCAATATATACTAGTAGATTTACAGTCAAACAATGTATGAGTAGATAGGTCTTAAACTATGTCACTAATTTTCTCATTTGGAAACTTTTTTTCAGGGCAAAATAAGAACAGGTATGTGATGGCCTATTTCTCATGGCGAACAATGACAGGATTAAATGATGAGATCAAATACCTAATGCAACTACCGGGACATGCTCGCTGTTTGATAGACGCTGGATTCGCCCACATTAAAAAACTATATAGAAGAACCGATTGTGAAACTCTGGAAGACATTGGTATGCACATTGATGAAACTATTCTTATGTGAAAGCAGCGACATTTGATATATATGTGAAACATGATGCATTCCTAGATTTGATAGCATATCATCGCGAAAAAATCTGGTAATTCGAAATTTTGGTGTCAAAACTGTTTTCGCTTTATCGTTTATTACATTAATTTCTTATTTTGGCATGACTATTCGTCAATTTAGAACTCAAACAAGAATGTCTCTGGGACAATATTTGATGATTAAATTGATTGGCTGCTATTTAAGGAATAATTTTCATGAGACAGTTTGAACTGAATAATATGGAAAAACAGAAGTACCCAATAAGTCCGAGCTTACTTAAGTTGCTTTCTCTTATATGCCAGTGTGATGTTACGGTAAATATTTATTTTTGCTGAGGTAAAAGTTTTTTTTTTTCAAACTGTCAGTTCTGCCCATGAAACAATTTACATGTAATCGTCATGGATCCTGTGCTCAGTCTTTTCTATTGATTGAATTCATTTCATAAAACATTGACATGCATTGATTACCGATATTATCAAATTGTGTTTTGCCATTCTATTTTAGAGCGTGTTGTAAACAAGTCTTCGACAACCAATAGGGCAGTGGTTTACGACAACGGAGTTGAAGGAACGACTTGGAAATGGCGACAATGGAAACCTTTCTTGAGTCGCCATTTCAAAGCATTGAAAGGGATTAGGGGCTACCAGCAGTTCAGGTTCACTACAAACGAGCCGGGCTGCGTCTTTATCAAACGGTCGGAGGACGGAGAGGAGACAAAAGTCACACTGTGTGCAGCGATCAACGTTCCACATGAGCGACCGTGTATAGTGCCGGCAGCTGGACTGACACCTGACCGTGTGCGCTATCTTGTCACCCATGTGCGACCATATCTAAGGGAAGCCAACAAGGACATTACCTGTCCTCTAGAGTCCGCTGAAGAATAGTGTTTTGTTTCTGCTTTAGTTTGATTAAATAGTTAATTGTTAGATTCAAGTATATAATATTTAGATATTTCGTACAATTGATTTTTCTTCGAACCTGTTTCCATAGTAATGGACGACATTTAATATAGTTTATTAGCCCAAATTGTTTATATATGTATATACTTGTGTATACAATAAATAATAATTGCATCTATTTGCTTTATGCGTTTTATTTTGACGTTTCATTAACCCCTTCTCGAGTTTCTTACTGCGAACGTTCGTCAACGTCAAAATGGACGTCATAATGGTCACGGACGTTAGTTACATGTACATTGTATACAGATTACACCATCTTATAGATGGATTACCCAAACAAGTAATACATCACTGTATTCAGTAGGGATCACTCTTTCAGATAAAATAAAAAAGTAAATTTCGATAAAAATTGCGATAAGGGCCCTTTTGTCATGGAGAGGCTCAATTATACAAAGTATCATTTATAACTTCCATTTTCAATAGGGGATAGGAAACAATACAAACAATAAAGAACTTGCTCAGTGTAAGCAATTTAGCAATTTATCCTTGTGGTCAATATAGTTTCTGAAAGTAAAATGAAATAATACCTTTGGCAGTAATGTTTCATAATCTCATTACATTAGAATCTCATTCTCAATACATCATGGAAAACATCTATCTTTAATCTCATTTATAAATAACCAAAATGTCGTCTGCTGTGAAACACTTTAATGAGGTAAATGATCAACTACTAGAGTTTTCGTTGTTTTGATTGTGAATTTGCACAAAGATCACAATGTGTTTGTTTTCAACCCACTCCTTCATGGGGGATTTTAATTCTGGTTCAATCTGGTACCAATAGCAGACGACAAATATAAAGTATGGAAAATGACTTGAGGGATTTGTTAAACGCCATTCTGACAAAAAGAGATATTGCTCATCATGAGAAATGTTCCTCTTTTTGTCCCAGTGGTTTCTACTTTTGAATTTTCTGATTTAATGACAGGAAAGAAAATCATTTTCTTATTGGATAGGGCCTGAATCCATTGCAACAAAAGGATAAATTGCTCAATTTGCGTAATTCATCCATTTGACACAGTGGTTTCCAAATCTTTTGCCACAGATGCAGCATGATAATGTACATTGTATTATAGCAAACGGGGCTAAATATTTGCCTTTGCTACTTCTGTTTGTGTAGTAGATGAGGTGAGATTCCAATATGACAAAAGAAGAAATGGCTGATGTATCACAACTTTTCTTTTGTAATAGTGGGGTCTTTCCTTGTTTGACAAAATGAAAAAATAAAATTATGTTTTACATACTTGATGATGTTAAAAGTTCATAAACCTCATAGATTTGTACGGGTCCACAGATTTGTGTTTGTTGATAACTCGATGGTAAAAGCATGTGCATTCCATTTTTGGCTTGTCTGACAGCATTCATGTTTTAAATGACTGCCAATTACCTCATAGGCAAATTTATTACTTGAACTAGACCAAATAAAATGAGCCAATAGGAAGAATTTAAAAATATGAAATATAAGTGAGGGTGTTATAGTTTTGAAATCTACAGAAACTATCCTGACAAAAGGATACCTGTTAAATCACAATCAATTTCTCCAATGTGTTCTTAAACCATGTACTGCATTTGTGTTGAAATGTATACATGGGATAATCAGTGAACACAATTCATGTTTTTTTCACCCTCTAAACTTTAATGCTCAAAGGCAGAGGGGGATAGTGCTTTATTTTGCATTACCTGGTGTTACTGCCACTTCTATTATGATAAAATATTGCATGGATTTTATGATTGCTTAAAAACAATGTAACAAAATGAGAAATTGCTCGTCACAAGCTATATGCCTCTTTGAGTGATTTCTTATATCCTTTGGAACTGTGTGATGGATTATTGTATTTATATTTGGTTTAATGTTGTTTCAACAATATTTCAGACATGGCAGTATTTGTTCATCCATTCATGAATCATGTGTAATAGTGCAGGAATGCTTTTTTTAAAACAACTTATCACAGTTGCTTTGTTTCTTGTGCAATTTGATGATAGATTTATGCTTTGTATGTTAGGATAAGATATTTTTTCCCATATGTTAATTGTATACTTGATCAATGATGAGAAAATAAAATTTGAATGTATCATGCAAATTGCTTTTTGTTGTATTTTGTTTCCCTACAGGTTTTGCAACTATTCTTGCACTTGTAATTAAAAGCAACGAGAATTTAGATATCTTATGATCAAAAATCGTTACTTTTGATGGACGAGTGTACTGGAGTTAGATACTGATGAACAGTATACTAATTGGTATCAGCTGATGTATATCATATACATGTATATAGAGAGAGTGTGCTATATATAGTAATGCTCTACCATGAGAAAAGACTAACTTTGTTGGTGTATCCTTGTATCCAGAGAACCCGTTGCGTTCCGCAACTGATATGGGGAGTCTGCAAGTGTCCCCTATTGCAAAGTCATATATAAGAACTTAAAAACAGCTCTTACAGACCCTTTGTATTAACTTCCAACATCAAAGTTTGATAAAGGGAGGTTATAATAAATAAAATGTAGAAACCTGTTGCATAGTATATTAAGGAATACATAAGCTAAAAATTTTTGTAGGGGTGTTTGGTCGGGGTGTGGGATGGGCGTTTAAGGAATGTTGTTGCTGCTTCAAATAGCCAACGATTTATATGAATTGCATGAAAAAAAAAGTGTTTTTTGGGGAAAGCAAGAATCTTAGAAATAAAAAGTGTTTTTGAAGAAAGATGTATTATATTGTTGTAAAAAAAGAGGTTTATAACACACGTATTGTATATATGTTCTTTATATGGTTGTTCATGTTTGATTTTCAAAACAGCCTACAATGGACATGTATGTACAATACACATCACAGAGCAAGCTAGACAAAGATCCAATATAGAACCTTCCTCAACATGCACATGGAAGCAACACACAAGCTCATTGCTGAACCTATGACTGCAAACATGTGCTTGACAAGGAGTCCACACAGAACCTTTGTCAACATGCACTAGTAAGCAAATCAGAGGCTCTTTGCAAACCTATGATAGCAAACATGTGCAAATAAAGACACCAGTTCCCTTGTGGAAGCTGTGTCATTAACATGGTTTTCCCAGTTCCATTTTGTACAAGTCCACCGGTTTGTTGGTAGACCCGAAGGCACACAGAAATACCATCAATTGTAGTGCATTAGCCTTGGTTCTTATAGTATATTCATTAAACTTTGCAATGGGTTTTTACTTTGGAGAAAATTACCTCCCTTTAACTATCAAAATGTCACTGTCTCTTTTCTTAAAGCTTTCAATACAAAATGGTTTAAAATGTAGTGAACCTAGTTAACATCTTAGAGTAGAGACACATATTTCTTTGGAAAGGTTTCAATGCGGCTACTGGCTTCTTTACCTGGAATATTCAGAATCTATTGGATCATGGTGTGTTGTGTATGTTGTGATTAAGCAATTAGCTGAACTTGGTAATCATTCAGGACTGCATGGTTGATTGATTAACATTAACACATTGTAATAAGGGAAGGTATGGCCATGATTAGCAAATTCTCCTAGTCTTGTTTTCAGATTTCAAATGATGTAAATGCATTCAAAGTTTTTTGCATTAAGTTCATATCTAGTTATTGGAATCAAATTATAATCATTGTATCAAAAGGAGAGTTTGGTTGTCGTAGGCAAATTTTAATCAAAAGGTTTCAAATCGTTTGTAGGTCATTCAAGCCAAATTTTGTGAAACAACTCAAAGACTGCTGTGACTGAAGGATAAATTGATCCTAATTGATCCTAATGAACAATTTCCCAATTCTGCCACAATATTTTCTATTAAACCAATATCACAAAAGAAATGTATTTTTTCTTGCTACCTGCTTTTGCATTCAATTTTGAACAGGCACAAAGTCCCATATTGGAGAAATATGGGTTAACCGTTTCCCAAACGCAAAACTTTCGACTGTCCGAAATTGAATGAGTTTGCAGACGACATTTTAAAATGTGATGAAAATGGAAAATAATCTTCTGATAGGGCAGAAAACATTGTGGGAAAAGGAAAAATTGCTTGTCACGAGCAATTTCTGCTTTTCCCACAATGTTTTCTAAAGTCGTCTGCAATAAAGTTGTCAAATGTCGTTATTGTTTGGGAAAGGGCTAAGCAAAGTGATGTTTACACAAACAGGTGTATGATATTCTAGGACAACGATATGGTTTAATCTAGTTTAAAATGACATGACATCAATAACTTTTCCGTTATATTGCTATGCCTTGCTTATTATAGATTGAGGAAGACCCCTTACATAGCTGCTCATTAGTGCTGGTCAATCTTAGAAGAACCAAACGCATTTCATGAAATCATGAAAATCAAAATCGACTTGTACTGTGGTTTGAACCCATGCGGAATGGCCAATGTGTCTATAAATTAGGCACTCTTACCACTAGGCCACAGAGTGTGGCATATTCTCTAGAACCATGGAAATGGGAAGAAAACAAATTCATTATAATTTGTTTAGTTTTATTTCATTTCTTCACACCAATTTCTAAGATAACGTACTGTAAAGAATCCATAAACATAAATAAAAGCGGGTTGTTCTGAGGAATACGATTGCTTTATGACGATGACTTTATCTTAAGTTAACAAGTATTTCTTTATAAAAAAAGACTCGGTTCTCACGGTAGGCAAAACACACCCTTCATGTACCAAAAATGGCTTGGGTGTAACTTTTGCTCCGATATGAGTATGCATAACAAAGGCTTCTATAAATATATGCATAACAAAGGCTTCTATAAATATATGCATAACAAAGGCTTCTATAAATATATGCATAACAAAGGCTTCTATAAATATATGCATAACAAAGGCTTCTATAAAGCATAACAAAGGCTTCTAAAAGATTTTGCATACCAAAGGTTTCAATAAGATCATGCATAACAAAAGCTCCTTTATTTATCATTATTAGATCTATGAGGAAATGCATAACAAAAGCTCCTTTATTTATCATTATTAGATCTATGAGGAAATGCATAACAAAAGCTCCTTTATTTATCATTATTAGATCTATGAGGAAATGCTCCTTTATTTATCATTATTAGATCTATGAGGAAATGCATAACAAAAGCTCCTTTATTTATCATTATTAGATCTATGAGGAAATGCATAACAAATGCTCCTTTATTTATCATTATTAGATCTATGAGGAAATGCTCCTTTATTTATCATTATTAGATCTATGAGGAAATGCACAACAAAAGCTCCTTTATTAATCATTATTAGATCTATGAGGAAATGCATAACAAAAGCTCCTTTATTTATCATTATTAGATCTATGAGGAAATGCACAACAAATGTTCCTTTATTTATCATTATTAGATCTATGAGGAAATGCACAACAAATGTTCCTTTATTTATCATTATTAGATCTATGAGGAAATGCATAACAAAAGCTCCTTTATTTATCATTATTAGATCTATGAGGAAATGCACAACAAATGTTCCTTTATTTATCATTATTAGATCTATGAGGAAATGCATAACAAAAGCTCCTTTATTTATCATTATTAGATCTATGAGGAAATGCATAACAAATGTTCCTTTATTTATCATTATTAGATCTATGAGGAAATGCATAACAAATGTTCCTATTAAAAAGGATGCATAATGAAGGCTCCTATTTATACATGCATCATGATTACCATAGGCTCTAAAACGATCATACATAATAAAGTCTCCTATAATCATACATAACAAAGTCTCCTATAAAGAAATACATAATGAATGCTCCTACAAGAAAATGCATAATAGTTAACATAGGCTTAAATAAGATTGTGCATAACAAAGGCTCCTAAAAGAACATGCATAACAAAACCTTTTCAAATATGTTTTCTTAATGACTTGCATTGATTAGAAGCTGTTATTTGTTTTTACAACGCCACAATTTGGTCGCCTTTTACAATGGTCACCTTCTACAATGATCACTTAAAAATCAATTGACAGTAAAGGTTCTTAAGTAGACTACAAGAAAAAGACATGAAATCAAATCTGAAGAAAAATGAAACACATGTAAATTTGTCAACGCGTCCTAACAAAGTTACATACCAAAAAATACTCAAACAAATGCATCTATGGTAACAAATGAATTAACACAACACAGAACAGTAAAACATCAACATCTTTTGATACTACAAGGGCATGTCAGCATTGCTCAATAGCATACATGATATGTAACATTAACCCCTTATTTCATAATGCTTCTTATTGGCGCATGTGCCACAAAACAGTTTGAAAACCACTGTGACAAAAGGATGAATTGCTCATTAATGACTAGTCATCCTTATTTTACAACAGTTTCTACCTTATATCATAAAGAAAATGCATCCATTTTCAAATTATTTTTATCGTCTGCTAAAGCTTTGCATTTAGACCAGTCACAATTTCTGTTATGGGGGAACGAGTTGTTACAAGCAATCTCTTTATGAATTTCTTCTTGTAACAGCACATTCAGCACAGGATATGAACCATCATTGGAAATTACTCATCAAGAGCGATATCCACTTTCACAACCAAGGTTTCATCTTGAGGACACATAGCCCTTTCCCAAATAACAATTTTTCGACCGACCCAAATTAAAAGGGTTTGCAGACAACATTTCAAAATGTGATGAAATTGGAAAATAATCTTCTGATAGGGCAGAAACATTGTGGGAAAAGGAAAAATTGCTCGTTTTCTAAAGTCATCTGCAACAAAGTGGTCAAATGTCGTTATTGTTTTGGAAAGGGATAGAAAATGTTATTTTCATACTGATTTAGTATTCGTCGTCTGCTGCTTCTCAATTTGGACCAGTCACATAATCATGTTAGAGGAACCATCTCTTTATAGATGGGAGAATTTTTCTTAACCATGTAATAATCATTCAAGCTTACCAAATCCAAACAGCAGCATTTTCTGGGCAGATTTAACTCAAATGTTTACTTATCAAACACGTACATGTACATGTACTTGATTCGTGTTATCTGCATGGATAGGAAAACATGCTAAATGCTCATATTAGCAAGTTTTCTATAGCCTGGAGATACCATTCAAACTTACTATTAAAATCCTAACAGTAGTATTTTGCAGAAGAATTTAATCATATTATCAATTTTTCAAATACATGTGGAGTTACTCGCTTCATATACATCAGAAAAACATACTAAATGCTCATATTAGTAATTTCTCTATACCATGGAGATCTCATTTCAACTTATTAAGTTCTAACACTAGTATTTTGCGGAAGAATTTAACCAAATGCTTATTTTTTCAAATGCACATAGTGGTACTTGATTCATGGCATCTGCATCGATATAAATCAGGAAAACATACTTAATGCTCATATCATGGGTAGTTTCTCGTATCGACACAATGATTTCAAGCCTATGTCGCATATCATTTAAGTCACAAATCATTGACAGTTACATTTCCTTTGATTCTCATCTTTTTAAAAGTTGGAACGGGCCAATCGCTACTGTTGTTTAAACATGTGGCCCAATCCTTTTGCATTATACGATTATAATAATTCTGTATGTGTTGTATTTATGTATGATTCTTCTTGCAATATGTTGTACAGATATCAAGTGAATGTTTTCTTTTTTTGCAAGAGAATATGATTAAACTGAGAAAAAAAAGTTGATCAGTGTAAGAAGGATCAAAATGGTCATTTTCTTCCATAGCTTATTGCTTTCTATTGTTTCATTCAAAACCAACTCCAAATTCTGATAAGTGGACAAAATAATGAAAATATTTTGACACAGTTTATTTTCATCCAAATTCACACATTACAATCATGAACGCATTGATCTATGCTTGAATAAATACAAATGATAAAACAATTTGTGTATTATTAATTCAAAAGGTCTCAAAAAACATTTTAACACAAGGAAAATATGCTCAATATGAGCACAATACATCTTAAATCTGCTGTATAAACACTTATCAGCAAATCTAATTAGTTCTTTCAGAACTTAAGTTTTTGTACAAGGAAATGTCTGTTGAATTAATGCTAACTGGTACAAAGTTTTCCAGACCATTTAGCTGGTTCCCTCGTAATGGTCTTTCTGACTTGTCCAAGTTGAAAGTAACAGCAGACGCAATTCATTAGAATAATCACAAAATAAGTTTCCTTTGAGATATTTGAAGAAAAAAACCAGCAGTGACAAAATCAGCAGTGACAATAGGAAAGACTATTACAAGTAATTTCTTCTTTTGTCACAACATTTCAAAGAACAAATTCTGGAGCTCTATAATTCCTAATTTTACCCAGCATCAGTAGAAGTCTTAAGAATACACAGTGACAAAAGGAAAAAATTCTACTAATGAGCAATTTATTCTTTCGCTGCAGTTGTTTCTACCCATAATCATAGCGAAATAATTTTTTTCATTCTTCATACTGTCATCTGCTGTTGCTTTCAATTTGATCAGTCTCAAATTCCTATATTGGGGAATATTGGTTAAGGACTTCTAAGAGGGGAAAGACAGATCAGATATTAACACACAGGCAATTTATTTAGATGTATTCAAACAATAGTACACATTGTACAATCACCAGACCAAAATAAATGAAGGAATAGCTTATCAACTTAACTCTCAGCCAAAACGTCTTTATCCCATTATCAAACAATAACGACATTTGACCAGTTTGTGTCAGATGACTCTGGAAAACAATGGGGGAGAGGAAGAAATTGCTCTTAACAAGCAATTTCTCCTTTTCCCACAATGTTTTTTTCCTTACCAGAAGATTGCTTTTCAATTTCATCACATTTTCAAATGTCGTCTGCAAACTCTTTCAATTTGGGACAGAAAAATATTTGGTGTTTGGTAAAGGGTTAAGATAGGTTTTTATAACAAAGAATTTACCTATCTTAAAAGCAATTTCGAAAGACACTAGTATCCTATGAAATCTTACCTATTTTTTATGAAAATGGGCAGAATTGACTGTGAAAGGAGAATTTGATTGTTACAAAAAACTTATACTTTAGTCACATTTACTCTATAAGTTTCCTGTTGCAGATTTGATGACAATGTATTTGTATTACTACAGCCTTAACTGAAATATCTAGGTGATAACCGGTGAAACTCTGTTTGGGATAAATGAAATAACAAGCCATATTGAATTGAAAAATGGGCATTTTATTTCAATGCCGATTTATGATATTCGTAGTATTATGCAATATAACACAAAGTAGATAGACATGCACATACGAATATAACTTGATAACCCAAATGTACATCCGGGTAAATGAAAACAACCAACATGTACATTTGGGTTAACGTAAAATACCAAAATACATTTTCCATGAATTTATCCCATATCTGGGCAACAACAAACCGCCATAGTTCCGACAAATCTTGTATGAAAGTGTGCAGGTAAAAGTTAAACAATATATGCTGACCATATACATATATATAAATATATATATATATACACACACATATATATAAATATAAACATACAGACCACACAATATATTCATCTATTTATCTATTTATTTATTTATTTATTTTTTTTTTTTTTTAATTTGCATACTTTTTCCAACTGCACATAATCATTAATTACAAGCAATTAAATCTCAAACTTTCATCCTTCACACAAACACCTAGTCTATGTATTTATATATAAAAGAACAAGTGACAAGAAGTGAAAATGTAAGGGAACAGGCTCCAACTTGTACTTTGAAGAGGAGGAGGACTGGGAGGAGGTGGTTAATTATGAAAATGGTTGAAACTAATTAAATGTAAAATATTTTTCTCCTCTAAACTCTCTCTCTTCAATACTCTTTAACGAATGACGTCATTAAGATTAGGATGTGGTATAGAGAAAAGTGTTGATTCCAATATTACTTCTGGTGGTCCAAAATGAGGAGCCTGTCTCCACACAAAGTATTTTACTCACATAAAATATATATGTGGGATAAGATGGTAAGAGAGCAAATAAGTAAAGAAACTGGTGTAAAATATTAAAGTAAAAAAGGAAAGTATTTCTATGGCTGTTTTACAAACAAATATATATAAGCAACTTACACAAATCAAAGGCAAACTACTCAAAATTGCACAGGATCTAAAACATCATATAACAGTCTATTGTGTCATTATCTTTCATTCTTATAACTTGTAAGTCACAAAGACTTCTGGTTTCACTAACAGTTGATATTTCATATCATAAAAGCCACTCTAATAATCTACTAAAGCTATGATCACGCTTTTGAATTAATAATGTTTTCAGTGGCTCCTTTTAATTTGTACATTATACAAAATCTGTATTGCTTCAACAATGCTTTTTTGCTTTAAATAGCTCCTTTTATTGATTATCATACAAAATCTGTATTGCTTCAATGATGCTTTAGTTCTAATTTCAGTTTTCTCCTATGTGATAAAGCAACTTTAATTAAAAAATTCATGATCAAACATATAACTGTGTTAGAACTGCTTTTCTATTCTTTCCTGCTATCAAAGTTATATCAAATTGATCAGTAGAGAATTAATTTAATACTTAAAATACATTATTTAGATTCATTCATTTTTATCAATCTATTCATATTGGGTTAAACATTGTGTTGTCAATTTTTCAGTTATGCGTTAGGGCTTTCCTGGATTAACCAGTCCAAGGCTTTGGCACTAAAGTGTCTTGCCAAAGGACTCTCCAGAGGAGCTAGCGGGGTTTGAACCAGGCATCCACAAGTTCTTAGACTCCCCATTTGAAGAAAAGAGAAATTACTCTCAATTAGTTGTCTTCTACTATTCAATATCATAACCTTTACAATGCTATAATCGACTTCATGCTTATGCAAACAGGTTAGATCAAGGCCAGCCACCAAGAAAATTAGGCCAGCCGCCAAGAAAATTGGGGGCTGGCATGTGATACTACCTGTTTGCTACTCCGAGTATCTTTCCTCAACAAAATTAAGTAGATATTGATGGTTTTAGACAGGAGACGACACACAAATCTATTTAAATAGAATTACCCAGAATTCTTAGGGTTAAGAAAATGGTCCACATGTTTCAGTTTATCTGATAATTCTTGTGAATGATCATTTGTTTCCATGTTTTCTGCTGCAAAGTTCAGAAAAGGGAACAGAGTTAAAACTGCTTGTTCACATACAAAAAATAAAGTCAAAATAAAATGCAGTTGAAACTATGTAGTTTTTGCATTGTGGTATGATATGTAATGAAGAAACAAAACTAACTGCTGAATGCAAAAATGATTAAGAATGTGTTTATATATTGATTCTGTGTAAATATATTGAGAATAGATGGTTGGTGTCGTGAATTGAAATGTTATCGGGCAAGGCTTATGATTATTTTCCGGTGAGCCGAATTGAAGGTAACAGAAGACGACAAAATAGTTCATGGAAACAGACTCATTTATACAAGGTATTGGGTCAAAACCATTGTAACAAAACAAGGAATTGCTTAGAAGGATCAATTCATTCTTTTGTCACAATGGTTTCTGGTGTCTTTACCATGTATTATGCAGGTGTTTTAAGTTAAGTTTAATGGTATGGAAAAAGGTACATTTTCAAAAAGTAGCCTGAAAAGTAGAATTGATACTGAGTAGAAATCAGAGAAACAAAAGAATAAATTGCTCATTAGGAGCAATTCAACCTTTTATCACAGTGGTTTCTGAAGTGTTTTGCAGCAAATATGTCAAAAAAGAGCTTTGGAGTAAAGCAACAAAAACATAGACAACAAGTTTGCAGATGCTTTAAATCTAAACCAGTCTGAAAATAACACACAACGTAATAAATTAAACTTAACACATACATAAAATCCAAATCTAAGCATATGACCAGATTTAATCCACTCAATCATCAAATTCACCATCATCACTGTCACTTTCCGGTGAACTTTCACGCGTAAACATACTGATTTTGTTTAAACTTTCCACAAGTAACTTCATGTGATCGTCAGAAGGTGTTCCAGGCGACCGTTTAAGCTCCACAGTGGAAGCCACGGAGTCATGTTTCGGCCACAACTTGACGCCTTTCTTTATGAGTCCACATATTTCTTCCATAGGGTTCATACTAGCTGTAATGATAAAACATGTGGGTAAGAGTTGTTAGTAATTACAGTCAAACTTGTGTTAAGAGGCCAGCCTATGAGATAGAGTTAATTGGCTGTTTAAGACAGGTTGGCTGCTTAACACAAATGGATGTACACTATAAATCTAACAATGGGACTTTCTATAGTGGTTGTTTAAGGCAGGTTGGCTGCTTAATTTGGATCAACATTATTTCAGATATGTTTTAATGCCTAACTATTAATGATGGAGGAAGAACCCAAACTTAACTGCCCATAAGGACTGGGCAAGTTGGGTTGAATCATCTAACTTTTTGTAGGTGACTTCCTCTTATGAACATCCAAATCTGTCATCAGGCTTTGAACCAATGCTGAGAGGCCCAATGTCATCAGGCTTTGAACCAATGCTGAGAGGCCCAATGTCATCAGGCTTTGAACCAATGCTGAGAGGCCCAATGTCATCAGGCTTTGAACCAATGCCGAGAGGCCCAATGTCATCAGGCTTTGAACCAATGCCGAGAGGCCCAATGTCATCAGGCTTTGAACCAATGCCGAGAGGCCCAATGTCATCAGGCTTTGAACCAATGCTGAGAGGCCCAATGTCATCAGGCTTTGAACCAATGCCCCAATGTCATCAGGCTTTGAACCAATGGCCCAATGTCATCAGGCTTTGAACCAATGCCGAGAGGCCCAATGTCATCAGGCTTTGAACCAATGCCGAGAGGCCCAATGTCATCAGGCTTTGAACCAATGCCGAGAGGCCCAATGTCATCAGGCTTTGAACCAATGCTGAGAGGCCCAATGTGTAATTTTTACCTGGTTAAATCCTTTTTTCTTCTCAACGCCCTATACTGAGGATAACAATTATAATATTCTCATCAAGCCATTTAATAAGTGTCCTCAAAATAAGACTACCAGTATATTTTTCAATAAACTATGTCAACTGTTAACAAAGAATATCATATAATATCTTTAAAAACCTTTAATAAAAGGAAACAGCTAATTCTCTGTCTCAAAGGTTTACTCCAATAAATACCATTTAAGTTTTATTATTTTGGGAAGCGGTAAAAATAAGAACTAATGAAGAAGGTCAATGCATCATTGGCAGAGTTACTAGCCGATATATTCCTGTTAAATGTTTGTTGGGGCGTTCTCACAGTAGGACTTAGGAAAACAATGTCCACAGGTATTGATTTGACAAAAGTTTGTCCAGCTTTTTATTATTTGAATTGATTTTTTCCTTTTCAGTGAGGTAGTTTGTTGACTTGTAAATTGACCCTTCGACAAAGTTGCCCATATATAAATATTCATAATTGATTAGCAAAAGAACCAACAGTACACATCTGCGACAAACAATTGTACATTGGTATGGCTTTCAATACCTCCTATTGTAAAAATGCATCCAGCAAACATTGGGGCAGCTACTTGTCAACTGCAATATGCAAAAAATTCTAAATAAATATAAACAAACCTTTTGGTTTTTGTATAGAAGGTCTATCAGCAGATGGCTTCAGTCCTTTGAGTCCCGCTTGTATAGCACCCAGTCCTGGGGGGCCATCCTCCCTCTTCTTTAATTCATCTTCACTCGTCTTTGACCTTTCAACCTTTATCACAGATGGGAGGGGCATAGTTGGTGGGGGTGGGATTGGTGGTGGTGGAGGCGGCGGAGGAGGAGGTGGGGGAGGAGCACCACCAGGAGGCGGGGGAGGAGGAGCACCACCATGAGGCGTGGGAGGAGGAGGAGCACCACCGGGAGGAACAGGAGGAGGAGGCAGAGCAGCTCCAATAGTAGGAGGAGCTTGTGGAATGGGAGGAGCTGGAGGATGAGGAGCTCCACCTGGAATGGGTGGAGCAGGGGGAAACACATTGTTCTCAGTCTGTGTTTGAGGTGCATCAGGGGACAAACAGGTTGTAGGGGGAGATGATGTTCCACTGTCTGTATTTGATTGATTGTCTGGTACCCCTGTGGCGCCCCCACTCACATAAATTGTCACAGGAATGTCACCATCAACATTGTCTTTACTCTTACTACGTGGTTTAGGCACTGGCTTCCTTTCTTTTAGCCTCTGATTTGAGTCTTTCACAGGTTTTGTATGTTTGTTTGATGTTTTTGTGGCCATTGAACTCATAGACTTTGGTCCACTGTTTTCTCTTCCATTCCTGAGGGTGGTTTGAAGACTTGCTTTGTTTGATTGACTGCTGGGTGGCTGATAACGAGGTGGTTTTAAAGTGGCAGGGGTTGGATATTTCTGGAAATAATTGTCATATAAATCTGTGAAAAAAATTTGAAGCACAAGGAGGTATAGGATTTTCTGAGCTTTAAAACAATTTGGGATATTCAGGATTTATTGCAATACTATGGTAAGTGCTTCATATTTATTAAGGACTTACTATATTTTTGTGCTTAACTTTGGATATACTTTTGTAAAACATTTGAATAAACACATCATTAAATTTGATTTGCAGCACCAGAAAACATACTCCATTACATTCGGTGGTACCATAAATATCCATGAGGAATAGATCATTTGGGAAAACCACTAATATATTGCTTACAAAAAGAGAAATTTCTCCTTTGAAATGGTTTCTTTTTAATACATACATCACATTATTTATCACATGAAAGTATTTTCAACATTTAGGAATAATTTTAAATGTTTAGGTGTAATGAAAACATTGAATGAAAAAGAATGATACTTAGCGTAAATTCATAATAATTCCATTATGTATTCTAGCCTTCTAAAGAAAATCTTCAAATTTGAAAACAATGTCAACTATTATCTACAAAAACTCTTTTTTACTGAATCTGCTGCAAAATATTTTAGAAACCTCTGTGATAAAGGGATGTGTTGCTCTTAATAAGCACTATCACTGCAGTCAGTACACCTATTCATGTTCCTGGTAGATCCAAACCAGTGAGGAAGAAAATTCTTTCTAAACAGTTGACAGTTTTCCCACATTAACACAATTGTTCAGTGCTGGCACATTTGTACATCATCTTCAGTTAAGTTAAAACTTATCCATTTTTTACATCGTTTGTAAAATGAGTTCTTAGAATTAATCACTTTTATGTCACATTTACTGCATTAAACACAGGAAAGAGACTATTGGCA
This sequence comes from Cerastoderma edule, assembly GCA_947846245.1. Lineage (NCBI taxonomy): Eukaryota > Metazoa > Mollusca > Bivalvia > Cardiida > Cardiidae > Cerastoderma > Cerastoderma edule. The sequence continues at coordinate 34,626,126 of OX401412.1, forward strand.
AATACAGTCGAGCCTCGTTTATCCGAACACTTTCGTTCCCAAGAGTAAGTCGTATTTACGAAAAATCTGGAATAAATTATCAGCGAGTTTCCAGTGAAATGTTTACCTATACACCGTGTTTTGATAATAATTACCATGAAGTAAAAAAAAAGTAATAGTTGAAAATGATTGCCAGACATTGTCTTCTGATCACTGTCAATGCAGCGAGATAACACCTTTTACAAACTCGACTTTCTGCATAATAACAATTAGATTAGACCAGTTTACTGACTTAATGACCGATTTACAAACAATCAACACCTTTCATTACACTACACTTGGCGACATTTTATGATCAAGCATACGTGGGAATTTGCCAAAGGTGTGAATGTTGGATTACTGTATCGTCAATAAATGTAAGTAACCGCAAAAAAATAATCATTATGCTGGTTTCCGGATTAGTCGTGCGCATATACTATTAGTAGTTAGGTTTGGTTCCTGACTTTTATTGTCCGGAGCCAGAACGCAGATTTTCCGGATTAAACAGTGGAATTAATGAAGGTAAGGACCGTTCCCTACGAATTCTGTTCGGATGGCGAATAATAAGGATTAATGACATTCAGACTATCGAGGCTAGACTGTATAGGGAAAGGACTTAGGAACCTGTATTTGAAATCTGAATTGCTACTGACTTAGCTATGATGTCTGGGCGTTTTTCGCTTGTTATAACAAAATAGTAAGTAAGTCATTTTATAGATTTTATTAGGATGTTATAAAGACTTAGTTGACTAATCAAATAGAAATTTTTGTCATTATTAATTCAAAAATTGCTAAAGAATTTTTGGATTTACCAATGCTAGGGATCTGAAATATTTTCCCAAAAACACTCCCATGAATTCCATGAATGACAAAGGTACCAGTCAGGTCTAAACCTTGGAACCCCAAGTTCTAAGACCACCAATTAAACCACTGGGCCATACATGACCCTCTATTGAGGTTTGACATGATATAGTTTACAATAAGACTAAGTATACTTACAACTTTGAAACTTTTCAACCTGTCTATTGTTCTCTTTCTTTCTTCTACGATGAATTCTTGTTTTTGCTCTAATTCCTCCTTCAGGGCCTCTCTTTTCTGATGGAAAAAAAGAGAAAAAAGAAAAACAACATTTAATCCATTACCAAAGTTTCTTATAACATGATTTCAAGGTGTTAAAAGACAAAAATCAGAACAACACTAGAATTGAAATTCGTTCTTCTGGAGAAAAATATTATTGTTTGAAGGGGAGAAAACGTGTATATGAGCATTTTGTCTCTTTCTAATGATAATGTTACAATTGCATACATTCATACATATAAATATATATTTATAAAAGTTGTAAATAGCCAATAGATTGTTTGGTTACTAGTGCTTAATAGTAACAACAGCACAACAACCTAACAGCAAACACAGCCATTGTGCTGCTGTGCTTATCATGAATTTTTCAAGTTGCTCCTTTGCCCATATGGAAATGCCAGAAGCTTTTACCCGTCTTGACCAGCTTATATGGGCTGATACGTAAGGAGGTTTCATCTCTCAATCATTATCTGGGCAGGCATTGCAATAACTTAATTAGAATAATAGAATTGTTAAATTGTAAAACCAGTTAATAACAAACTTACTTTCTGTACAGCATGATGTTGCTTTAATCTTTCCACTTCCTCTGTCTTCCTCTCTTCCTTCAACTGAACTTTATTTTGGAGAGCAAGCTGTTATAAAATATGTGATATATAACCACTTCTGTACTTCAAAAGAACACTTTATTGATGCTAATTCACAGATGTGAGTAAATTTGAAAGCTAAAAGTTAATTTCTTAACACTTGTCATCATTGAGAAAATGTGTAAAAATGAGTTCTAGCATCTCTAAGTGCTTTGATACACTCAATAAATAAAAAAACATGGAATTGCTTTCCAACACACATTTCTAGTGTCATGTGATTAGACTAAACTCATTTCGTATTTTGGTTCCAAGACGCCTATAACCATTTGGATGATTTTACAGGATGGACCAGTGTTTATGAATTGTTTATGAAATAAAGCATTTAAATACACTGCAGACTCATTATACCGCGACCCGTTATATCGCGATATTCATTATAACGCGGGTCTCCTATGGCTCCCAAAATTTCAAGCACATTAGGGCTTAAACAATAGCCTAAATCTCCCCCTTTCTGCAAAATGACGCGGTCGGCATTCTAAATAGAAAGTCTACCTACAAATTGCACTCCGAAAGCGTGAAAATCAATAACTCCCTGGGTAATCCCCATTGTTTGTCACGGTCTTTTAAACAAAGCGTGTGGCCTTTATACGTACACAATCCGTGACCCGAGGGAAGATTTAAATCTATGTGTACATAGTGTTGATAAATTACATAATATCATTAGTTTGTACACGCTTATTCAGGGGAGTGTTTTATGCCTGATTGACTCAAAACTTTGAGCAACTTTGAGCAACTACAGGTTTTTATCGGACACAGATGCATAAATCCCCTCGTGCACCCATGCTTTTCCCCAAACCTAGGGCGTCCAACCGTATGCACACTTTTTAAACAAATATCACTAACACATGAAGTTTTAACTTCTTTGCTTCTTTGTATACCCACACCTAGTTTAAATGGTAAAGCATTAGGTACACATGCTGGGAGAACTATCGATAAAATTTACTCACTCCTTACTTGGAGTTTTAAATCTATAAATAGAACATGGGTTAACTGAATCCACCCTCCTTTTTCTGTAGTGTGTATTTAAACTGCATGTGCCTCTATCAATGATCCTTAACTTGAATCGTAATGAAACAAATAAAAAGGAATATATAGTTAAACATGTAAGTTTTGATTATGTTTTTTATTTGCTTTTCTTTTATTCACAATCAATTCAATGATAAGTCCGTAACTCAACACAATCTTGAAATATGAATAGACTACTTCTTGAATCTGATTGTTACTTAATTGGTTATGGTCTGGCATATAGCGCGTAAGGGACCCGCGTTATATTTGTCAACCCCACTATTAACGCGGATCTAGCATCATGGCTCCCGACGACCGTGTTATAATGAGGCTGCAGTGTAGTTCACTAAATCTGCAACAAGTATTGGCTATAGTCTTACAAAACAGTAGAAATTGATTGAGAAGAGAATCAATAGTCTAGCTTTATGGAGCATTATAAATCTTGTCATTTTATTTGCTGTTATTTTATCTAAAAAAACATTTAATTGTAAAAGGAATAAAATCTCAATCTGTGAGATATTCAAAAGAAATCTCTTGAATTCCTAACTTGACCAATTTTAGCTGCCTTACCTTTCTATTCCTCAGCTTGGCCCGCCTCATCTGAACAGATTTTAGTTTGGTTTTAATCAGTCTCAGTCTTGGGTCTGTGACCATGAGTGAAGGCATTTCCTCATCTGAGCTTAACTGTTCAACGTCTTCAACAGCATCATAAAATACTGGCTGTTCTTCTATATCTGAATTGAAAACCTAACTAATCATAATATGTTTGTGGGATTGTTTAAATAGAATCTTATGCATTTCAAAACAGTCTTTAAGGACATGTTCTACAGTTTTATAAAAAAAATAATCCTTTCATAGAATTTTCTAAATTTTTGATATGATATTTAAAATTCTATTGTGAATTCAAAAATGAAAAGAAAAATGTAGGTCGAAGAGTTGGATTTTTTGTGAAATGACAGTTTCCATGGTAACTGTTTGGGGTAAAAATGTCATTATGACCATACCATCTTCAAAGGTGATAAAATAATTTCTGGAAGGTTTATTAACATAAAAATCATGAATTCATACATTCAATACTTTATAATTTAATGGTATTTTGAATTATTACCATCTGAACAATTTTTGTAATCCAAATCAGTTTTTCAAATTTTTGTATTTGACAAAAAACAATAAAAATTGATATGCATATTGCAAAAAATGAAGATATTTAAAAATTCCTTTCATAGAATTTTTTTATTTTTCAGTATGTGAAGCAAAGTTTATTCTTGAAATACAGAATGCAAAAAAGAGGATATGTTGATGAGTTGGTTTTTCTGTAAAATGACAGTTTCCATGGTAACCGTATTTGAAAAACATTTATAAAAACGACTAAAATAACTTTAAACTTGAAAAATAGAAGCTGGGGGCTTAGTATGCATGAGAAATATATAATAATGTTAATAACCTTTCATAGTTTTATGGATAATATGATAATTCTTTGAAAAAAATTACATTCAGTAAATTTCATCCAAATAAAAACGTTTGTCCGACTACTATGCAAGTCATCTTCGGGAGCAGATTATTATCTCCCTTGGATGCGCAGATGAAGAGCGCAGAAAAAACTACCGAGAACGTCCTTCACTTGGTGTTCTAGATGTGAGTGGAATAGTTAACTCAATATAATATGGGCTTGGTTATAGAGAAATTTTCTGTATTTCAATTTCTAGAACTTGATCTCCTCTATGTGAGCGAAATAATTGATTCATTATAATATGGGATTGTTAATGGAGGATTTTAAGCATTTAATACAGTCTTAAACTTGGTCTTCTAATTTTGAATGAAATAGTTAACTCATTATAATATGTGATTGTTAATAGAGAGTGTGCATTTAGATACAAAACTTCAACTACGTCTTCTAGATGTGAATGAAATAATTAACTCATCATCATATGGGATTGTTCATCGCAAACTTTTCAGCAATTCAATGCTAAACAACTAATTTTCATTAACCAAAATATGTCCAATGATTCCAAAAGTAAAAGATCTGATGGAAAAAAATGTTCAATAAATCTTTTTTACCATTCATTTTATATGAATTTCAGGAAATTTACAAGCAGACGTTAGATAACAAGTGACAAAAAGGGTAAACTATTCAACATGAGTAACAATGGCTTTCTCTGATGAAAAGAGGGTTTTAAATTTGTAACAATTTTAAAGATTTTATCTATTTTACCAATGCAGAGTTTAGGCCATGTTACAATACCTTTGATGCCTCTAGTAATGGCCTCTTGTTGGGTTTTGGCGAGTTTTTCTTCTTCTCCAAGAGTTTCCAGATGGAGATCGTATATCTTGAGTTGCCATTCAAACACTTTCTTCTCCAGGCGAGTCAACTCAGCTTTAAGATTGGGCTTTTCATCGAGGCTTGCGATCTTTGGAAGAAAGGAATTGAACGTCAAAATATGATACAGATGTGAAAGTAATGTGTCCTGCTCAAATATCAGCCAAAAGATGTTAGGACATTTTATTATATTCTTATGAGTGAAATACTGGGATTTCTCAGTGTATTAATTTTCAATTTTGTCATAGTGAATATCGTCACTAGTGATGACATCAAAAAGTCATATCATCACTGGTGATGATATCAGTTTTGACGGGACAACTTTTTTACCAATCGTTTGCATTAAAATCATAGCTGCACTTTTGCACACGGCCCTAAAATGTTTGTATTCTAAAATATATCCATACGCATGAATGACATCATTGGTTGCAAAAATGACGTCATGGGCGTTATTAACTGCTTTGCTCCTCCCATTTTATATTCCATTTGACATTTATGGAGGTATTTTGGCAAATATACTTTATATAGTGGAATAAAATAAATAGAATAATCAACTCCATTCGATAGATATTAAAAATATGTCAATTGAATGGGTTGTTATCATGTAGAAAAAACTCGTTCTTCGAACTCGTTTTTTCAACCTGATAACAACCCATTCTCGTGGCATATTTTTGGTATTTACCGAAAGGAGTTAATTATTCTCTATATAACTACTTGCAATCAGCATTCCAAATTTGAAATTTTAAGTGCATGTAGATGACATGTTAAAATAAGTCATAGGATTCATTCTTTTGTCACAACGGTTTCCACCACATATCATAACAAAAAAAAAAATCATTTTTGGTTACTTGATGACATACTCTCAATATGCACCAGTTACAAATTGCAGTTATGAGGCAATTTGTTAAGGTTTGTGTGTTGTATGGGCCAAGTCCTGTATAGATATGATACATGTAATTTGTGTTTTAAATTAAATTACCTACCATTTCTTTAACCTTGTCTCTCTCTTGAACAAATTTTCTTCTTTTGTTGTTCAAATACTGTATGTTTTCAAGAATGTAATCTTCTTTGATCCTGAAATGTCATTTATCAACGCTTAATGAAAAATCTTGCATATATATTCAGAGCCAACATGAGGTTTAAAGCCATGTCAACATATCTTCAGTTATGTTACAACTTTCATGGTATCACCAATAGAAGGCTAGGCCTCAGAAGTGGCTTGCCAAGGACACTCCGACAAAGCTAGAGGTACATGTTGGGCTTATATTCAGGACTCTCCCGTTCTAAGACATCCACTTTAACCATTGATGGCTTTTCAAAAACTGTGTGGATTGAAAGCTGCTAAATGAATCAAGCATCATAACCAAAGGTTAAAACTCCATCCTTGCTTTTATACTAAATTTAAAGTTGACTTTATTTCACCTTATAATGCATACTACCCAACTTCGCTGTATATGCTGCAGGAAACTTAATAAACTACTATGACAAACAATGTGTGTTCTAATTGTTTTTAGCAATCATATGGTAAAAGAATAACTTATAAAACTGTGACTCATGGCCTTGTCATGGGTATCGTTTTTATTTATTTTGATTAAAATATCCCATTATGTATTGTCCATGTTTGACACAATCTGGATATTGTCTGACCAGTGCGAGCTGCTAAGTGTCAATCAATTACAACTGATAAGTCCGTCTTCAGACTACCTAATAGGTATATTACTAGAATAACTCTTAATCATACGATTTTTAGTGATTGCGAAATGTACTGTGCACTTATTAAGAATATTATAATGTTGAAATATCACTCTATATTATTATTACTTACATTGTTTAATGAACCTTAATTTAAGGGACATTCAATTGATTAATCAGTCCTGTCCCTAGTTTGAGTTAATAGAAAAAATGGATCTAAAATATTCACCTGAACATTCTCTCCAGACCGACAAGCTCAAAGGACACTTTGCCAAACCGCTTCCTATCTTGCTCTAGTCTGCTCAACATACCTAAAATAAGATTAAACGTCTGTGTAAATAAAGTACAGGGTAACATTTAAAACGGACTTACCAAATTTATTTGCAAACATCAAAACCAATATCAATTGATACTATCTTAAAAAGGAGAATGACTATGTCTTGTGATATGTTATTGGAAGCGTCTCGGAGAGTCAATTCCAATGATGTATTGCTAAATGCAATTGTTGAATTTCTCAATATCAAAATAATATAGAGTGATTTTTTGAACTTGCGTAAATTTTAAGAGTAAGAAGTTCAGTAAAATGCTGCCAAATCTTACTTAAGTAACAAATGTCATTTACTCCTTTACTTCACTGAAGTTATTTGCTTACATTCAAATATGTTTTCTCATGCATGACATGGTGCAAATTAAGCAACACTCTTATAAGGAATTAGAATTAAACAATTAAATAATCATTGATTTTCTCTGTATTACCCTGTCCCTGATCTTAGTAAATTGAATTGAAATAAAATGAACTCTTCTATAAAGAATGTGGATGCCTTGGGCCAAAATTATCCATTGGACACAATATATTCTAATTGGAATCCTGTACTTGTATAAAATTACTCATTTGACATCAGTTATGACGTACACTTGAAGCTTTCTAAATTCACTTTAGATGACTGATCCCTGAATGCCTGTCCAGTACTCTCACAGATTTGTGGGTCAGTCCCAGCAACATCACCTCCCCGTAAACATGGAACAAACCATGAAACCTCGGAACCAGAGGCTCACACTCTACCCCTGCATCCCTGTTGCCCACTACATGTCTTGTAGGTAAAAAAAGAAGACTGTATGATAAGGGTAAAGGAAAAGTCAGCATACCTTGTAAAACAGACTTTGTCTTTGAATAATACTTCATGTACACATCCTGTATAGTATCCAGGGCAAGCTCGTATTGTTCCTGCCACTCTGTTAGTCTCTGACAATACTCCTTCTTCACACGATCACCGTTATCCGGGTTTTGAATCTCTCTCTTCGCCTCTCGCACCTTCAGACATGCCACCTCTCTCAGGTCCAAGAATGGCTGTATTTGATAATTGTACAACTCGGCCAGGGCGATATTCAGTTTGAACACAGCAACATCCTCCTGCGCATACACATCCTGCATCTCCACCATGCTGCTTGTGTAGTCCCGCGCAAACAGAATATTCTTCAATTCCTCTTCAGCATTTCTGATCAATTGATCATAACCCTGTCGCTTGAGTTCGCTTATATTCTCGAAATATTCATCCTGACTGTGTTCCTCGAATAACGTGGACATCAACAGCTGTTCTTTACATGTCTCCAGCGCAATTGGAAGGTAAACTGATTGTAAATTGGTGCAGATGTCGTCGATATTTTCCGGAGTTTCGAAGGTGCTGACAAACGCCCACAGTCCCCGAGGTTCCTCCGGGAATTCTGGGAGATATGAGGACAAGGACGGGTGTATTAGACATAGAAGGTTGTGAACACTCTGGAACTCTGGGAAGGAAAATAGTCCCGACCTGCCATGATGCTCCTCGGTGTCGCTTACAACACGATTGCGGAGCCTGAAACAGTAAGTCAGTGAAATCAAATTGTTGTCCGTTATTTATAAATCTATTTATACAAGGTGATTTTTTTGCGTTATGTATCAGGGGCCTATTAAAGGCACCTTCCCAACTGGAAATATCATTAAAATCATGCAGTTTCAATTTGTGAAAGTTACATCAGTTTTCTGATTTCCCTAATTCAGCAATTTCAACTACACAATTTACCAAAATTAGCAGCCCTAGGCCTCTTCCCAATTTAAGGAAAGAAACCCCTGATATATTACCAGACTCATTATAGATGGAGAAATACTTATTACTTCATTAACTATAAGGGCTGGTGAAGACAGGTAGAACCATTGTCATTCTGTTAGTTGCCTAAAGACTACCGGTACCTCTCACGAAAACCAAATTGTTTTTTTTGCAACTATGTAGATATGTGTTGTTCTTCTATCCATAAAAGACATTTTACAACAAAAATATTAAATCTTAATCAAAGAGATAGTCACATTAAGACCCCCATCATCCTGGGGTTAATAGCAAGTACTTCATAATTAACAAGTTTGCATACATCCCCTCTTCCTGTATGTTACTAACTTTAACCCGATCGCCATAAACTATTTCACTTTGGAGAGCCCTTTGGTAAGACATACCTCCTTGCCTAGTACTGGTAGGTTATCCAGGGAACATAATACTGTAACCCATTAGAGTGAACCCTGTACATTAATGGTAAAACAAACAAACACAATGATTTTTCCCCTATATGGTTGGTACTGTAAAACGGACCAATTCCCAATCAAATAACTGAATATTTTTTACCCAATTTTCCCATTAGGACATATGTTTGAATCTAGGTACTCCTGAAATTTCCCAAGTTTAGAAAAAAAACACCGTGGTTTTTCCCAATTTGTCCAGTACTGGACCCATTCCCAAAAGTAAAAAAAAAAAATCCCTATTACAACCTGCAAGTAATAGCTATCTTCTTTTCCACTTCATTCCATGACACGAGGAACAGGAGTTTGGGCGGGACCTGGTTACACGCAAACGGGTTTTCCTTGATGGCCACCCATCCCTCCAGACTGTCCAACTGATCATAGGCTGGTTCTGTCTGCTCCATGGTATAGTGTGAATCTCCCTACAGTCCCATGCTGGAATAGATTATGACATAAAGGTAAAGGTAGGGTTTATAGTCTCATATCTATGCTAGGCATATTCAGGCAACTTTTACAATTATCTCCCCAATCACTGGATGATAAACCAGCAGTTTACCTATGGCGCAAAGGCAACCACGGCACATTGGTTTATTCCCTTACAGGTACCCATTTATACACATGGGTGGAGAGGAGCAACATGGGATACCTTTTTTTTGCTCAGGAAAAATCTGATGAATCTGAAATGAACGACCAATCAGTTTATCATTCAATCAATCAATCAACCAATCAGTCATAAAGATAACTATCTGAATAGTTTGACCAGTCAGCCAATCAATAAATCATTCAATTATTTAACAATCATTTAGATAAGTGACTTGTATCCAATCAATCAACCAATGTCCAGTGGTAGGGCGTCTGCTTTGGGACCAGAGGGTCCGGGATTTTATTCAACTCAGATACAAGTCAGTTATCTATATGATGGTTAAGTGATTTATTGATTGAATGATTAATTGATTGGTTGTTCAAATCAGATACAAGTCAGATATCTACAATTTAGATATTATCTATTTGACTGATTGAGAAATGTATTGATTACTCATTCAAATCAGAAACAACACAGTTAGTTATTTAAATGTTTGATCTATTAATTAGTCACTCAATTCAGATACAAGTCAAGAAGTTATCTTCATGATTGAATTAAAACTTGTTTGATTGGCTGTTCGATTCAGATACAAGTGTAATCATTATCTTTATCATTGGTTGATTAGTAATCAAAATCAGAAACAAGTCAATTCATTAATGACATTATATAAATGATTGATTGTTAAGTGAGTCAACTAAGATAAATGTAACTATATTATCAAATTAATAGATTGACTGATTAGTGATTCAAATAATATACAAGTCACTTTAACATAACTTTAGGTTATTATACTCCAATCAACAAAGATGACTAATATGTCAATAGGTTTAGACCTAATTAAGAACTTCTTTGTGGGTACCCCTCCTTTGTTTCAATCTAAAAATAGCATATGATGTAAGCCATTTTGTTTACAAATAGAAAGTAGGTTAATTAGCAATTAATCAAATGTATAAGTTTCCACCATAGTTGAAACTGTCACCTTTTTAATATCTTGATAATAAGTTTTCCAGAATAACCTGATGTTAATGAATGACTGTTAATGAACATGTCTTATCATTGAGAAAAAATTCATACGTGACAGTGTTTTATGTATCATCTCAAATGTTTACATTCTGAAAAAGGTAAACAATGTATACATTGCCATTTCAATTACCGATTCGATTATCTAATGCTGACATTCTCCTTTCAAAAATGATACCTATGACAACCATTTACACTGAAGGTCAACACTAGATATTATGTCACAAATCTATATCGATATGGTTCGAGATTCTTTTGTTTACATTCTCCAATGCAAACGTCAAACCGTCCAAATGTATCGTATGCATGCAAAACACTAAACAATATCGAATATATCCTGTTATGATTTCAACTCGAAAACCACTTGTAGACACACAGATTAATGGATAACAGTAAATGTACGGCAGATTCACCTGTCTGATCCAAAACTCCACTTTCTTTTTCACACGTTAGAGACCACTGACAGCTGAGCACATGATCGATCCATTACGCAGTAGCCGACGTTTTTGTGATTTAGAGCTAATGAACCGAACAATATTTTCAACGATCGGCGAAAAAAAAAATCCGTTATGATCACGCGTAGACATTATCGATATGGAAGCGAACATTACTTTAAAAATGCGGGCAACCATAAAATAAAAATAACCCTTCAGGAAAATGTCAAGTATGATATGATCCAGTGCATAGTTTTTTAGTTTTACTGTGCACAACTTTGTTAATTTTTGGTTGGAAATCAAGATAGCTGAACTCATTAAGGTAGTAAATGGGATATATTTAGTACGCAATAACTTCTAAATGACAAAGAATATCAGACTGAAAATTTGGAAATCGACAAAATAATATTAACCTATTAAAATGGACATAAATTAGAAATGTTTGAATAAACCTCCATTAAAACATTTTACTTTGTACAAGTATGAAATATTTTGGTTGAAAATAAAATGGCCGAAATCATGATCATGCTTGTGTGGTTAAGTAAACCTTGCATAACTTCGTTATGGAAGCGAAGATTAATATAAAAATGCGGGCAACCATTAAACAAAAATAACACTTCAGGAAAATGTCAAGTATGATATGATCCAGTGCACAGTTTTTTAGTTTTACTGTGCACAACTTTGTTAATTTTTGCTTGTAAATCAAGATGGTTAAACTCATTAGGGTCGTAAAAGGGACATATTCAGTACGGAATAACTTCTAAATGACAAGAAATATCAAACTGAAAATTTGGAAATGTAGAAAAACAAACCCTTTCTTTCAAATGGACTTGAATTGGAAATGTTTGAAAACCCCTCCTTTAGAACAGTTTGAATCTAAAACTACGCAATTATCACATTCATCGCACCAAACCACGAAATTGCTAACAATTCAATCAAGTTTGTCGCAGTTTGCCATGTTTATTTCTTTGATAATCGCTCGCTGATCGGTCTTGTTGGATGGAGAAACCTTCTAGCAATAACAATATAGTAAATTCGGTAAGAAAATAATTTAATTATGACTTCAAACACGCTTAAATGTGTGTTGCCTATTTCGCGTTTAGTTGAAAATAGCGTCGATAGACAGATCTCGTAAGGTCTCGCTAAATAACGCGTCATGCGAGATATCGCAGAAACCGGCTATAGGTAAAGAAGGAGTTGCCAATCTCTGTTATCTATGTCTCTGGTTCCACTTGCATGATTTGACAAATTTATTCGTACAATTTATTCATCTAACTGTTTTATATTTCAATCATTATTCATATTATCATCATAATCAATTTTATATTGAATCATCGTATCTAATATTCTCACAAATCACTGGTCAGACCCAGCTGGAGTGCGGAACTGATGTATGGGTCCCCCGCACACAAACCCAAATCGATCAGGACATAACATAATTTCATTTTGAAATTGGACTTTAGCATGGCAATGCTCATCGTCCATCATAATGCATATATAAACCAATTACATTTATTAACATTTGTACATACAATTGAACAATAATTGTACACGTGCGTGTGTAAATCAATATCTATAGTAGGCCTACTGTGGAAGCAGGTAAAAACACATGTATGGGGAATATAAAGAAAAACTGAAAGGATTCACATTTTATTTGGTAACAGATGAATTCTGAAGGTTTAGTGTATTTTTACTCTCATTCAATGCCTTGGTGTAATATGCTGAAAGGTTATGAACTTATGTAGTACTCTTTTGTTTGTTGAATTAAGGAGTTGTGTTAATTTAAACATACTTGGTCAGGTAGAGGCAGTCCAGAAACGATCAGTACGTTGGATTAAACCAGACTATGACCAAACTTCTAGTGTTATAAGTATGCTGCAATCTCTAAATCTACGACCATCAGACCAACGTCGCAATGTCAGCCGTCTATCACTCATGTATAACATCACAAATAATCTAGTAGGCCTAGCTATTCCCATTGTCGTATATCTTATCCCTTTGAGAATACCATCAAGACACTACCAATCATACAGATTAATCACAACCACAGCCAATTACTATTAGTATTCTTTCTTCCCAAGAACTGTATACCACTGATCGAAATACACTACCACCTGATATTCCAATATCCTTCCTACTCCTGAACAGTTTAGTGCTGCTTTCAGCAACATTGAATATGTTCTCCATAAACAGCAATGTGAGATTCTTTCAATTCTAACTGTTTAACACTTTCCGGAAATAAATCATAGGAAGATAGATAACTATAGATGCATACGCACACTGATCTAAAAATCCCATCTTGGGTTACCATACGCACACTGATATAAAAATCCCATCTTGGGTTACCATGTAATTTCAGGTCTTGATTTGGCTACGAAAAATGTAAGATGGCAAAACGTCTTTTCGGCAGAGACATAGTCTCTGCTTTAAGTAACCAGAATTTGAAGCCATTGTCTAATTTCCTTCATGGAATGGCTGAACATTCCTTCAGTATGGTGAAATCCTAGACATGCATTTAGCCTACAGGTCAGTTATACCCACTGAGATGCCAATTGAATGTTACCGATGTCAGATGATTTGGTAAAGTCGGTGCTAAAACCGCCAAATCCACATGACAACACAGTTGATGACGAATTCAACCAGATTTACCAGCCAAATATATGCACGTGATCCTCATACACATTGTTTTCCCCCCGGCTGCTATATCTTTCAGTGAATACTAGGGAATAATATGAGTTTCATAATCATCAAAGTATAAATCACATCAAGAAATGTTTGTAGTTAGTTCCAAAGAAATATATTATCTGTGTCTCTGTTAATTCTAAAGACATTAACAATTAACAGGCCATGCCTGTAAACGTGACATGGTAAACATTTCGAAGACCTTTTATGCTCCACTGTAATACCAAACAAGTACGCTCAACTACGAACGATAACTCTCAATTAGTTATGGGTTAATGAATTTTCATTTGTTTTCATTTTAACTGGGTTTATAAAATGTTTTCTACCGGTAAGAATTTATTGAACCTGACCAGTGATGACATTTGACACGTTAACCATTGCCATGGAAAGATTTAAATGACATGATGCAGAAACTTTCACTTGCAAAGTACAAAAGTGAGAAAGCGAATATAAACAATTAATGCTGGTTGTACATGTTTCAAGTGGTTTCTATGACAAATTAAAACAACTCTAACGTCGGTTTGACGAACCGCATCGTCAACATATGTACGATGATTGAGATCTTATATAAAGATTATGTTTACTTACAGTTATTAATTCTTCTTGTTTTGAAGTAAAGTGTTGTTTATATCCATCTAAAGAATGGACCCTTATCCTTTACACTAATCACACCCTTTACTTTCATAAAATAGTATGCCTCTGAAAAGATGTGAAATCCTCAGCTTCATTGTAGACACCTAGCGGTCAAACTTTTCATTCAGGTTTATTTTTAGCATTCTGGCATGTATTCAAAGAATTAGGGATACCGTTACATGTTTTCAAGAGCAGAATATGCATTATATATAGGTTATGTTAATGAAATTATCATTGGTTCATGTTGCATAATAGACCTCCAATCTCTTTATCTTTGAATGGTAAGGAAAACTATATGATAAAAATTGACTTGTTTTGTTTTTACAGTACTTAGTCAAAATAATTCAACGTGAAGATGGCTTTCATTTTCTGATGGGGCAGTTTAACAGGAGATATTGCCCAACACAAAAATATCTCAATATTTCCTGATCACTTCAATTTAGTTTACCTAGTTTTTATCACAGGGATATATGACATAATACCTTTATTAACAGTATATATATTGTTAATAAAGGTATTATGACATATCCCTGCGGTTTTTATAGGTGCCTTTTTGGCCCCAAAAATATCAGTTTATAACAATTCCTGTGACTATTATCTCTTTGTAGAGACAGATACAACTATGTAGATCAAGGAACCCTAACCATAGAGTGGGATGGAAGGGCGTGGAAATGGGCGATCACGGAAGATTAGCATCGGAGCGAGACCTAGATCGGGCTCGAAGCAGCGTAAACC
The DNA here is from genome assembly GCA_947846245.1 of Cerastoderma edule. Taxonomy (NCBI): domain Eukaryota; kingdom Metazoa; phylum Mollusca; class Bivalvia; order Cardiida; family Cardiidae; genus Cerastoderma; species Cerastoderma edule. The sequence goes on from OX401412.1 coordinate 34,641,511, forward strand.
CGCCCGGCGCCGACATACACCTACCAGTAACGCAGTGGTTTTCCCAAACACACCTAAACGTGGCCACACACCTCACAGCACCACCAACTTTCCTCTGTTCTCAGACAATGCTTTAGTGTCGTCTCCAGCAATTCCTCAAACTGTGAAACTAAACAAAGTGTCATCAAGAAATCTTCAGTATGTGCCACATTTTACTGTACATAATCCTGAAAGAAATGGAACCAGCTCTCCGACGCCCGTCGAAGAAACTCCGTCAAGCGGTCGAGGGAGTCGGATGACTCTGCGGTCCCAGGTGTCATGTCGGTCAAATATAACGCTGAATGTTGAAAGCACAACCTCCAGGGGGTATAACTCTCCCACCTTGAGTACATGCAGTCGGTCCTCAAGTCCATCTACAACAAGTGAAGATGTTTTTCCTTTCAAGTACTTGCCAGATGATTGCAAGTTGAAAGTGTTTTCATTCCTGGCCATTCATGATAAAGGGAGATGTGCGCAGGTATGTGCCAAGATGGATGGACCCATTATTCAAGCCTTTATCTTACTGTTGTTTGTTTAATAGATCTTAACATTGCACCAACAAAATTTCAGTAATATTGCAAAGCCTGGCTCATCATCCTTACTTAACCCTTTACCAAACAACAACGACATATGACCACTTTGTTGCAGACGACTCTGGAAAACCTTGTGGGAAAAGGAGAAATTGCCCGTAAAAGCGCAACTTCTCCTTTTCCCACAATGTTTTCTGCCCTATGAGAAGACTATTTTTCAATGTCATCACTTTTTGAAATGTCGTCTGAAAACTCTTTCAATTTGGGACAGTCGAAAATTTGGTGTATGGTAAAGGGTTAACTGTCCATAAAGGCTGTCATGATGGCTAGAACCCCTGGCAATTTGTTGGTTAGCTGGAAGGCAACCTTTCATAATAATTGAAGTATATGGCATTTCTGACTTGAACACACTTGGAGAAGGGCCTCAGTGCTCTAGCCAGGGGTATGCCTGCCCTTACAATCTGTATGCATGTTTTTTTTTGCTAACCAATACTTTTTTCTCACTTTTAACAATTATACTGCAGCATTTTTTTTTTTAGAAACCACCATGAAAATGAGTGAATTATTAATAATAGCTATTAATGCTTGACTAACAAACCCATTTTTAAAAAAAATAAAAAAAGTTTTGGGGTTTTGTCTGCGGTTTCATTTATTATTTACAAGCCACAAATCATCATTATGGGAATCATCATCAATGGATTGATAAAGATTTTTTTTTAAATTCAGAGAATTTGTTATTTAACAATTTTTGTTTTCATTTTCCAGGTATGTAATGACTGGTGGGCTCTGATGCAGACCCCGGGCGTATGGTCCCATGTCTCCCTGAGTGACTTCCCCTTCTGGTGCATCACTCAAGACGAGCACAACTGTCTCGGAAACTGCTACATCCGTTACCGCGTCAGAGTCAAACAGTTCCTCGCATATCTGAAGGATCGTCGACCTTTACTGAAAAGTTTAGAGTTCAAGTTCGACATTGGGGAACATGCAGATGGATACCTACAGCCTCTCCAGAACTTTATCGATAAATCTAACACAAAATACCTGAAGAAGGCCAGCATTAACTGGAAAGAAACTCCTGTTCGACCCTTCTGGGCAAGTACCACAGGGTATATACAAATCGACGAGGTAATGCAGAAGCATCGCGTAAGGCAACGACTGTTTGTTGGTTTTTTCGATCTCTTCACCGTAAAGTGTCCAAAATTAGAAACTCTGGTTCTGCCGTTTGATTGGTCAGATAAGAGTGTAGAGTGCCTTTTACGACTCAAGACTCTAAAGAGTCTAGTGATCGAGAAGTATTACGTCTTTCAAAAACTTCGCCAAGAGTTGATCGACCACATGCTGAATGGTCTACCGCTCTTAAAACAGCTGATGTTGGAGGTTTGGACTCCGAGTGGACACGGTCTAGTCTTTTTCTCCATCTCCTCGAAATCCCTGGAATACCTTGACATCTCTCAGAGCAGGGGGTTCTATCTGAGTAACTTGAACTTGCCTAAACTGAAGGTTTTTCGTGTTGCGCGGCACCCGTGGAACGGTCCTCTGGTGATAACGGATAGGATAAGTGTGCCATGCCTCTATGACGTTCTGTCCCAGGGTGCACCTGGTCTGGAGAAGTTGAACGAGCATCACCTGAAGCCCTCGTGGAGCGAGAAGAGTTATCAGACTCTGGAGGAGGTGTTGAAAACAGTTTGTTCCTGCAAACGGCATAAGTTTGGATGGGCCATGTAAGAAATTATAAGATCTGGCATTATGGCAGTACATGACGGTGATTAGACAGCCAAAGATCTGCAAAACTGTTGTTCATTAAGAATGGAACATGGTACAAAATTGATTGTTTGGTAGAGTAATGCTGGTTTAGTATTATATTTTTTCAAAGCGAATCTGTGTTTAATCATTTTAGGGCAAAATGTAGTGATGAATGTGTGTAACTTGTTTATTTATTCTTTTCCCTCATAAATCGTAATTACCCTATAAAATCAGACACCATATCAATTTGGACACCATCGATTATTGACCAAAAATTGTATTATGTGTACTAAATGCTGAACACCCAGACCATTGTGAACTGACATTTGTCAAAGGTACTTAAGGACTAGCTAAGATTAATGACTGCAGAAACCATTGTGGCAAATGCAGAAATTGACTTTTGCAATACATTATTGCCGTTGCTTTTGAATTCGAGGCTTCAATGCAAAACTATAGTAAGTCCTTCACAAATGTAAAGCACTTGTTATAGTTTTGCATTGAACCCTTGCTTTGAAGCTGTCACAAATTCATATAATGAGAGAATGGTTAAATAGAACAAGAATAAACTGCTGCAAATTAATAACCTCTACTATCAAATTCATGCTATAATTGTGACTAGATGAGCCCGTAAATCCAGTGCGCATATTGAAGGACTTGCGCTTGTCTCCCACTAAGCTTTTGTTATATATTTGTATTCTGTTATAGTCTTTGTTATTCAATTATCATTAAAATGTTTTGAATTTGTAGAAAAACAATAAAACTATGGTATGAAAAAAGGGTTGGGGATGTTTAGAAGAAAAGATTGTCACTAAAAAGGAAAATGCCATTGACAAGGAATAAATCCTTTCTGTCACCGTGGTCTTAAATTCTCTAGTCGGGTACATTGAACATAGGCTAATGTTGAATACTTACAGTCTGCCATTTTGAAACTCATTCTGATGTCGGATTATTAAGGTCGTTCTCTTTATACATCAAAAGACTGAAGTAATCCGACGAAACAATGTGTTTCAAAATGGCGGATTATGGTTATTCTACCTTAAATAAGAATTTATGTATTAAAGGCATGAGAAGACAATAAAGGTTGAAGAATGAAAACATTTTACATTTAAATCTTACAATTGAATCATGCAATTTTACCTTTTGTTTAAAATGTTTATTCAATCTTTAGCTATAGATGAGATAATCCTTTACTTCATACATTTATTTGACTACTCAGGGTATAGCCCTAAATATTGATTAGTTATAAAAGAGTGTTCTAAAAGGTGACATTACAATTTCTGTCGCCTTATTTCATAATTGATTCAACCCTAGTCCCCCCAAAAATGATACTTTATAATTGTCGTCTGCTATTAATTTTAATTCGGATCAATCACATACTCCCGTAGGAGGCAGATGGTAAAATCCTAATAAAACATAAAAACGATTGACAGAGGGTTGAAGGTGCATGTTCACAGAAGAGATAAATCGAAAGTGAAAATAATGTGTGGTTGAAACAATACACTTATTGTATTGTTGCTTGATATACAATTAAAACTAACTGTGGAAAGCATAAATTATTCAGGAAGTGTCAATTTATCTGAGTATGTACAGTTTATATGCGGTAGATCTCAAAAGGTATGTCACGCTTTTGGATTTAAGTAAATGTTAATTCACTGTATACACACTTTAAGTTTAAACCGATCTAGTTTTGCTTAAAACGACTACAGGTTATCTTCAGTGTGTATCATATAACAGTAACAGTGATGTGCAATTCTAAAGTAAGTTATTTTTAACTTCCAAATTTCCTAACATCTGTGAAGAAGCACCTTAAACCCTTTGTTTGGAAAAAAGAAACCTTTAACATTTCTTTTATTTGAACTGTCACCTTCTGGATAGGTCACAGGTGTGCATGAATGTTTTCTTTTAAGTTAAATCATCTCTACATATTTATCAGATATATTTTACATGATACATAATTGTTTTGTTTTCCGATATTTTCTGGGATAAAGGTACCTTTTTTGCTGCAGTCTACTTGTGTTCTTTACACTGTTTTCATTTGTACAATTATACAAAATACACAATAGAAAGGTAAAGTTTGTTGTAATGTATTTTCAGCCACAATGATTCATTATAAAATTGGTTTTCCCAATGGCCTCATCCTTTATATGGGTCGCTTAATGAAAAGATAGCCACTTTGATTTAAAAAGGGGAGTGTTTACAACTCAAAACTTTGTTACTAAATACGTTGACCAGCAAACTGATCCTAATCAAGCAATGGCTTAAGAAAGGCTCGACATTTGTTGCACCTTATCAGATAGTTCCTTTAACATGAGCATTATTCCATTCAGGAAGCATTCCTTGCATTTAATGTTAATGTTAAGAACAGATACATTTTTTTGGTGCTATGGTTTTAATAAAATGGCCATCTCTTGTACATTTCTGCTTCCTTAAATTGGATATTCAAGTGATTTGGGTCATGTTTTGACACCATATAATGACAGGGCAAACCAATGAGGGAACACCAGGGGTCTGTCTCGCAAAGATATGTAACCTTACGAAAACATGTACAAATTTGTTGCAACTTTTAAAATCTCAAATGTAACTTAGTTTTTTGTGAATGAAAAATAGACATGTGTTTAAGACTGTGATAAAAACTTAACAGGTAGGACTTACGATCAGTTCATATCTAAGTGAACGCTTTTCAGAAGGTGCTATTTTCGTCATTATATTTACATTTACAAGGAAATACAATATACAAACCTTTGTGAGATAGGCACAAGCCCTGTAATTGGACATAGTTATTTATTGCAGAAAGCATGATGTTTATGCAGAGTTTTAAATATACATTTTCCAGGGTTTCGGACAAAGAAAATATAGTATAACATAGAATATAGATAAGTGGATTGCACTTAATGTATTTATTATATTATTTGTATTACAAGCATATTTTAGATACATATGATGAACCATTAACCAGGTAAAAAAATGTATGAGTATGCGATACAGTTATTCACTTCAGTTCAAAATTCAGAAGCAATGAATGAATGTGACCTATAACTTTGGTATGAGTTTAATGAATGTTCAGCTCTTTTGTCATTGTCTCAAACTGAAGATCATGGCGTCTTATGGGAAAACATGTGACTCGGCCCAATGTTGATTTGACAACAAATTATATGTAACTATACTATGTATAATTTACTCTAAATAAAATACAGATTATATGGCAGTATAAAACTGACAACCATCACTCCTAAACACTCATAGCCTTGTAACAGAGAGCTAAGTACAGGACTATTGTAAGTCCTTTAGTTATAGGAATGACCTACAGTCCAACTTGTGTTAAGCAACCATTCTTTGAAGCAGCCAACCTGCCTTAAACAACCACTTTAGAAAGTCCCAGTGTTGGATTTATAGTGTACATCAAATTGAGTAAAACAGCCAACCTCTCTTAAACAGCCAATTTTCTTAGTTCCATAGGCTGGCTTCTTAACACAAGTTTGACTGTACTACAGTACAAACAAAAATCGCATCCTGTATTTAGATATCATCTATTGTGTATCCTATTTGAAAGTTTGAGCCTATCAGCACAGATTCAAAATGGCGTTATTTAAGATATAGGGGCATTTCAATACCTGGCTTCTTTGATGTGTCTTTGAACCCTTTAGTGTGTGTACTCATGGGTACCAACAAAATAGAATTTGTCTGATAGCTTTTGAAATGGGTACATAAAAGACCCATATACTACCTCATACCTAGACCAATGCCTGATGATGATCAATTGTGGCAGTTTTTCACTCTCCTTTTCTTTATCTATGAGTTCGGGATTCTAATGGACTCATATATCTTGCGAAATAAAGACCACATGTAGTTCTGAGCAATTAACAGATGTCCATGTATGTTCCTCTGTTTTTCCTGGAACAGTTAGCTATCGCCAACTAAACCTGTAAATAGAATAGATGGGAGGAAAGTATAGAATAGTTTCATGTACACCCTGAGCCCATCTTCTCTAAAATGTACAATTTAGAACATAAACTTAAAACCTTACTTATACCTTAGTCAGGTTATCATACTCAGCAAAGTATGAATTGACAGATGGACTGTGGTTTTGACATCCTCTTATAGCATTTATGATGTTGATGTTGCTTGAGACAGCGTTTAGGTTATCTTAAAATCATTTCTTAAGCTCAAAAGCTGAGCATGTGTATATTTCTAGATCATTTAATTTCAATGTTTATAGTTTTACTCAATTTTGACCAAGAATTTTGAGTAAAAGTAAGATATCATACTGAAGGATGTTTTGAGAACACAGGCCCTGAACAAGGTTTCTACAGTACATGTAGCTAAATAAGAGAAATGGTGCCTGCATGACATTGCAATCAGTTGGGTTTGATTCCAGGTTTGGTTTTTGATTTTCATAAACGGGTGCTTCTCCGTTGACTTAAAAGATTAAAAGTGCACCTTAAGTCATTTAATCAGCCAAGGCAGTCGGTTCAGCTATCCATGCTCTTGGCATTTCTACACTAGTTCTGCAAAATGTCCTCTCTAAGCCACTGACTACTTCCCTACACATTTGTTCATTGATGCAAGACAGAAAAAAACAAAATCTGTTGAACGTCAGGAATTAGTATTGGCCAATCTAGGGCTTTGAACTTGCAACTACTTGGTTGGTAAATGAACAACTTGGCACCTTACCTGCGACACATGCTGTCATGAAGCAGGCCATGCAGCCCGATATGAGGGCGCGGACGGACACCTTCAAAATGTCTTTCTTCCTAGAGGGCGCCACAGCGGAGAGCGCTCCAATCATAATGCCCAGCGCCACCACGTTGGAGAATCCACAGAGGGCGTAGGTGACAACCATCTCAGAGTGAGGCTGGAGTGAGAGAAAGTTATAAATAGCAACCAATCAGTGTGAGCGAGCTGATGATGGTGGATTATTTAACACTGACATAAAAGAAAATTGACTTTTTAATGCCAACATCTTTAAAGAATGATTACAATGTAATCAATTATTGTGATGCAGATGACAGTTTCAGTAAATGAAACATCACAATGAATTATTTCACAGGTATATCAGGGAGGGCAAAAATCAATGGTCTGTATTTGCCAAGTTTTGAAAGCTTTATGGAAAAGTGAATTTTTACTGCAAATTACCTTATAACCATTAACCCATTACCAAACAATAATGTCAATTGACAGTTTGTTGCAGACGGCTCTGAAAAACATTGTGAGAAAAGAAGATTATTTTTTAATTTCATCATATTTTGAAATGTCGCCTGATGGTAATGTTTATTCATCTATATAGTTCAATGATACAAATTCAGTCACTTTGACAATTTGTAAAGATGTCATCTGTGGCAGGGAAAGATTAGTAGCCTTTATCAAGTAAACTTGCAGGAATCATTGCAGACAAATAGCATATGCAAGCTTAAGCCTTACAAATTGACATGTTTATCTCAGATTTTGACATCTTTATCATATTAGTCTTGGAACAAAGGGGGTAAAGAAGAGATAAGAAATCACTTTTACACTCACCGAGAGCACCCCTCCATTTAAAACTATTGTGGACTCATTAAATAGCCTAGGACCAGAGGCCGTCTGTAGAACCAGTGGGCTCGATGGTGAAACATTCCCATCTGAGAGTATCCAATTACTCGACCCATCAACCACCCACGTCCGAGTAACTTGGCGGCTGGCCTGTGATCTAACCTGTTTGCTACTCTGAGTATCTTTCCGCATCATAATTAAGCAAATATCTAAGGATTTGGAAAGTAGACGACACAAAAATCTATTTTCAGAAAATTATCCAGCATTATAAGGGTTAATACATGTAGTAAATGCAACAGGCCATGGTGTGTGGTTGTTTGTTTATATGGGGTTTAATGCCATATCAACACTGTTTTAGTTATGTTATAATGGCTTTCCTGGATTCACCAGTATTAGGCTAGGACTCTGAAGTGTTTAGCCAAAGGACACTCCAACAAAACCAGAGGTCAAACCTTGGAACATTGAGTTCTAAGACAGCCAACTTAAACCACTTGGTCAAGCAAGATATTGTGGTAATAATTATTCTTAAAATGATAAGTGTTCATATACAGTAAAATTGTGTTAAAATGGAACATAAAATTATACCAAATATCCTTTTCAAAGGTAAGTGGTACATTTACAATGTTAAATGATGCTTTAAGAAGTTTAAAATTGATAAAGTTTGTTTACAATTACTGATAAAACGAGGTGTGTCGAGAACTGCTGTAAGAAGGTTTGAGTATGTCAGTCACCAATGAAATTGAATATCACCAGTGAATGCACTTGTTCTTTTATTTTGTCCAAGCACGCTTCGGTAATTTTTCATAGATCTCAAATGTAAACAAATAAGTTGAATTGTTGTCGCAACTAAATACTTTTGAAACATTGATTATAAATTAAGCAGGCATTATAGTTATAATGTCATTGCCATATAGTGTTATGCTATGTTTAAATTTATAGTTTAATGATAAATTACTCAATTTACAGTTTCACAGGTTTATTATGGTGACATTTTGGCTTTAATATCAATGTTTTAACCTTAGAGCCAGTCCTTCTCTACTCAGAGATGACCATTAGCATCAACTTTACCACACTAATGATCAAAGACTCTGATGCATACTGACCATGCATGACTTAGAGCAATTTCCTGATCCTTGGTCCAGACACTTACCCCCATCAAAATATAGATGCCCAGGGTGCTTCCTGCAGCCGTGGCAAACCCATTGGTCATCAAGGTGTGTAACTCCGACAGTGTCATCTTGTCAAGCAGGGGTCGGACTAAAGTTATAGTCTCAGCCTAGAAACAATGTAATAGAAACTGTTGTGTCGTGCCTTATCAAGTCAGAGCTGTCAAAATCAACTGTCTGCATTGTCGTCCAAAAGCCTTAACAGACAAGTGATTATTTTACGAAATTTACTACAGTGAACCCTCGTTTATCCCAACACGTCCGTTCCCAACAAAATGTCCGGTTTACCGAATAATCCGGACTAATGAAGCAGAGCATGTTCTTATTCACATTAAGACATAAACGGTCTGTATGAGCGGTGTATAGTTATAACCCTTTAGCAAACGCCAAATTGACGACCGTCCCAAATTGAAAGAGTTTGCAGAAGACATATCAAAACGTAATGAAATTCAAAGATAATCTTCTGATATGGCAGAAAACATTGTGGGAAAAGGAGAAATTGCTCGTCACGAGCAATTTCTCCTTTACCCACAATGTTTTCAAAAGTCGTCTGCAACAAACTGGTCCAATAATTACGTTCCCTTACAATTTTGTTCGGATTGCGAGACATCTGGATAATCGGGGTCCGGATAAACGAGGGTTCACTGTATATGACCATTTTTATATAGAATTATAAGCATCATAAGTGCAGAAAAATATTTGGCATTTAGGGACAAGTAAATCAAAATCACATTTCCCCTACTTGGCTTAAAGTCTAACAAAATAACCTCTTCAATAATCACTAATTAACACTTGGAATCCTTGACAATGTTAAATGTAATTAAGATCCAAGTCTAAGTATTGTGATAGAAGTGATTATCACCTGATATACCGCAGTCCTTGGTTGGAATCCCGATATTTTAAAGAAATCAATGCACCATAATTCAATCCTCTCTGCCCTTCACACTTGTTAGGAAGCAAAGTACATGAAAAGGTACACTAACTTCGAAGATATAATTTGATTACATTTGAAAACTGCTTTAAAACCATCAGTTCTATGATGGTTTATCAAGGCGTGTACTTTCTAGCATTAGTCCAATGTGGTTTAACCATTTACCAAACACCAAATTTTCGACTGTCCCAAATTGAAAGAGATTGCAGTCAACATTTCAAATTGTGATGAAATTGGAATAAAATCTTCAGATAGGGCAAAAATCATTGTGGGAAAAGGAAAAATTTGCCTGATATGAGCAATTTCTCCTTTTCCTGCAGTGTTTTCCAGAGCCGTCTGCAACAAAGTGATTTAATGTCATTATTGTTTGGTAATGGGTTAAAAAAGCCTTTTCCTTCAGAGGAGTTGTCAAACTTACCCATCCCACAAATATGTTAAACGCAGCATGCAGTGATTCCATTGGTCCAGTCCCCAGACTAATTTGCATGATGAACGCTATCTTTTCAATAAGCACCTGGATCACCCCGAGATAGTACAGAATGCCGATGGTGGCGCTGAAGAACACCAGCACAGGCATGACCTGAAAATCAGAGTATAATAGAATCTTTATGTTGTTTTTTATTATACATGAAATAGCTTTCAAGATAAAATATCACTCAAATGTTAAAATTGAGTTATATGTCACATGACCTTTTCAAACAGGGCATTTTTCGAAGTGCTTCAGAAATTTTCAAAAGATTTTAAACAAAGATGTTAAATTGTTGTCCTAATGACTTTGAAACATTGATTATTAATTAAGCAGGCGTTATTAAGTTATGATCATATAATGTTCTTCTATGTTTCGATATATAGTTTTATTACATGTAAACTCAATTCATCATTCAATTTAATAAAGGTTCTGCAAAAATTAAGTTTGAGAACAACAAATTATTTCTACAAACCAGAAAAGCGAAAGAGTGGTCCATAAAGTTTTCCCCAAAGATGAACCGAGATCCAGCTTTGGTGTAACCCAGGTAATCGGTGACACGATCTCCCAGCCAATCAAAAGCATCGTAGCCCCACTGGGTCCGCAGCACCGCCAGGGCAAACAGGAGTTGTAACAGTAGACCCCACAACACGGGGCGCCATGTGACCTGTAGAAAGGGCAGGAAAATTAATGATCAATCAGTAAGGACTCTAAAAAGTCTTAATAAAACGCCAAGAACTAAGATTCGGTCAGTCATGTCTGCTGAATGGTTCTTTAAAATGACAGAAATCTTTTAAACATAAAGACATTTCTGTTGTAACATGTTCTATACTCAACTTCATAATGGTTTTAAACAAAACTGTTTTTAAGTCTGGATTGCTATATAGACATCAATTCTTTTTTTTTTTAATTAGATTCAAAGATATATTTGATGTTATTTCTTAATAACAATGTTTAGTCTCATATTGAATATATATGTATTAATAACTAAACCAGTGCTGTTGATCTTGCTTTAATATACTTTTTTTTTGATAAACTAAGATATAGGTAATGTTTAATTGTGTCTTATGTATGCTAAATTATTTGTAATTGTTTGTAACCTTTAAATATGTTTAATGCTGAATAAACAGCTTACACAAAATTATAAATCATATAGTATACATAGACAGAGTTACACATTTTATTCTGTCACCAGAGCAATTAACAGAACGATAACATGGTGCCGCATAAATTTTTTGAATGATATCCATCACATGATCACTGTGTGCACCTGTATGTATTGATTTTCTTTTTTTGTAACACTATGTTCATGTATTATTTTCATTTTCCGTTTGTTCATTTGAATCCATCAAGGTAACAGGATAAATAGAATAGATGATTGGTATCTTTCAATAGAAAAAGGTTATCGGGTTCGGCTTCGGATAATCATCCTATTCCCCTTCAGCTCACCGGAAAATATTCCTACACCTTGCCCGATAAAATTTCCGATTCACGGCACCGACCATCTATTTTCTAAATCTCTATCCAAGTTTATCAAAGAAGTGAACTCAATTAATGTCTAACATACTTATTCAATGATCATATTTCTTATGTTATAACGTCATATCAGATATATCTTTTTCAGCCTATCAAGGATATACTCCACATACCTGTCGAGGGTCGGCTGAGAAGAAGAACATGAAGGTGACGAAGATCACGATCCCTAGGACGCTTGTTAACGATGCGGGCCGTCTGAGGGCCGTGTCGATGATCAAAAACAGCACAACAGTGGTGGTTAATAGCACGGTTAGAAGGCTATAAATAGAAAAAATTCAAATCATATCTTAGAGTTCCCAAAGTAATCTATAAACTAGAAAATCGCATCTTGTATATGAAAACTTAACCATAAAATTCAGAGCCATAAACAAATATCAAAATTCAAACACTCATTCTCAAATCCCAGAAGCTAACCAACACATGACCCCTCTTGACTACTGAGAACTGAGCAATACAAACATACTTACAATTTAATGAACCTGTGGTATGACTTTGTCTCCTGGACCACTGGCTTTATACACCTGGCATAGATTTGTTCACCATAAAACTTCTTCACATAATGGTACACCAAGCCTAGGAGTACTAAGAGAGTAATCACTAGTAGCCTCAGTGAGGGTTCATCTCCGAATCTGTGTCTGCAAAATTAATTTAAAAGGACAATAATTACTCTAAAACATTTGGACTCTCTCTAAATGACAAATAGGTTTTAACTAAACAGACCAAGCAAATGCTGATCAAAACTCACACAAACAAATACACACATATAGCACTGACAGGCACATACAAATACACAAAAATAGTCAAGCACATACACATGTGTCCAGGTACATACAGACATGTACAAAATTTTTGATGGTCATATATGGTAGATTACATTGCCATTCACTGTGGCTAGAAATTCACACTTAACTCATTTACCACTGGCGGATTTAGAGGGGGGCGTAGGGGGCGCACGCCCCCCCTAAAAATTGCAAAGGTTATTACCCGGAGTACTTCTTTTACATAGAAAAGAGTTTCAAATATGAAAATCATACTTCAAAGACTTTTGAAGGTATTTGGATTAACACAATTTAAACTTAATCTGCTATCCGCAGTTTCACAATGCGTTTAGCGCTCAACGTTTCAGATGACGTATTGGTTGTGACGTATATTATCGATGCTAGCGAAAATCATTATTTTTAGTCTGAAGCGGGTAACCTTGGCAGACAGTCACACGCTACAAATATGCAGAGTAAAATTGAATCCTTTTTTTCTAAGCCTACTATTAGGCTTTTATGTACTGATAGTAAGCATCAAGGAGACATCGTGAATGGTGGTAGGTAGTCAGTGCTGTTGTATAACTCTAGCGTTTTTGATGAACGAAACAATTCCCTCGGCATCGGCTGAAATTGATGACCTACTTTTAAAGGGGACACATATTTATAATGAATATTGTACGCATGGTGGATACATGCTGATAACCGAATTAGAAGGGCTTTTTACAATTGATAATAAGGAAGTCTGTGTATCTTTGAAAGAACCCAGAAGTGGTACCGTTTCACAAGATTTGGATTGTCCTGATGCCCTCTCATTCACTCTTGAGTCGGCTTTACAGAAAGCTTTGTCTGAAACAAAGTGTCTCTTTATCACTGTAGGAAACTCGCCAGGTTCAACTATCGGAGTACGCGTTGATAACCAAACGTTTATTCTCATGGACTCTCATAGTCGGGATAACGACGGTCTTTGTTCTTCTAATGGAAAAGCAGTGATTTTTGAAATATCTACAATTAGAAACCTTGCAAAATACATTCGTGCTATGGCAAATTCACTGTCATCAGAAGATCAACCATTTGAAAGAACAGCAGCGTCCATTGGGTCTACCCCACTTCTAGATCTAGTTAATTTTCGAGAAGAATCTATAGGGGAATGTGAGAATAATTCTTGGAGAATGCCCGATACATTTGATAATCAGAATGAGATGGAATACCTGACCACACCCGCTATACACCAAATAGTAAATGAGTCCACTCATACAGAGAACACAAAGGAACCCCAGAATGTTACGCTACCCCCATCCCAACCATTGTCGTTAGACATAGCAGCACATGTATCGTCTCCTAACGATCTTGCTGACGAAGTCAAACACAATTTGATATTAAATAGGGTGCCACATGAAAGTTTTACATTTCCATCCCGTATATACAAAGATAAAAGAAGAAAAAGTGGTATTATGCATAGAAGATGTAAAAGGGAGTGGTTCAATTCCTATAACTTTATATGCTATTCCAAATCTAACGATGGCCTGTACTGCTTAGGCTGCGCTCTTTTCCCTGATACATCTCATCAGCGTCCGAAAAAACTTATAGTGGAACCGTATTTTAATTGGATAGATGCATTACAAGATCTTAAAGAGCACTCACTATGCGACTATCACTTGTCTTCCATGGCAAAGCTACGGGCATTTGTGGAAACATATTCTGATGTCAGCAAGAGAATCGATGTTTCAAATACCAATAGCAAGAATGAGAAAATAGCGAAAAATAGAGAAATACTTAAATCTATCATCCAATCCCTTCTTTATTGTGGTCACCAAGGCATGTCTTTGCGTTCTCATCGTGATGATGAAACAAACAAAGACCAAAGCTTGAATATGGGCAATTTTAAAGAACTTCTTTCTTTTCGTGTAGAAGCAGGAGATACAGTCTTAGATGAGCACTTAAAATATTGTGCTAAGAATGCAACGTACATATCCAAAACTTCGCAAAATGAATTGCTATCATGCATGAAGAATATACGTCCAGAATAGAATTGTCCAAGAAATATCTGCACAGTCTTTTGGTCCATACTATGGATTACAATGTGATGAAGTCACAGACACAAGTAACTGGGAGCAACTTGGTGTCGTTGTGCGATATGCTGCCAATGGGAAACCAGTGGAAAGGCTGTTGGAATTTGTTCAATGTGAGGAAGTTACTGGCCTAGCTATTTGTGATTCAATTATGAACTGTTTAAGGAATGTTGAACTTGATCCTCAAAACTGCAGGTCATTGACCACGGATGGCGCGGATAACATGGCTGGAAAGAACATTGGGGCTGTCAAACGTTTTAAAGAACATAGTCCAAGAACTATTTATCATTACTGCAGCAGTCATGACTTAAACTTAGCTATATGTAAAAGCTCCAAAGTTAAAGAGATACAGATTTGTTTGGACACTTTGAAAAAATTAGGAATATTCTTTAAATATTCTCCAAAGAGATCTAGGAGACTAGAAAAAGCAATTGATGAAGTCAATGAAAGCACTACAGGGGCGAAAATAGAGATAAAGAAATTCTAAGTGTTCACTGAAACTAGATGGGTTGAAAAGCATTCTACACTGAAAGCTTTTGATGATTTGTATGAACCAATCATGCTTTGTCTCGAAGCTATTTCAACTAAAGAGAGGAACTGGGACTCGAAAGCTGCTGTAGAAGCAACAGGGCTGCAAAAGAAATTATCTGAGTCTGTCTTTATAGCATCTTTTCAAACAATCCTGCATTATTTTGGGTATATGGCAGGCCTTAGTAGGAAGCTGCAAGGGTCTACTTTGGATATTATTCAAGGTTACAAATTAGTAGAATATGTTAGGAATGCCATACTAGCGACCAGATCTGATGATTCTGAATTTGACCAGGTTTACAATAAAATGCACACTATGGCCACTCTTGCAGGCATGGAATCTCTTGATATACCAAGGCTGTGCATTCGACAAACGCAAAGAAGTAATACCCCGGCAGCATCCGCCAAAGAATATTTCAAAAGATCTGTGTTTCTGCCATTCTTAGATACTTTAATTGATCAACTGAATATGCGTTTTACAGATCTATCAGATCAGAGTACCAAAGCGTTATTGTTGATACCTTCAAACATATCTAACATAACCCAAACAGATATCAAATCAGTGAAGGAAGGATATGGTCCTGATATGCCCAAAGTTTCATTCTTTGACCAAGAGCTTGTTTTGTGGAGACAAATGTGGAGATCTCAGACAGACCCACCAAGTACTCTAGAGAAGACCTTACAGGACCCTTTGGCATGCACTGCAATGTTTCCAAATATAACAACCACACTTTGCTTGATGCTTCTAACTTCAGTTACATCCAATTCAGTTGAAAGGGCAAACTCTTCATTGAGATTTGTAAAAAATTATTTGAGGACTACTATGACTGAAGAAAGATTTAATGCATTGATTCTCTTATTCATTCACAAGGACATTAAAGTAGATATCGACACAGTCATAGATATGTTTGCCACTAAAAACCCAAGACGTATCCTACTTGAAAATCCAACAGCAGATGTATGAGGGAAGATCAATTTTGTCATGGTGTTTTCAAATGTTGTCTGCTGCAGGCATGTCAAATTAGTTTGTTTGTTTGTTTGTTTTTTTTTACATCGCGTCAACAGTCAGAGTCATATTGCGATGCCAGGCTCAAAGTGGTGGAGGAAGACCCCATTTGCTGAACTGCCCACTAGGGCTCGAACAAGCATTTGCGTAGAACCACCGACCTTCCGCATGTCAGCCGGGAGACTTACTCTCATGAAACGAATTGGCAGCGCCGGGATTCGAACCAGTGGAGAGCGGCCTGTTCTGTACTCCAACCACTAGGCCAAGGAGGCTTTGTTCTGGGGTTTTACATCGCGTCAACAGTCAAAGTCATATTGCGATGCCCGGCTCAAACTGGTAGAGGAAGACCCCACCCGCTGATCTGCCCACAAGGGCTTGATCAAGCATTTGGGTAGAACCACAGACCTTCCGTATGTCAGCCAGGAGACTTCCTCTCATGAAAATTCGAATTGGCAAGGCCAAGATTCAAACTCACAGCAGAGAGGGGCCGTGTGATTACAAGTTTTGTACTCTAACCACTAGGCCACGGAGGCCTCAGGCCACGGAGGCCCCTGTCAAATTAGTAGTTTATAGAAAAACATGGAAAACTTTGTCTATTGTGTTGTTCAACACTTAGCGTAATATTAGTTTAAACTTTTTCTTAGTTTAACCTTGATAACCACGTTGTATTTGTGATTATTATACTCATCCTGGATAAGAATTTGCAGTCTGTACACATGCTGATCCGGAACGACAAGTTCCGCTTCCAAATGTATTTATGTTTTGAATACAATTATCCATTAAATACCATAAAAATGTAAAGTGACGACATGTTACGAAAATTCATTATAGGCCTACTCCATTTTTTTTCATGGAGCGCCTCGTATATTGTATAATTTTTGTCTGTTGTTAAGTCTTTTTCTTGTGCAAAACACTCCTAGATTGCACCAGATGCAACATACGAAATAAAAAAATTTCAGGGGGACCATGCCCCCGGACCCCCCAGCCTTCCTCACGCCCCCCGTAACTCAATTTTCTGCATCCGCCACTGTTTACTTTACTCATTTACATACATCTGTAATGAAACAACCTACATAAATCACTTACAATTGTTGGATATGTAAGGTGTTCTCATATTGTATGGGAATTAATGCAAAAAGACTCAATTAAAAAAAAATGGATACAAACCTAAAGGCAACGCCAAGATAGAAGAAGTACAATACGATAACTAATCCAAGAATTGCCTTCCAAATGACAGACTTGTATCTGTGAAAGTGATGTTCCAACGTCAGCCTGAGGTACAGTAGAATGCGGACTGGTGAAAGTGCCCTTAGTACTGCCAGACAAGGTTCCAGTCGGTCCAATGGATCATCCGCATGTTTCGTAGACATCCCCATGTCTATCTCGATCTCCTGTTAAATAAATGGGTTTTTAACCTGAGATGGTGATAAATTGTTTATGGTTATCCCACTTGTCATGCTGAATGTCAATGCTATTCAATTTACCTCTCAATGTAATGTCAATGGCTTGGTGTAAAACTTAGCAATGTCCTTCAAACACACAAAGGGGCTTGGCAAAGTATTGCAATAAGTCACCTAATTGTGTACAAGTCAAATTAATCAAGAAGTTACTTTATACATCTAACCAAGTAAGAGCTGGGACTGTAAGATTTACATTTGTACAAGACAAGATTGAATGAAGAATCAACTCAGTATCACTACCAGGTGACCTAAAGGTGCAAGTCAAAATTAAACGTCATTGAAACAATACAGTTTTTATAATGCAGTATAATATTCAATGAAAAATAGCTACTGAACGCAAAACTGATTCTGAATTGGACAATAAATCTAAACATGTACAGACAGTAAGCAATAGATTTCAAAACCTGTGCAACACTCTTTGCCCTGAATACATATCTATTCATTGTATATTAAAGCTCTAAATACTTAAATGCAAATTAATTTTACTTCAAATGTCAATTTTCCAGTATGTCTCATACAACAGTACAGCTATGTTACAGTTTTAAAGAAATGAGATCATGACATTCAAGATTCCTCACATCTGTGAACAAGCAGCTTTATATATATTTTTTTTTTTAAATTTCGAACCTTATGGTCTGATCCTGGCTCCGACATCTTTGACATGTTTGTCTCCATGGAAACGTCTGGAGTTTCTTGGTTACTGTTCAGCGATTGTAATTCCGTCATGGCTGGATCTTCATTCTCGCTTTCAGTTGCCATACTAAACAAAAAACATAATTGATGATCAAGAAATGACTTGCATATAACATGTATACATAGGTCTTAGATGCATGTATATTGCCCGAATTCAATTATGTACAAATCATTATTGTACAACAACAAAAACATATCTTCTTCATTGAAATGGTGTTAAAACAATGTTATGATAAATTTTAGTTTGCCATGAAACATTTCTGAATAGTACTGCAATATTCAGCAGCATAATGTTACTCTTCGGGTATACATCCATCATTTGATATACATGTATCAGTCATATATCACAAAATAACTGAAATACTGTTGACACAATGTAAAATCCCAGTCAAATAATAATTTTGATTTGAAAAAGAATTCAAATTTCTATCGGAAATTGAGACATTAAGAACCATTTTCTTTGTAAGGACTGACAAGAAGAAGGAACACATGCTTGATTCATTTTATCTTTTAAATGTTTTTAACAAAAGTAATGCAATAGCAATAAAACATGGAGTTCAATACATTACGTTGCAAGATTTAAGATAAAACAGCAAATCAAATACATACCTTGTAAGTTAATTAAGTCCTCTGATACAAAACCACAAATTTGAGAATGCACAGAAGATAGAATTATAAAAGCTACTATCCCAACATCAACTCAGAAAAAATTTGTTAACACACACACAAAATTCCGAAAAACAACAACAAATATTTCAACAGTTTAATACATTTTAAACTGTGCCCATGACCTGGAAGCGGGCTAATATTGCCCTTTATTCTGTATAGCCAATGAGAATTTCATAAAAAGCATGTAGATGTGACTAATCAGAAGGTCTTAGCCTAATAGACTTCTTTAGGTCAAGGGTTCTAACTGTCTTCCCTTCTTATCAAACCCTTCCTCGTCTGGTGCCAGTTGGAAATTCATAATAATCATCAATACTATTGTATAAAGGCTGAAATTGTAAAACTTTATGTTATCATGTCAAATCTTAATATTTCTTGTTAATTCTCGATATGCGACTGTTTATAAGTTGACAATTCAGCTAATCAGGCCTATACTTCCAATGAAGTATATTAGAAGGAATCATTATGATGTAGGCAAAGTGTTCTGATCCTTGAATGCCACACATGTGTTTCCATTTACCAACAGTTCACAGAGTAATTGAAACAGGAACAACCCCCCCACCATTAACCCTTTTCATCATGTATATGCTTTTCAACTCATCTGCTTTGTTGAATTAATTGGTTGTTTATTGTCATTCAACAATCTTAAACAAGAGCATTCACACCCCCCCCCCCCCATTTAACCCTCCTCCTCATTTATCCACTTTTCAGCTCATCTGCTTTGTTCAATCAATTGCTTGTTTAAACTATTTTCAACAATTTTCAGACAAATATGTAGAAATTCATTGATAATCTAAAAGCACAATGCTTAAAAAAAATCTGCAACATTGATTTAATTAACTATAATAAACCATTGTGGCAAATGAAGCACTTGCTCACAATAGGTCATTTCTCCTCTTGTACTAATGGTTTCCGCCAAAAACGTATATTTCATGCTCTTGAAGTATCTCCCGCTGTTCATTTCAAATTTAGACCAGTCTAAAAAATCCTCCTGTATGATAGAAAAAGGCTTCATCATTTGTAACACCTAACCCTTAGAATGCTGGCTAATTTTTAGAAAAATAGATTTTTGTGTCATCTGCATTCCAAAACCTTAAATATCTGTTTAGTTTTGACGAGGAAAGCTACTTAGAATAGCAGACAGGTAAGATCATTTTACTAAGGCCAGCTGCTGGATCCAACCTGTTTGCATAAGCATGAAGTCAGTACCAGCACTATGAGGATTAACACACTTGCAGAGTGGATTCATAGAAAACATTGTGGCAAAAAACACATGAATGTTATGATAAAGTTCTCACATTTGTTGGTACGGTTTCTTCCCCATAAGTCATGAAAGATATGTATCATCTTTCTTGACCCTTTTCCAAACAATAATGACATTTGACCACTTTGTTGCAGACGACTTTAGAAAACATTGTGGGAAAAGGAAAAATTGCTCGTGTTTTGTGCCGTATCAGAAGATTACTTTTCAATTTCATCACATTTTGATATGTCGTCTGCAAACTCTTTCAATTTGGGACAGTTGGAAATTTGTTGTTTGGGAAAGGGTTAACAAACAAGTAGTTTCTTTGAATGGTTTCATTTATGCCAAATCAGAAAAGCCACTTTCAGAACAGAACACTATTATTGCGTTCTGTGTCTAGTCCCATAACAGCAGCAGACCAAAATGATTCAAAATGAAATCTCTACATACTCTTTGAGAAATCTGGAAGAACACACTTGAACATATCAGGTAATTAGAAACTGTCAAGTTTTAAGGACAAATTGCTTGTTGCAAGTGATTTCTTCATCAGTAACAGAGGCCTTCTTCCAGTTAATCCATTACCTATGGAAGTAAGGGGTTAACCAGTCAGTAGTGGAGAGACCTAATTTATTTACTGATAAGCCACAGAGTAATGTGTTTCTCAGAGTTGTATTATTCAGATGTTCTTGAATACATGGTTATACATAGTTATTTCCAAAGACAAGCCCATTTATTTACTTCCTTATAACTTAAACTCCTCACTCTATAATACCTCTCACTGGACTGATCCTGCTGGAGACTTCAGAAGCATCTGTGTCAAAAGGATAAATTGTTCACATGGGTGAAAGTTGAAGAAATTAAACAAATCCGAAATCTGTAGATCATTATCCTGAAAAGGCATGTTTGCTATATGCATTATATACGGACAAAAAGTCTCAAAAACCTGAAATTCAGGAATAATCCTGAACACTTTCACCCGTGTGTTCATGATGATATTGCTTATGCTTACCATTTGAATTATAGACTCTGATCTTAGTAACAAAGGCAACCTCTTCATTCATATTGACTCAGTTTTAACCAATCTCAGTTCCACTTGATCCAAGGACATTCATAATAAAGCCTTTCCCAAACGACAATTTTCGACTGTCCCAAATTGAAAGAGTTTGCAGACAACATTTCAAAATGTGATGAAATTGAAAAACAATCTTCTGATAGGGCAGAAAACATTGTGGGAAAAGGAGAAATTGCTCTTTATGAGCAATTTCTCATTTTCTCACATTGTTTTCCAGAGTCGTCTGCAACAAAGTGGTCAAATGTCGTTATCGTTTGGGAAAGGGTTAAGCTCTTTTCTTAGTTATATACTTATCAAAGCAACTGTGAGCAACAACGGTGCAGTGGTAGAGAGTTGGCCTCTGGTATCGACGGTCCAGGGTTCAATCCCCTTTAGAAGCAAGGTAAAAATGCCTGCATACTGGCACAAGTACTGGTTTAGTATCTAGAGAGAATTTAATAGGCTTCAAGCTTTCTTCACAATCAATGTAAATAAATAACATTAAACTAAAGCAACTGTAGCAGAAAATTTATGTTACTTCCATGTTATAAGAGGAATTGTTCATTATAAGCAATATATATGCAATATCTCCCATCATACAATTATCACTAAAAAAACATGAATATTCATTTCGTTATGATGATTGTCTACTAGAGCTGTAAAATAAAATGAGTTGAAGAAAACTTGACTAAACTAAACATATCTTTGACAATAAATTGCAATACAAACATAAAACATATGTCTATCAAAAGGTAAGAGAAAATTTATGTACAGTGTAGAATTAACTTGCATAGAATCAAGTCTGAGCATAAATGAACATTATCGATTGATGAACAAAAAAAAAATACATATCTAAAATAGAATTACTTTGTACATATGATGGTTAAAATATGATATCTAAAATATACATTCCTACTAATTGTTGTCATTGTCTCTATTGATCAAGTAATAGTTATAATCATAACAAGTTACTGACACAGGTCCCATATAGGTCCACTTTTTCAGTGGCATACCAACATTTTTCAGTTTTGCAACAGCTCTGCTGGATGCACCAGTACTAGATACCCTGAAGTGATTTGCAATAGGCCACTCCCATGAAACCTGAGGTCCTGTATGGGCTCGAACCCGGGACCCCCCAGTTCTGAATCCACCACCTTAACTACTGAGCAGTGAGGACCCTTGATAATATATATAATTCCCATATTCCCACAGCTTAATCCTTATAGTGCTGGGGCCAACTTTATGCTTATGCAAACAAGTAAGATCACAGGCCAGCCGCCAAATAAAATTGGCAGTTGGCCTGTGATCCAACCTGTTTGCTACTCTGGGTATCTTTCCTCATCAAAATTAAGCAGATATTAAGGTTTAGGAAAGCAGACGACACAAAAATCTCATTTTAGAAAATTACCCAGAATTCTAAGGGTTAATGACAGTCCTCTGTTGTTTCTTACAACCTGAATCAGTCACAAATCCAATAAGGGGAAAAAGTTGAGGCAAAGTAAAAAGATTCAGCAGGTTTGCTTTCTACACATTTACACTATAAAAATAACACTTTTCATTGTTACTTGATTATCGTCATCTGTGTTACTTTGAATATGGAATAGTCTCAAAATCCCATATAGAAGGATTGGGTAAAGTACAGGTTAAAAGTGTTAGTTAGCAGCTAAGACAATTTGAAAGTCAAAATAAAATGTAACTGAAACAATACAGTGTTTGTACTGATGTGTTACAGTTTATACCATTAAAATTTGTTATCAAAAACATAATTAATTTGGATTTGAATACATAAAAATACTCTGTATCCAGGCTCTAAAAACTTGCATGCATAAACAAACTAATTTTACTTCAAATGGCTATTGTTCAGTGCGTATCCTACAACGGAATGGCTGTTGAACAGTTTTAAAGAAATTAAGTTTTAACTTCCAAATATCTGTTAACAAGCAGCTTTAAAAGTATAAACACATTAAAAGTTTTCACAATGATGGAAGTAGGAGGTTTTTTTCCAGCGATTCAACATGGAACAAGCCTTCTCAACAGCTTGGGTCATAGGTCCTGGACCACAGCTGAAAACTCCAATCTTCTTCACCTGAAATAAGAAGTTGCCATCCATTTACCATATTCTGTTTGTTTTATTTGTGTTTTTAGATCTCTTCAAAAGTTTTTCAGTTACTTTGTGATAGCAGCCTAAGTGCAATAGAGAAAATCCACAAGTACAACTCCATACAATAGCATGATCAAAAGCTGGGTAGAACCATCAACGATACAGAATTAGCATGGACTCTAATAGATTTAATTCATTTATATTGGTTTTGTATTGCGTCAACATTATTATAGTAACGTTTTGATGCCCGACTTTTAATGATTGAGGAAGACCCCAACTGCCCATAAGGGCTGGTCAAGCTGGGTAGAAACATCTGCATTCCCAAAGACAACTTCTCATGAAAATCCATATCCCTCAATCAGATTTCAACCCATGCGGAGAGGGGCCATATCAACGGGGTTGGGCGCTGCATTTAGTTAAAGAGGAGAAACTTTGACCGGCCCTATCTCTGGACCTGGGAAAACATGACATCGATGAACTCGTCTTCACGTCCTCTAGATACCCAGTTTGGAGGCGATCTGACCAGTATTAACGAATTTTGAGTAACATTGGCGTTTTCTTTTTAACATGCATTTTTATTAGCATTACATAACATATTTGAGCCCCTCCATGACAAAAGGGCCCTTATCGCAATTTTTATCGAAATTTACTTTTTTATTTTATCTGAAAGAGTGATCCCTACTTAATACAGTGATATATTACTTGTTTGGGTAATCCATCTATAAGATGGTGTAATCTGTATACAATGTACATGTAACTAACGTCCATGACCATTTTGACGTCCATTTTGACGTTGACGAACGTTCGCAGTAAGAAACTTGAGAAGGGGTTAATGAAACGTCAACATAAATCGCATAAAGCAAATAGATGCAATTATTATTTATTGCATATACAAGTATATACATATATAAACAATTTGGGCTAATAAACTATATTAAATGTCGTCCATTACTATGGAAACAGGTTCGAAAAAAAAATCAATTGCAGAAAATATCTAAATATTATATACATGTACTTGAATCTAACAAATAACTATTTAATCAAACTAAAGCAGAAACAAAACACTATTCTTCAGCGGACCCTAGAGGACAGGTAATGTCCTTGTTGGCTTCCCTTAGATATGGCCGCACATGGGTGACAAGATAGCGCACACGGTCAGGTGTCAGTCCAGCTGCCGGCACTATACACGGTCGCTCATGTGGAACGTTGATCGCTGTACACTGTGTGACTTTTGTCTCCTCTCCGTCCTCCGACCGTTTGATAAAGACGCAGCCCGGATCGTTTGTAGTGAACCTGAACTGCTGGTAGCCCCTGATCCCTTTCAATGCTTTGAAATGGCGACTCAAGAAAGGTTTCCATTGTCGCCATTTCCAAGTCGTTCCTTCAACTCCGTTGTCGTAAACCACTGCCCTATTGGTTGTTGAAGACTTGTTTACAACACGCTCTAAAATAGAATGGCAAAACACAATTTGATAATATCGGTAATCAATGCATGTCAATGTTTTATGAATGAATTCAATCAATAGAAAAGACTGAGCACAGGATCCATGACGATTACATGTAAATTGTTTCATGTGCAGAACTGACAGTTTGAAAAAAAAACTTTTACCTCAGCAAAAATAAATATTTACCGTAACATTACACTGGCATATAAGAGAAAGCAACTTAAGTAAGCTCGGACTTATTGGGTACTACTGTTTTTCCATATTATTCAGTTCAAACTGTCTCATGAAAATTATTCCTTAAATAGCAGCCAATCCATTTAATCATCAAATATTGTCCCAGACACATTCTTGTTTGAGTTCTAAATTGACGAATAGTCATGCCAAAATAAGAAATTAATGTAATAAACGATAGGGCGAAAACAGTTTTGACACCAAAACTTCGAATTACCAGATTTTTTCGCGATGATATGCTATCAAATCTAGGAATGCATCATGTTTCACATATATATCAAATGTCGCTGCTTTCACATAAGAATAGTTTCATCAATGTGCATACCAATGTCTTCCAGAGTTTCACAATCGGTTCTTCTATATAGTTTTTTAATGTGGGCGAATCCAGCGTCTATCTAACAGCGAGCATGTCCCGGAAGTTGTATTAAGTATTTGATCTCATCATTTAATCCTGTCATTGTTCGCCATGAGAAATAGGCCATCACATACCTGTTCTTATTTTGCCCTGAAAAAAGTTTCCAAATGTGAAAATTAGTGACATAGTTAAAGACCTATCTACTCATACATTGTTTGACTGTAAATCCACTAGTATATATTGGCCGACTTGCAACTTGGGTGCATAGATGAATGCATATATACAACGACACCAAAGTATTATTCTTGTATGAAAAATCTTCAATCGCTCTTTAAAAAACAGAACTTGTATGTACGTATTTTTCACGTTCCAGCTATCTAGTTCAAATTGCTTTCAAAATAACTTCATAAGCGTTTTTGTACAAACCTCCACAATTGTCTGCATGTAAAGTCATAGACTTTTCGCCACGTGTATAGTTTGATAGGGCATGATCCACCATTGATATGATGGCGTCTGGTCCGTGAATACCTTTACCATCAGGCCCCATTGTTTGGCTTTCGTCGATCAGGTAATTATACTGTCGAGGTGTACCATCGTCTCTGAATCCGAATAGGTGGACCTAACGGGAAATAAACAGACTTTCAGAAATTGAATTATACACCAATTCTACATCCAAATATCAAATAAAATCACTAGTATCAAAAACCATGAGAATGATATTCATAATTTGTATTACCTTTCTAAGTGTAACGAAGTACATAGGGCCCATCTGTCTGACATGATGTGGCAAAGAGACATTCTGGGAAAAGTCGAACGTGTAATGGATGTGCCTGTAATCCGTGGAACATGGTTCTGCCGGTATATCAGGAGGTTGACTTCCGCTCAGTTCCCTTTTGCTATTCGCTACACATGTCCTGTACACCTGAAACATAGTATGCATAACATAGACCTGTGGTTATCCAAATAGTGTTTGATGGTGGCTCAAGAGTGTATGCAAAAATAGCTGAAATGAGCTATTAAAAGTCATCCTTAAAGGTATATTTTAGATAGAGGAGATAAATGATTAATGATCATGTATCACATTTGGAAACGAAAATTATTTAAGAAAATACAAAAAAGGTTGCCAAACTTTACCGTTCTGCAGAATACTGCCAAGTTCCGTAAGTACGATTTACCCGTGTTCCATTATATAAAGGGATATTCACATCACCTAGCTGATTCAAAGAGCTTTATGACAAAATGTTTGACGATGATGGTTTCTGAGGTTGTGACGATAATGAAAGAAACTTAGTGTACCTGATGTTCATTTTTTGCAGCTAATATATGTTGTTGCAGGTCCGTCGGCGTTCTCAATTTGTCATCATCCGTCTGCGCGTCTCTGACTTTCTTTCGGACTATTTCACATTTTGCACATACGTCATTCTCTGGTGCGGAAATCTTTAAAACACAACAATAAAATGGGACATATTTTGGAAGGAATAAAGAGTGGACTACAACAATGCTCTTTATTCCAACCCATCAAGTTTTCACCATGACCTTGTACAGTACTTTCATGTACGAAAATGCCCAAGTGTGGGCCGGTACATTAACGAAGGAAAACATCAATATAAGCGGATATCACAATGAAATCTTAAGATCGGTCCAACACGAGGTTCGTCTCTAGCCTGCTCCAACTGAGTTTCCTCCTCCTCCTCATCATCATCAAGCATGTCACAGACTGCAATACCTTCTTCATCTTCACCTCTAGGCATAGATCTTGATTGAGAATTGAAAAAATCTCGGTAAAATTCATCAAGTTCCTGAAATTAAAAAAAATTATGATAACTATAAGCAAGATATTTGACACGTTTTCTAGTATATTTATGATAAATAATGTTTTATCAAAAAACAAAAATAACTACAGGTCTGGTTGGTATTCGAACCCTAGGCCCTTTCGACAAAAATACGTTGTGCTAACCCATTAACCGACTACGCTAGGACGTTACTTAATATAAATGTGAAATAGTAAATTAATACAAAAATCAATACTCACGGACTTTACCGAAGAGCCGTTTCTATTATTAGGTATTGCACTTAAATATGGTTTTCTCCAACTAAATACGCTAATTTTACAAATTTAACTTTTTTCTAACAAACATATCTTATTTTGAGAAATATAAGCACTAAATCAATATCCTTTAAACGTTCTGCACACAATTTTGACATGTTAGGTGACAGCTAGCCGAAAAATGCAGAAGACGTATCTGTCATCCGGTAGAGGCTCGTATTTTCTTAGTTATAAATAAGTAATACCATTTAATTTACAACAACAAAGTTAAATGTGGATTACCTGTAATTCTTCCATCCTTTTCTAGTTGGTTCCCGACGAAAAAGTACGTATTCCTTCGAAAATAAAGGAAACAGCGGAGATATCTTTTACCGTGATTTTACTTCCGCATTTACTCGTTCATACTCGGGTATTCTCGGTAACTTTGATCGGCGTTTTCCGTAATTATCGATTTTTGCGATAAGGGCCCTTTTGTCATGGAGAGGCTCATTTATGACAATACAATTCTAATACAAATGGTGAAACATAACAAAAAGAAAATTAAGTACCAGTAAGTAATGTTAATGCAGCATAAATTAACCCATTACCAAACAATTACAAAATTTTACCAGCGTGTTGCAGATGACTCTGAAAAGCATTGTGGGAAAAGGAGAAATTGATCTTAACGAGCATTTTAGCCTACTATGAATATACTTTGAATATTCATGACAGGTAATGACCCGGCAGACTGATGGAATGCTGATGGATTTTCCTGGTTCAACCAGCCCTAAAAGGCAATTAAGTCCAACCATAACAAGCCAGACAATGAAATATTGATGAAAAATGGTTGATGTGATGTAAACACCAATGAACAAAAAACAATTTATATACTCGATTGACTTCATGTATAATCTACCCCACACACTATAGGTATGACTTCTGATATAAATAGCAATTAGATGTTATGCACAATTTATTCATAATTAAATTGTTTTCTATTCAAAATATAAAAATGAAAATATAAATATGTACACTTACTGAGCCATGTTCATATCTCAGTGGTTCCAAGAAATTGTAAAATTTGGGTCGTCCAAAATGTGTTGTGGCAGCGAGTCCAGTGAAGAGACTTTTACCCGCAATTTTCTGGAAGTGTCGCTCACAAATATACTGAAAAACAGGTTTGAACCTATGGGAAGGGAATCAAAGTAGTGCAATGATTAGCTTAAGAATTGAGATGTGTTGCCTTCATCATTTGTCTACTTGTTATTAATTATCTCATTTAAGAATATTCTGGAGGAGAAATATTGGGATTTCTCACTGTATTAATTTGAAAGTATTCATTTTTTATATCACAATGTAGTGAGATATCACACTGGATATGATATAGATTTCATGCACAAACTACCTTTTTAAGTATATATCATTAATATATTAGAGAGAAATATTCATGGTAACATTTTGTTTGATGAAGTGATTAAAATGCATTAAACACTTGTTAAACATGCCAAAACACTAATCAAGCATTTACATCTCCTCTTTACAGCGAAATGCTTCACTGAAAATCCAACGTGATGGCAATTTGAAAATTTAAAATGCTTATGAATCATTAAACTATACAACCATTTGAAAATGGGTAAAGATATTATAAGTTATACATCCATCTATCCCGCATGAATAAACAAACTCACCAGCATTGAAGTTCGTAAATCAAACTTAGTTCTGATTTCTGTTACAAAGATATGAGTTGAGACGTAATTTGATTGGTCGCTCGCTTCCACGTCCCGGATGATATCCGTCACCCACTCGAACTGTTTCTGTGTCCTCGTCACCCATAGAAAGTACACCTAGTTAAAACATAGTGGACATTTGTATATGTATAAACTGGTCCCCTGCTGATAGACAACGAGCAATTTAATTGGTCGGAATTCATCGTTTCGAAACATGACAAGAAGGACGCGGTTGATTCCCCTAAATCATAGATTTTCAATTTTTGGTGCAGACAGTCCTTTATCAGACTTTAGTTATCCACTGATTAAGCGTATTAAAACTTGTTCAGAATTCCAATTTCAAATCATTTTGACCAATATTTCCGTGAAGGAAACTACATATCACGGCCAACCATTTGTTTAAACCTGCAAACGTTCATCTCTAAGGCAAGTGAGCTGTTTTCCTTCCTTCTGTTACCAGCCAGATTCCTGCCTGGTAGATTTGTACCATACCGGTCTCTATATTCAATGAATGAGAGACAGAAACCCAGTCTGTTATATGTATAGCTTTTAAAGGTGCTTGTCAACAGATTTGAAAAAAGTTGGATTGAAGGTTTTATCTATTAATACTGAAAAGCAGCTGTAGTGTTGTATGAGAAGTACCAGAGAATAGCTATTGGAAGTAAAATCAGTAAGTATTTGAGTATTCAGAGCCTTTACACAATGAATGAAAACATATTCAGATTTAAAAGCACCACAACCGTTTTGAAAATCATCACCTACAACCTGTGCATACATGGAAATATGGACACAATCGGAATACATAATGAGTTCAGTATCTAGTTTTTATGAAAAATTATACTGGCAAATGCAATACAAAATTTGTATTGTTTCAATGGCAGTTCCTTTTGACTTGCATATTGTCACATATGTGAACAAGTCACGCATTAGTATATATTGTCAATGGAAATGAACGGAAATTCCTTTTTCGTCTTCTGTTACACATTACCATTCAATTATGACATTTGACCAGTTTGTTGCAGACCACTCTGGAAAACATTGTGGGAATGGAAGAAATTGCTTGTATCAAGCAATTTCTTCCTTCCCCACAATGTTTTCTACACTACCAGAAATTTATTTTCAAATACTATCACATTTTAAAATGTCGTCTGCAAACTCCTTCAATTTGGGACAGTCAAAGATTTGGCATTTGGTCTTCAGTTTGATACCATTTCAAACGCATATCAGTCATGAATACAGTTCATGGAACTGACTAACTAAGACACACCTTTTTACACTGTAGTGGAATGTCAGACGTCCTAGACCTGTGGACGATGTCTTTAAGTATTGAGGCAAATGGCGTGACCCCGATACCACCACCAATCAGCACAGAGACTTCATATTGGTACCAGTCCTGATGGCCTTCCCCAAATGGACCGTCTAAAATAAGCTGCAGATAAAAGAAAAATTGTACAGATTTACCCACTGCATTAGACCCTAGAATGCTGGGTAATTTTCTGAATATAGATTTGTGTCTTCTGTTTTCCAACACCTTAAATATCTGCTTAATTTTGTTGAGGAAAGAAATGCAGAGTAGCAAGCAGGTTAAATCACTGGCAAGCTGCCAATTTACTTGTGGCTGGCCTTGATCTAACCTGTTTGCATAAGCATGGGATGTCTTGCTAAGAGTCATGGAGTAAGACCCCCAAACTAGACTGCCCCTATGGACTGGTATTCTGTAAGTCAGCTTGGAGGCTACATCTCAGGACAGTCCGAATTTATGAGAACTTCAATTTGAACTCAAATGGTCTCATGATTTTAAGTCCATAAGCCGAAACCGATAACCTTTCCTTTTCAAGGATATTAACCATTTATTCTATTTATCCTGTCACATCTATGGTCTCAAATAAAAAAAAAAAAAAAATGAAAATAAAACACAAAATAAGTGAAACAACACAAAAAATCAAAACTGACAAGTGTGCGCAGCGATCACAAAATCTTGTGACGGATATCAATTTTTTTTATATTGCCCCCTGTTATCAGTCTGTTAGTTGCTATAATGACAGGATAAAAGAGATTTTTTCCCCTCTATAACTCTTATATTTCTTTTCCTTACTGCTTAAGATGAAACCTACACAATATTATTTACTTTCTAAGCTTAAATTACTAAAAGACCATGGTACCGTTTTACTAAACAGTTTACGCTTAAGATTTGCGTAAGTCTAAAACAACAATCCCTCTTATTTTAATATTGGGCTGAGCAATATTGCAAAGTAACACATTGGAATCGTCTCTCCGAGACGCTTCCAATGACGTGTCACATTGCAATATTGAGTTTTTCGCTTAAGTTACTATACATGTTTATCAGTTTTGACTTGCGCAAATATTTTCCGTAAATCGTTTAGTAAAACGGTACCCAGGAGATGATTCTAATAAGTACTCACAAAATATGATTTGCTGTTGAATCTTTATTTTGCTTTCAATACTTGTTCAAAAATACTTTTCTCATAATTGTTTTTCAAACCTTCTTCCACAAGTGTACTAAAAAAAGTTTATATCATGCCACAGGCTTACAGTTGCTTGTTCACAGATGTGAGGTTACATGAACAATGAAATTGTATTTCTTTAAAGCTGTATAGCAGCTGTATACTGTTGTATGAGACATACTGGAGAGTAGCCCTTGGAAGTAAAAACCAAGTTTGTATCTAATGTATCTAAGTACTTGGAGCTCACATAAAATGAATAAATATGTTTCCAGAACCAAAAGCAATTGTAAGATGTCTATACATACTTAAATATACATGTATTGACACATTCTGTATCAATTTTGTGCCCAGTTTTCAGTTCTAATTATAAATAATAATGCATTACAAAACCTACTATTTCAACAACATTTTATTTTGACTGGCAAATTGTCTCATGTGTGAATTATCACCTTTAAAGACGGAATCACCAACCATCCTTGATGTGGGTCCTACCTTAGATAAATCCTTAGCAGTTCCATTACTCGGGTCATAGATTCGTCTCAGATTGGTCGTCCAGGGGCCGACAGCCCTAATGTGGAATGTGACATGTTTTTCGTGGGGTGCAGAGGTCATGGTAAATGGGTGAAACTCCCTGTTGCCGAGGGCGACGCAAGACACCTGTGCCCACTGCCCAGACTTGTACTCGAAACCATCGGGCTTCTTCACTTTTAGGGCGGTCACATCTGCATAATATTTTTGTACATGATCTTACAAATTTACAATTCTACATTTCAAAACTAATGGCAAAAACTGGTATGGTCAAATGAGATAAGACAATGTCAAATGAGATTTGAATATTCATGTCAAATAAAACAAAATATTATAAGATTATCTTGTATGTTAGTATTTAGCTTATGCATTGTTGAAATAATTGGCTTAACTGTCAAGCTGGCCACTACCTGTATCAATTCAATCACGGTAGAGGAAGACCCAGAAAGTTACCGTTTTACTAAACAACTTAAGAAAAATATGCATGTAATTCGAAACTGATAAACATGGATAGTATCCTAAATAAAAGTACAATATTGCAATGTGACATGTCATTGGAAGTGTCTCAGAGAGAGATTACTATGCAATATTGGTTGGCCCAAAATCAAAATAAGAGGGAATGTTATTTTGAACCTACGCAAGTTCTTAGCACATAATGTTTAGTTAAACTGTATCCTTGCCAAAAAGTATAAGACTTCACCTTCAAAACACAAAATAGGACAGCTTTAGTATCAAATTCTATTACAAAGCCATCAATCGCAGATTTAATATTAGTAAAAAAAAAAACAACGTTCCAACACTATTACAATCATAACTGGACAACACAAACTCACCAGATGGAAGAAGATCTGCCTTTAGAACTGTCAGTTCAATCTTGGTCCGACTCAAACTGACGAGCTTATCAAAGGTAAATAGAATCGCGGGACCTATCAAGTAGTACGGGAAATGGGGATCCTGTACCATCCGAGCACTGCCATGTAGCAGCATGAATATATAGATGAACAGGTAGAGTTTGTGGGTGTTCCAGAACGCGTGGAATAAATAACGTCGGGCGTATGGAAGGGCAAAGATGAAGAGAACAATGACCAGTAGGGTTACGATGACTCCAGTCAATCCTGAAAAACAAAGAGTAATGTAGCTTTGTTAGCAAGAAGGCTATTGTGTATTCCTGAAACAGTATTGAGTTTCCTCTGAATGCTTTTTTAGTTCCACAAGTGGACACTGGTGCTGCACAAAGAGCTTCCCAACGCATTATAAAAGTAGACATGCTCCTGTTTCTGTTTAAAAATGTGTGAATTAAAAGTTTACTAAGGGAGACCTTTTGCTCCAATGTTAGTTACTGATCTTCGGCTGTATTTTGACAGCCATTAAACTTTAAAATGATAAGAATAATTTCTCTTTACTGTTTTCAGAATGTTTGTAATATAATGCAATACAGTTTCTTTTTATTGCAATATATTGCAATAAGGTTTTCAGCACATTGCTACACTGCAAGTGGATATAGGTTAAGGGGTAGAGCTACGGCCTCGGAGCACAAGGGACGTAGGTTAAACTCCTGCACGAAGCAGCCTTTCATATGTCCACATTCTGTGTGAGTACTGATTATGTACCGGGAATCATAATCAAAAGTGAACTTGTTTCAAATTTGGTGTGAAATGAATAGGTTTAAAGCATATGATTTTTTGTAGTGTTGCAGACAACAAACTGTTTTAACTCATTCCCTGATATAAAGAAAGTCTTTGTAAGGTTGCATAGAAACAAATCACTGTGACAAAAGAGGAATTGGATGGTTTTTACAGTTGCCTCTCAGATAGATTGCAATTTTAAGATTACCTGATCCCTGGTTAACCCTTTCCTAAACAACAAATTTTCCACTGTCCCAAATTGAAAGAGTTTGCAGACGACATTTCAAAATGTGATGAAATTGGAAAATAATCTACTGATAGGGCAGAAAACATTGTGGGAAAAGGAAAATTTGCTCGTTACGAGCAATTTCTCCTTTTCCCACAATGTTTTCTAAAGTCGTCTGCAACAAAGTGGTCAAATGTCGTTATTGTTTGGGAAAGGGTTAAGACTATCAGTTACACTCACCAGACATAGTGGTAAAGGTCCAGTACTGAAAGTTGGCCAACTCATGTGACCTAAATAAATGAAAACAGAAATGACAAGTAAAACATAATATATCACAAATCCTGATATACAGGGTTAAGTGCAAGACTATAGTAAGAGCTTCACGTTTATGAAGTACTTACTATAGTCTTGCATTGACCCCTCAATATGCAAAGAATTAATTTGGATAGGTTTAACCATATATCAACAATTTTTCAGATATATCACGGCTATCCTCGGATTCCCAACTACCAGCCTAGGGGTCTAGAGTGTCTCCTATGCATCCAGTGGTGCAGTGCCGTTGGGGATCAAGCCAAGGATATCATAAGTCCACAACCCTAACAATCAGCCACATACTGGTCTAATAAATAATTTCACTTCAGAGTGGAATACATACAAAGAGACAAACATTTAACCATCTGAAAGTGAGCACTGGGCAATTGTACAACATGTTATCAACAGTCAATCTTAATGATTAGAACACAAAAAAAATATACATATACATATTAATACTAACTCATGTATTGGATTTCATTCTCTTTCATTAATTTGTATAACTTTATCATTACAATTTCTTATTAATGTTTGCTCTACCCACACACAAAAATAACCATAAAAAAACCTAAATGTAAGTCTTTATTGAAGGTTCAATGCAAGACTATAGTTAGTCCTTGCAATGGCTTGTAATGGTCTTGCACTAAACCTTTTAAGGACAATGGAAAATGAAGTATGACACATCAACCCAGACCTCCAGGAAAGCAAATGTTGGAGAATATTGTAGGTTCATTGCAAGACTATAGTAAGTCGTTCACTTCAGTGAAGGACTTACTATAGTCTTGCATTAAACCTTTTAAAATAAAGTATAAAATATCAATCAAGATGTCCAGAAAAGCAAAGTACAGTTAACATTAACCATTGTGACAATAGGAAAAAGTTCACAGTTTTATGTGAGGGAAATATGAATGGAGTATGAAATGAAACCTTACGCCCGGTAGTACTCTCTGAAGTAACAGTTCAGATCCGTTGATGGCTGGGTACAGATGTGATACAAGTTGATGGCATGGGTGACGACGTGCAGAACTGAAATGTCAGGTTACATAAATGTATTCACAGCCATTACCATTAAAAATTGCTGACAATCGAAACTGTAATACTCTACTTTTCAAATGACAATAATCTGTAATATGAACTAAGGCATTGCCTCTAGACCGCTCTCTCAACTCAATGGCATGGGTTTTGTGAAAAACACTTGCATACTGAATATACGGTTCAATATCAATTCAGAGTACAACTTTGTGGAAATGTAAGAATTGGCTTACTTTGGGGAGCAAATACTCATTTTGTCACAAAGCTGTCATCTTTGTCACATTTAGGTAGGTCTCAGTAAAAGGATAAGTATTCTTGCAGACTCTTAGTGAGCTTGTTTGATGGTAGATGTTCTATATGGGTATAAGTTTACTTGCTTGGGCTGTGTTTGAGGGCCTTTCATCAATAATGAGACATTCATCATGTAAGGACAAACTGCTCATGCAATGTCAGAACTACCAAACTACAATATTTGAATCACAAGTCTGTCTCTGCATGAAATCATAGAATTTTCTTCACAAAATCATGTGTTGTAGGTACTGCTTTAAATCATCATGAGAACAAACAACATGTCAGTTGGTGATGAAGAAGGATCATTTTGGTTAATAGTATCAGACAATATCAAACAACATACTCATCTGCTTGTACATTCTTAGGGACTAACTAAATCATATAGAAAGCCAATCAGGTCTTTGCTTGAATTTTTCATTACTGTTCAATTGAGATAAGGAAATACCACATAAATTGCTTTGCAGATCTCCAAAAGATCATTCAAAAACAACAAATAGCTTTGTTGTAGCCAATTGGTTTTTTGTTGAACTTTAAAATAAAAGTAAAAGATTCCATAAATTTCTATTAGTATTTTATTTACCTTTTTTTACACATAAAACACTGCTTTTTTATATGTGTTTATATATCAAAGAACTTAAAAAACAAAATATGCAATAAATGATATGCAATAAACTATTAATAAAATGTAGTTAAAAGACATACATGTACATGAAAATCAGCAGACAGTATTTGTTCATGTTTTCAAAATCTTTGCTCTAACACATTGATAGATGATTTTATCTAATGAAATCACTGCTTGATCTTGGGACATTATTTTCATTCTTGATGCCATCAGTTCCTTTGTCTTCATAGTTTAAAAAAAACTCCTGAAAGTTGGAAGAATATGGCAGAAATATGTATGATCACCTTTAGATTTTCCAAAAAAAATAATCAACAAATATTCTATGACATACATCCTTAAGACTTTTATCCAATTTTTCCAAAATATTGTTTCAAATTTAAAGCAATAGCAGATATAATTAAAATTTTCTTTAACCAATGAAAAGAAGCATTGTGACAAGGCAAATGTGCTCTCTGAGCCAATTTCCCTTTGCCATAATTGGTTAAAAAATTATGTTGAAAGTTAAGGGGTTTACCATGGAAACTGAAGGAAAAGTAATAACTTTACATTGATGCATGCATAAAATTTAAATTCAACTCTGATCTTTGTTTCATTGAAAAATATCATACACAAGCAATTGTAAGAAAAGAATTTCAAGTTATGACTCAAGTTTCTGTCTTCCACTGGTCTGCTGTAGGCTTACTAAGCTGTGTAAATAGAGCATGGGCATGCTTTTTGTCTCATTAATCTGAATTTTTGAAGGCTTCTTGAAAAAGAGAAAAGAAAATGAGTACCATAAGACATATGTGACATTGTTATCATAATAGAATATTCCATAGTCCATCAGAGTTTTTCTATATTATTGTCATTTGATGTTATCAGTACCAAATAACACTAAACATTATCCTTGAAATAGTCTTTTGAGGAGAAAACTAAGTTTTGAAACAGTTCATGAGTAAAAACATATCTATAGATTTAATGGTATTCTGGCGTCCATGTAAATCTTCATCTGTTTTTTATTGTACCGAGTCAGTGTGATCCTCCAGCATATTTTGATGTTGTTATCTCTTCCTTACTCTACCAATAAGTCATCCGTTTTGGCTGTTGAAAGAGAAAAATAAAAAGTATCAATCTTTTGGCAATACTTATGGTGGCATAGAGGTGACATGTATGCGATTTTATTTTTGTTTTTTCTGAGTTAGTAAGTCTAAATAACGAGATAATTAAGTCATTATTTCAACTTACTAACTCAAAGAATGAGATAACTAAGTCGTTATTTCAAGTAAGTAAGTCGAAATAACGAGATAGTTAAGTCGTAATTTTGACTTACTCACTCGAAATAATGACATAATTAAGTCGTTATTTTGAGTTAGTAAAGTCATTATTCAGACTTAAGAACTTCAAAATAGCGAGATAATTAAGTAGTTATTTCGACTCACTAACTCGAAATAACGAGATGGTTAATTCGATATAACAAGTTTGTTGACCAATCAGATGGTTCGTTGTATTCAGCAAATTCATGTGAAATGACGTACAGTGTGACGCAATGTTAACCACATTATACTTTAAGTTAAAGATTGAATGGATCTGATTGGTCAACTTACTTGTAATAATGAGTTAACTATCTCATTATTGCGAGTTAGTAAGTCGAAATAACGACTTAATTATCTCATTATATCAAGTTGGTAAGTCGAAATAATGACTATCTCATTATTTCATGTTAGTAAGTCGAAATAAAAACTTAATCATCTCATTATTTTGAGTAAGTAAGTCGAAATAATGACTTAATTATCTCCTTATTTCAACTTAGTTAGTCAAAAAAATGATTTTATTATCTCGTTATTTTGAGTTAGTAAGTCGAAATAATGACTTAACTATCTCGTTATTTTCGAGTTAATAAATTGAAATAACGACTTAATTTTCTCGTTATTTCGACTTACCAAATCAGAAAAAAAAATTGCATACCTGTCACCTCTATGCCACCGTAAATTCTGGCTACACTTTAACTGACTGATTATTCTTAATTGGTAACATTTTGGAAATAATTCTATCCCTATGGTAGTCAATTGAAGCAGTTATCTGACAGGAAGAAAAAGAACTGATTGTTGATAAAAATCTATATTTCAACCTGTTTTGACTTATTTTGGTTTCATTCTCATGAAGATTTTCGAAAAAAGAAAGAAGAAAAGAAAAAGTCAATTACACATTTTGAGCAACAACAAATTCATCAACATTTATTGCTTTCAAAAGTTATCTTCTATGGTTATGAGGCTTATGTTTGTAAAGTTCAAAGGGGCATGAGAAAGACTATGTACTTACTTGTATTATAAAACAGAGTCAATGTTTATGCAGGTCTGCATCATCTTTTCTTTTGAATCTTGTTTGAAATTGTCATATTCCCAACCATCATGCAATCTGTGAAATAAAGAAGAATCAACTTAAGGATCAAACCTTTGGGCCAAAATTATCAATTGCAAGAATAATTCAATGTTTGGAAATAATAGTATCACTTGAATCAAGTAAACTAAAATAAGGTGACATATATAACCAAATACTTTACAGGGTATTTCATTTTTTGAAAAGGAAATTCACGCTGTCATCGTTATATAAACTATCGGCCCATAACGCTATCAAATTGTCAAGACGGTACCTTGTACTCAATTTAAAAGCTCCAACAATAACAAATAATCCATGTCAGCAACTGACGAGTTGACATCGTTGCTTTATTGGTCAGCATAATAGTGTATTCCATATACAACACGATGTGTACCTAATGCTTTCCTTACACACCGCGAAAATGACATAGACCGTCTACATAAACATTAGATTATGCCAAACTGCAGGGTGTAATCACCGAATCGATAGAAGGTGAACACTTATTTCACCGTGGAGTGTTGTGGGCAACACACACTTTCTAGCCTAGTACTGAATGGGAACATGTACTGTAATACTAAAAAATGAATGCTGTAGTTCTACTGAAAAGGGAGAAGTTTTTTTCAGATGGATGTTTGTTTAGAGGAAGCATCTTCGGCGAGGCGTGACGAGGGCTCGCCTTCTCGATTTTTCTATGACGAATTTTGGTGAAAATGGTCTATTTAGCTATACTGTTTTATAATGAAATGAAAGAGTACAAAAAGTTCTCTTACCTACAACCGGCGATACGTTGTCCTTTCAAGGAGTTGAAAACTGTGTCCAATTTAAAGTTTGAAGCGGTGGCGCCGATCCTGTTGTTCGTGTTTTGTTTTTCGATAGAATGGTTTATGGTTCATTCATGATTGGCGGAAATAAACTCAATGAGCGGCAATGAATTTATGTAAAACCAGTCCATTCCATAAAGCCGGAAACACCCGAAGCAAACCCGAGTTTTCTCTTTACAAGGAATGGTTCACTATTGGTAGATATATTGGTAGATAAAGGTAGTGCTTGAAAATAAATTTAGATAGAACCAGTCCATTCCGTAAAGCCGGAAACACCCGAAGCAAACCCGAGTTTTCTCCTTTAGGTAAACCGGAAGCCACCTGTTTTTTTGCTAATGGTATAACCGGTGTTAACATAACTTGTTTCTCGTACGTATGTTACCGTTATCCGCTCTCCAAGCGCTTCGCGCTCTGAGAGAGCGGTAATAATTGTATACGGAAATGTGAAAGTAATGTGACATAGTGCTTTATAAGCAAACTAATTCTTATGTAGAACATGTACAAAGTTACAAAGTATTATGCACACATTAAAGTTATAAATTGTACAATTGAGTTTTATCATAATTCTTAATAATTCATCCTGTTATACATAGAGCAAACAACACTCAAAGGGCTAGTAAATATTTCCAAATTTCCCAAAAAAATCTTCTCAAACTTAAAATGAAGCAGCACCTTTTTGTAGCAATTAAGAATTGCTTACTAAAGTTTTCAGTACAGAAAAATGAAATGATTCTGGCTTGGCAAGGCCCCTCTCCATGTGGGTTTTATTCCCGGTGAGGGACATCGGTTTTCATGAGAGGTAGCCCCCCCTCCACTTGACTTACGGAATGTCGATGGTTCTACCTGGCTTGACGAGCCCTAATGGACATTTAAGAATTGGTGGGTCCTTCATCATTAAAAGACGGGCATAGCAACATAACTGAAATAATGTTGCCATGACGTAAAACCCATATATAAAAGAGGCCCTCGATCAAGATCAAAGCTACTCAATACCTGTAAAGAACAGCGCAACACAGGCCACCAGTTTGTGCATGGAATGGAACGAATCAAACGGGATGAACAGATGTAGGCTTGTCTCCCTAAGGAAAGTGATCGTATTTTTACACATCGTGAGGAGGAGGAAGGCATACGTAAACATGATCCCACTGGCCGCGCCGCGGCTTATTGACACACCATGTCCGGCAATCCTCCGCAACCCAGCATTTTCCCTCTCAAAAGCATAATCTATGAAAAAGTAAACAGAATGGAAAAAAAGAAGAATATAGTTATACATTTCGAACAAGTCAATACTATAAGTAAAACTTCATAATCATGTGCATTTATTCATTCAGATTCCTTTTATTGTTACTATTGAAATCAAAGTATGATTCTAGGTAAATCTTGTATTGACCCATAAAATTTTGTTTTGACTTTATTGGGTTTGTTCACACCATGTTAATAATCTTTATTCAGTTATTTTGTGATGATTAGATCATAATGGTTCCGGGAAGACTCCCATAAGGGCTTAACCCTTTCCCAAACAATAACGACATTTGACTACTTTGTTGCAGACGACTTGAGAAAACATTGAGGGAAAAGGAGCAATTACTCATGACGAGTAATTTTACCTTTCCCCACAATGTTTTCTGCCCTATCAGAAGATTATATTCCAATTTCATCACATTTTGAAATGTCGACTGCAAACCTTTTCAATATGGGACATTTAAAAATTTGTTGTTTGGGAAAGGTATAAGGGTTCATAAGATTTATAGAACCATCAGCAACCCATTAGTCAGCCCTTTGAACTACCTCTCATTCATTTCAAATTGACCTGAACTATGATCTTAACCAAAGAGAAGAGGGGCCGTGTAATTTTTAAGATCAGTACTCTTAGCACTAATGGACCTCATAAAGTTATACCATGAAAGACGAAACGTCATTAGAAAGATAGATTTATATGGCAATATATGAACACAAAAATGACAATACATAGAGCAAATAATACAAACAACATTATCAATGCAATTTTTTTTTCAAGTAAGCCCATGATTAGCATAAGTGAAAAAGAAATAACACAAAACAATCAAAATAAATATTCTTTCTAATTTCTGTTGTAGTCCAAGTAAGTCAGTAATTTATGACAGTGAATCTACATATGGGTGTAAATACAAATAAAATAAAAACTTATCACACAATTTACAACACCTGGCCCTATGGGCCTGTACATCACTATTAAACAAATTTGATCAAATTGCAGCATGGCTACTCCTCGTATTTCAAGGGAGACAATCAAGCTACAAGCTCAAATCACATAATGTATAGAAATACCAACCAATACATGAACATGATCACAAAAATAAAATTGACTGAGTGGTTGGGAAATTGACACAGCAATCACTCTAAACAAGTATTCTTAAGATAAACGTCATCATTCAAACAAGATAACTTCATACTTACAGGTTGACCTCTCGAGAACAATGCCGAGCGTAACCAACATGAACAAAGTCATCCAAAACACTTCTAATCTGTTGATTCCCAGGTAACGTACCAATTCATCATACTTCTCCATCCACACAGCTTTGCCTTTATTCTTCCTGACCTCAATCAGGGTTCTAACAGCACTGTAAAATTGATAAAATGGTGAACCAACTTTTTCTTAAAGAGACAATTTCACAGATTTTATATTTTTTGACAAACATTGATTTGGTGATTTGAACTAACCTCATCACTTAATGGTGCCCGTTCACAGAAGAAAAAATTTGATAGTCAAAATAAAATGTTGTTAAAACAATAGTTTTTGTATTGTTGTCACATGGGGTCAAGTCACAGTATCTGTAAATTTTGAATTTCACCAGAGATAGTCTCTCAGCTGACTAAAAAAATATAACTCAGGGTTCTTACACCAACATAAAAGACATGTTTCTCAGAGTCTATAAGTAAGTGGAGGCACTTGTTGTAACTAGATACTGAGCTTTTGTATTTCTATTACCTACATGTTTCCATTGGAAGACAGTTGAGGATGCCATGACAGAAAATACTGCCGCCCTTATGGGCGATTAAACTTAATCTTCCTCACAATGTAAGTAAGATACTTTTGACATAAGAATGAATGAACAAATGGTGTTTTAAGATGCATCGATAGCTGAGGTCATTAAGCGCATATTATGATGATGTGGATAAACGTAGATAAAATTATTTACAGGCTAAAATGTATTTGGTTTAAGAAAATAAATAAGAATGGTAATGAATTAATGATAATAAATAGAAAATTTGTAATGAATTAACGATAGTTAATAGATAATTTGTAATGAATGTATGTGTTCAGTAAAACTTTTGTAATGAGCTAATGATATATGAATAATATAATGACATAATGAGAGATTCTAATGAAACTGATAAACCGTACCTCCCTCGCGTACCACGTCCAGTCGAGCCCTGGGTCAGTGTGTTATACTGAGTGCTGACCATGCTCATATGGCGGTTTCGGAATCCTCTCTCCATGCTCCCATCATCACTGGGCACTGAGCTGGGGAAAAAAATCAAACATGCCCCGTCAACGCTCTACCACACCACTGTGGTGCTGACGACGAAAATCAGTTGGGCAACTTTTGATTTAGCATATTCAGGGTGATTTTTACTATTTTTCTGCATTTTCAGACAAGTAATCAAAAATCCAAAAAGATGATTCAACCCTTATTAAATCCAACCGCCTATACGTAAAGTTTCAGTTTTGCACGCATGAAATTGGCTGAGATTTTATAAGTTTTCCTCAAATTCATCAGACACCAAATTCATCAAAAATCTTCATAACGAAAGTTCCTTAAAAGAATTAGGCAACTTGAAGATGTCAGCACAATCTTTTGTAATTAATTCAAGTTTGAAACCTGAACCACAATAGGACATCCTGACATCTGTTATTTGCACATTTGAATCATTTCATTTAACCCTTTACCAAACGCCAAATTTTCAACTGTCTCTAATTGAAAGAGTTTACAGACAACATTTCAAAATGTGATGATACTAGAAAATAATCTTCTGATAGGGTAGAAAACATTGTGGGAAAAGGAGAAATTGCTGGTTTCAGGCAATTTCTTCTTTTCGCACAATGTTTGCCAGAGTTGTCTGCAACAAAGTGGTAAATTGTTGTTAATGTTTGGTAAAGGGTTAAAAAGAATTAGGCAGCTTGAAAATGTCAGCACAGTCTTTTGTAATTCAAGTTTCACATCTGTAATTTGCTCATTTAATCATTTCATTTTAATCTTTCCACATAATGAATACAACAGGTTCAAATGGATAGCATTAATAGCAATGTAGAAGACAAAACTAAATAATTTATCAAATTTAAGAGTGGGCAACAATGATACAGTGGTAGAGCATTGTAGGCCTCTGGTACCAAAGGTCCGGGGTACAATCCCCATGAGTGGTCTGGTAAAAACTGCCAGGACTTATTTACAAATCTGCACTTGTACTGGCTATGTATCAAGAAAAAAGTGATTGATCTAAGTTGCAAGAACTTGTTTCACTATCGATGTAAGATAATTAAGTTTAAACTAAATTTAAGAGACATTTTACTGCTTGTAAGAACAATAATTATTACTCTCTTGGTTTCAATGAAATTTCAACCCATTACTCATGTACATACAACATCAAATGCAAGCAACATCATAACAAAAGGAGAAATTCCTTTATAAGAGAAACTACTTTTTTTTTTTTCCACAATCATACAATTTCCTATCAATATTTAGCTAAGAAAAGTCCCTATTTTCAGTATTCGTCCAATTATGAATTCGATCTATACAAAAACAAATATTCTGTGAAAGCTTTATCTGTTGAGTACTGGTATTCATGAAAATCATGAGTTAACCCTTTGGATCCTTAACAAGTTTTAGTAACTGGTCCAAATTGAGAGCAAAAACAGGCAATACGTATAAAGTATGAACAAAAAAATGTTCTACGTAGACTTTTGCGAAGGACTTAACCCTTAGAATGCTGGGTTATTTTCTAAAAAATAGATTTTTCTGTGGTCTGCCTTCCCAAACCTTAAATATCTGCTCAATTTTGATGAAGAAAGATTCTCAGAGAAGTACACATATTTGATTACAGGCCAGCCGCCAATTACTTGGCGGCTGACCTGTGATCTAACCTGTTTGCATAAGCATGAAGTTGGTTCCAGCACTATGAGGGTTAACTATAGCCTTACACTTAATCATCGATATATCAAGGATTCAATGCAACACTGCAATGTGTCCTTTTCAAATTTCAAGCACTTACTATAGCACTTACTATATCTTGCACTGAACCA
This sequence comes from Cerastoderma edule, assembly GCA_947846245.1. Classification (NCBI taxonomy): domain Eukaryota; kingdom Metazoa; phylum Mollusca; class Bivalvia; order Cardiida; family Cardiidae; genus Cerastoderma; species Cerastoderma edule. The sequence goes on from OX401412.1 coordinate 34,686,344, forward strand.
TTGAGATATGGACGGTTCAATGCAAGACTAAAGTAAGTTCTTCACAAACATGAAGCATTTTCTACATAGAAGCACCGATTACATTCTTGCACTTTATCATCTATACATAAAGAATTCAATGCAAGACAATAAGTAAGACCTTCACAAATGTGAATCACTTACTATATATATAGTCTTGCACTGAACCCTTGATAAAATATAAAATCATTTCATAATAACATTTACCTATAGCCCCTGTAGAGAGTGGCTCTTCTCTCCATCATACGATTGCTCATGCCCAACACGGAAGCTGCTTGTTCCGGGGACTCATCGTCAATATCTGGCAAGTGAAACATTCAATTGTTTATATGCTTTTACAGCGATTTTATTAACTTTGGGAATGGGTCCAGCACAGTACAAATTTGGAAAAAAACATTTTTCTATTAAATTGGGAATTTTTCAAGAATAACTGAATTTAAACATAAATTTTGTCAGGAAACGGGGGAAAAATAGTCAGTTAATTTGATTGGGAATAGGTCTGTTTTATGGTACATATAAGGAAAAAAATCACTGTTTTATTCTTTTTCAAAACTGTCCTTGAAACCTACAAAACTGTCTGTTTTGAATACCATCTGTTTAAATAATGAACATTGAAATTTTCAACTAAATTGCCTCAAATATGCCACTTTTACCTGCTTTTCTAGTATTTTATATAAAACACAATTTAGCTGAATTCAAATTTAGTTTAATGCTCAAGATTTTTTAATGTTGTTTTATATACATATCAATTTTAATATATCAATGTTTCTTTTTGTCGAAGCAATGTTACTTTTGTTTGTTAATGGTCAAAGGCATGTTTGTTAATTCATGCAAATTACTAAAATTAAATCATTATATTTACTTTTATAACATAGTAGTTACAATATTTGAGATTTATGATATTTTGATAAACAATAATCAATGTATTGATGCTCATCTGCAACAGACAAGTTGAAATCATTTGTATTTTTCGCTAAAATACGGTCATTATTTATTACAAAATCTTCATGTTCTAATCAATTGTTGAAACTGCCTTTGTTAAAGTTCACAATCCATTTATATCCATATTTCATCATATAACTTGCATCAGTCCTTTTTATGAGATGAAACCTTAAAATACCATTATCCAGCGTTTCTTTTTAAAAGTGGGAATGAGTCCGGTACTGGACAAGTTGGGGAAAATTACGGCATTTTTCTCTAAAATTGGGAATATTTCAGAAATAAGTATAATCAAACATAAGCTTTATTGGGAAATTAGGAAAAACAGTCATTTAATTTGAATGGGAATGGGTCCGTTTTATGGTATCTAACATATAAGGAAAAATATCACTGTCATCTTATAGTCATGAATAGAATCACCAAAGAACAAAATTTATACATACCATTCAATTCCAATGTTGCCCTCTTCAGAGTCTTGGCATACTCATTGGATTGGAAGACTCGTTTGAAGTCGACATATGACATACTGTCTCCGCTTCGCAGTCCCGCAGATTTATACACAGCTTCAGCTAATTCCTTTGCTTTGTCATCTGTAACATTGTTCTCGGATAAGTCCAGCAAGGATCTATAAAGAAGTATACAGTTATTTCATGCGTATCTGTGAAATAGTCATAACTAAATGTTTATTTGGAGAACAAATGCACACAAAAAAAATCATGTAAACGTTTGAAAAGGTAACATACTTTGCAGCATTATGAATAAAGGTTGGAAGACTGAAATCGGTACAATCTGCGATGGAAAATACCAAATAATGCCCGAGGGTCTTTTAGGAAACACCCAATGTGCAGGTGGTCAACAGTTCAAAATGATATCAATAAAACCGCAAACAATAAGGAATTATCATTCATATAAGGTGTTAGGTAATAGAAAATCATATTTAGTCTCTTTTGTTGTTTACAGGTGCTCGTTCACAGAAGAATTTTGTCAAAATAAAATATTTTTGAAACACCACAGTTTTTGTATTGTCATTTGTTACATGATAAAAATTAGCTATTGAAAGAATGATTTATTCAGGAATCATCAATTTATTTAAGTTCACCATTTTTCCTTTTGTCACTATTGTTTCTTGAATCTTTAACTACACTCTATTTCAAAAATCATACATATGAAGAGATGGGTTGACTTATTTTTCCCCTTACCTGACCATATTGAGAATGTCTTCTGGATTCAAAAAGCCTTCACCAGACAAGTCGTACATGTTAAATAATAGACGGATCTTGCTGTCAATGTTGTCTGAAAATAAACATGTGACAAAAGAAGATAAGAGAATGGGTTTTTTTATTTGGATTTTACATTGTGTTAACTTAACCCTATACCAAACGCCCAACATTTGACTGTCCCAAATTGAAAGAGTTTGTCGACGAAATTTAAAAATCTTCTCAAAGGGCAGAAAACAGTGTGGGAAAAGGAGAAATTGCTCGTAAAGAGTAATTTCTCCTTTTCCCACAATGTTTTTCAAAAGTCATCTGCAACAAAGTGATAAAATGTCATTATTGTTTGGTAATGGGTTAAAACAACATGTGCGGGACGAAGGATTACAGGATGATTTTTGTGTTTAATTATGTTTTTACATAGAATCAACAGTTTTTTCGTAATTTTTGAAATTCAAAGTTCAATATTGGATAATAGAAGACCCCTTACTTTACTGCCTTTAACATTTGGACAAAATGGGTCAAACCATTGGATTTTTGTTGCTCATCAAGAAGACTACCTCTCATGAAAATTCAAATCGTTTGACATAAGTGGGACGTTTATGCAAATCAGAGAGCCTAATGCATTGTTATAGAGCAAATGTGGGTATATAGATATATAAAGACAGCACAACTGATCAGTGGGTGCCAGTGTTTCCAATGATCAGATGTGATTGTGTCTTTGGATGGGTTAATTGGCTTGGTTTGTTACAATACTGTGACTTGAAGTCACACAGAAAGGAGCCATGTGATTCCAGTTGAGTACCTTACCACGCCACGCCGTCCACAGCAAAGAAAAAAACTTTTTCCCCAAGCTAACTGTCTCTGACATGCCTGGGTAATGTTTCACTGAACAACTTGAAAAAAATAGTTGTGTAAGTCGAACTAATAAACATGTATAGTACAAATAGTCATGTGACACGTCATTGGAAGCTTCTCAGAGAGACGATTCCAATGATGTGTTATTGTGCAATATCAAAATAATAGGAATGAACTTATGCAAATTTTTAGCATAAAATGTCTAGTTAAATGGAAAATTGATATAAAATCAAAGCTTTTCAATTTTTTTATTGTGATTAAAATATTGACCCTTTAAATATTCAACTTAAGAACTTGCAGCAAAAGAATTTAAGGTAGTAAAGATGAAATTGAAGTCTATCAATAATAGTTTAAACCCTTTTAAAACTGTGCTTAATTCTTTCGCTGCAAAAATCTCAGATCAGCCACTTGCTGTGGAGTGCCAATTTGGCCAGTCGGCGACTCAAACATGTGGTTTGCTTCTGTATTGTTTGTTACCTTATTTTGCGACTTGACGTCAATGTCATCAACAGTCAAGTTCATCTGATCAAACTGTGTGTCGTTAAGTATGTTATGATACAAAACAGTTAATGTGCACTCTTCGTTTTAAGTTTCAACTAAATTTATGATATTTTATAACAGATACATCCTTTTTTCTGTGATTTCCAGGAATTTAATTAACATTGAGAAGTTTGTTTTCAAAGACAATTGGCAGTGAATGAGTTAACCCTTTCCTAAACAATAACGACATTTGACGACTTTGTTTCAGAAGACTTTAGAAAACATTGTGGGAAAAGGAGAAATTGCTCTTAATGAGCAATTTCTCCTTTTCCCACAAGGTTTTCTGCTCTATCTGAAGAATATTTCTCAATTTCATCACATTTTGAAATGTTGTTTGCAAACTCTTTCAATTTCGGACAGTCGAAAATTTGTTGTTTGGGAAAGGGTTAAGCACACAAAACAGTAAATAATCATCACCTGAGGACAGCTGTATAAAGATGTCCATAAACTCTTTGAACGATACTCGACCAGATTTGTCCTTATCCACCAGCAGGAACATGTGTTTTACGAACGTCGAGGTGGGTTTCATTCCAAAAGCCTCGCCAAATTCGGCCTGTGTCAGTTGGATTCTCTTAAACTCGGGGTTCGGGCCTCCATTATCTCTGGCCCGGTGCCATATATCTTCCACGCCACCGTAAATATTCTCCTCAACATCAGTTTCACCTTGGTTAAACATCTGATAAAGAAAGCTTATTTCATTTTTTTCTGTATTTAAGTAAAGAGCAATTTTCTCCTTTTCCAACAATGTTTTCCAGTCGTCTGCAACAAACTGGTCAAATGTCATTTTTATTTGTTAACGGGATAAAGAAAATGCTATGTGGATAAGTGAAAAGTAATGAGTCTTTCTATCCTACCATACTTTGATGGTTGGTTCAGTGCAAGACTTTAGTAAGTGCTTCACATTTGTTATGCACTTGGTATAATCTCACATCAAATACTTTACATATCTGAAAGGTGCTTGCTCATAGATGTGAGGAAATTTGGAAGTAAAAATTAATTTCATTACAACTGAGCAACAGCTGCATTGTTATATGATATGCTATGAAGAATAGTCATTTGAAGCAAAATTAGATTCAATGCGGATATACAGTTAATTAACATGTACTTCAATCCAAAAGTGTGGCATCCATTTTGAGATATACTGCATATAAACTATACATACTTAGACAGATTGACTCTTCCTGAATTAATTATGGTTTCAATAGCTACTTTTAGTTGTATAAATACCATATTATTACAACATTTTATTTTGACTTAATGTTCTCTTCTGTGAACAAGCACCTTTAATGGAACAGGCCTTCGATACAAAGCTGTTAAACAAAATACTATTAAAACTTAAAAGTCTGTAACTTACACTCATAATCTTCTTGAAGAATTTGTTAAGTCGTTCCTGCCTAGTTTTAATGGTGACGGTGTTCGCAAAGATGTACGACTCTGTGAGTGTTCGAGACGTCACTTCCATCTGACAGTGTTTGAAAAAGTTCTCCACGGTCACCAACATTTTGTTTCTCTCATCTTGGTTGAAACACTTGAGAACCTGAAAGTAAATAAAGAACTTCTCAAGACAAAGGTTAACTAATATAAACTGCCTTGTTAATTCCATTATGTAAAATATTAGCAATTTATCTTTTTTTTTGCAACTGTTTCTACCCTACATCTCAAAAAATGTGTTTATTTCTATTTGAAGTATGGGTGTATCCCAAACTTCAGTTTTTCACTTTTAGTCCTCATTCACTAAAATTTGCTGAGGCCCTGTAACATTTGATACAAATTAATGCCAAATTGAGGATTTTAAACCAAGCAAAAAGCTGAGGACATTCTAAATTGAGATGCTTCATGAAGGCAGGTCATTGGTTCACATACAATGGTGTATTGGAATAATCTGCAATGAGTACTTCAAATTCTATACAATGTCACTTATTCTTCGAGAAAGTATAGGTGTTTTCTCTTAAAGGCAATACTAACAAAAACCAACAATATAGGATTTAGAGCAGAAAAAAAGCAATGAACAATGGATATCTTTTTTTTTTCAGTTTTAAAATCATTCATTTTACATCAATTGAGAGACAAGTTATTACAATTTAGATTGATCACTCTCGATTCTGCTTCCTGAGTATCTAACCAGTCCTCTACCCCATTGTGGATTAATCAAAGGTCGCAAGGTTAATCTCACTACTCAAGGGATTCAAACCCATGCCCCTCTTGTCCCGAAGCAAATGCTTCATTCCTGTATCAACCACTGGACCACTGTATTTCACAAGGGAAGTATATAACCCTCTTATCTGGACATCTAAAAGACTTATTCTTACCAAATCATATTCCGGCAGTTTCAATGCAAGAACATTTTCGAGCTTGTCACTTGATAGATGAATCTCGAAATTTTTCTTGTTTATGTCCCCTGTGCTCTTAATGTCGACGTGGCGCAGTAACACCTGCTGCGTACTGTAAACATGGATTGATTTCTCGTTCACATCCAACTGAAGTATAACTATACGCTCCATTTTCCCAGGTCCAATCCACTCTAAAACTGTAAAACATAAAAAATGGGAGTTATTTGTAGTGAAAGAGTTTGCTTCCATACACTGAGGCAATCTTATGCAACCCAGTTAGCCAAGGGATATGGTAAATCAATAAGCAGCTTGTTTTCCTAGCCCTTATTTGTACATCTATTAATGACCAAGCTGACAATGGCTTTCATCATCACCTGTCTCTTACTAAATAAGGCAGGCCTTGGATATCATTCAGAGTCAAAGGCTGAGGTATTAGGATCTGGGCGAACATACCAACAACACCCCACCATGAGGTCAGGGCAGACCGTGCGCAGCTAAGCGGCTTGGTAAAGATGTGGATGTTATACTAGGGATACTCGTATAATTACTGAGAATAAACCATGCAATCGACAGCTTTGTCTTTCGCCATTACACTCCATCATCATATTCCGAAATCTTTAAAATACCAATACCCAATAAACACCAGTCATTAGGTCCCGTGAAGGAATTGGTCATATAAACAAATGTAGGAAACTGCTCATTGCAGGAAATAGTTGGAGAACATCTAGTGAAATTAAACATTGGAACAATCAGTCTTCGATACAAAGTCTTTTGACAAACAAACACACTGCTGGAGATTTGATACTCAATGTTTCTAATGGTTTTCCCATCATTAAAATTAAAAGAGCACAATCCTTGCTCCAAGTATATTTTCATCAGTATCGCTTCGTATCCTTTCCGCGATAAACTGTTTTCATAAATAAAATACAATTGTTCATCTTTCTAACGCTTACAGTATATTCACTACTGAAAAACCTATTTTCAAAAATCATTGACAACTGATACAATTTGACCAATTTCAAATACCTCTAAATTTGTTAGGATCAGCTGATGCCGTTCTCTGTAAAGGCAGGGGCAAAGAGCGAGTAATTTCAACCGTGTTCTGTCTCCGCTTAGCCAGTAAATGCATTATCAGAAAGGTAACTGAAATATAAAACAAAGAGATATGGTCTCCGATGATTGGCTGGGGAGCATCGGCATATTTGGGGGTTTAATGTTAAGTCAACAATTTTTCTGTTATGTTAAAAGCTTTCCTGGATTCACCAGTCATGGGCTAGGGCCTTTCTATTCATAGTCTGCTGGTACTTTCAATTTACACCTGTCATAAAACCTTATAGAAGGGAATGAGTTGAAGACCAGTTACGCAATTTAGTATTAAAAACCAATCACACAAATCTGATTTACCCTTTACCAAACGCCAAATTTTCAACTGTCCCAAATTGAAAGAGTTTGCAGACGAGATTTCAAAATGTGATGAAATTGAAAAATAATCTGATAGGACAGAAAACATTGTGGGAAAAGGAAAAGTTGCTAATTACGAGTAATTTCTTCTTTTCCAATATTATTTTCCAGAGTCGTATGCAACAAAAGGTCAAATGTCGTTATTGTTTGGTAATGGGTTAAGGGTTAAACAAGTTTCGAGAACACTTACCTGGTATTGAGACTGCGAGTAATAGAAATGTAAACGCGTAAGTCACTTCACTCCCTGTGAAGTAATCGTAACGTTCAAGAGGCGTGCAAGGCTCCAACATCTCAAAACCTCTGTAACTGGCATTCAGCTTTGGTTGGGGAAAACTACCACATTCGGTGTCTGAAGAAAATGGAGAATTAGAAAATATGGCAAGTTCCTATACAACTCTAGTGTCCACTTCCCCCCTTCCCTATAGTCTTTTTGATGTTCAAGGAACCTAGAGCACTAGTTTAGTTCACAATAGAGACCAACAGAAATACAGCAGTAATAAGATGATTATTGTCATGTCAACTGTTTTCTGTTAAAGAGCCGTTATGTACAGCATTCCAGAACAGTTTTCCTGGATTCACAAGTACTAAGCTAATGCAAGAGTGTGCAGTTACGGAGCAATAGCCTCTTGTAGCCTAGGGTCCAGAGTTTGATTCCAATTAGCAGCAAGGAGAAATTGTCTGGAGTAACCTACAAATCGGCGCAATTACGGGTTATGTAACCAGCAGTATCAAGCAGTGAGAACTTGAGAATAAATAGGTTTAAACTAAACTAAGTGAAGGCTTTGAAGTGTCGTCAAAAGACACTTCCACAATACCATAGGTACTGGGGCTTCTTAGACTGCCACCATAACCCCTTAAATGTTCTGTTTTCCCAAATTATCATTGTTTCAGAATGTATTAAGGTTTCATATTTGCTAGATAACTGTTTCTGGTTTTCGTACATTAACTACAAGGAAAATGGCATGAACAATTTTGTATTCATAATTTATAAATGAGGTGATTTCAGGAATTTCTCCAATTGATACAAAACATTTTCTTTCAATTTTTGTAACTGTAGCAAGCCTTGAAGGAGCATGTATTGATTCTATGAAGGACTAATTACAGAATTGCATTCACCGGCATTAACATTCTATTAGTTCTGTAATTCTCTTAACATCTTGAAGTCAACTGTTTCTTGAACAAAAACATTATTAGAAGTATCCATGACATAGGATTTATAAAAGCAATTAAGGAAATAGCTTGAAGAATATCTCTTGACCCAACTTCTGATCTATGAATAAAAGTATTGATATTTGAAATCAATTTTGATATTTTTAAATATGCAAATGACTTTGTATTATATTGCAAGTAAAATTATTGTTTTATATTGCAAATAAAATCATTGAATTATATTGCAATTAAAATAATTGTATCATATTGCAAATAAAATCTTTGTACTATATTGGAAATAAAATCATTGTACCATATTGCAAATAAAATCTTTGTATAAAATTGCGAATAAAATTATTGTAATGTACATACATACCGCCTTGAACAACAAACACATTCCGTGGTATCTGAGTAAGGCCTACGTTAGTGACCGTTGTTATGATGTCTGAAAGTTCTGTCACAAGGATCTCATTGCGCTCGGACTTGGTCAAACCACTGACATAAGGAGAAAAAGTGTAAATTTGTGAGTTTACGTCGAAAAGTAAACTTGAATTAATTTTCCTTGAACCAAAAACAATCGGACAGGAAAATGCTTGGTTCCTTTCGATAATATAGATCACAAAATGGATGACAATGATGCAGTAGAAGAGCATTGGCCCCTGTTTATGATATGAGGGTTTCAGGTTCAATCTCCATCAGTGGCGAGGTAAAAATGCAAGGTCTAACCCATGACTTGCTGCAACTACTGGTCATGCATCCATGAATCAGTCATCAAGAGATTTCAAAAAAGCTTCAAGCTTTCATCGAAATAGTTGTAAAATAAAACAGTTTAAACTTATGAAAGATAGTAGGTTGAATCAGAGTTTTATGCCATTTCCACTATTATTTCAGTCATTGCTCATGGTCTCCATTGTTCTAGCATTTCCTTGCTGGTATCGAAAATCCTTCTTTGCAAATCAGTGACTTACAGGATCATACAAAAATAGGATGTTACATTTCTTTTAGATTATACAAAAAGGAAATTTGGTCTTGAACACTATTTGGAAAGTATTACAACTAAAGTGGTGTATCCCTAATTCGAAACTGGACAAGACTAGATCAAAAAACCATCATACTGTTATCATCATGAAGGAAATATGCCACCCTTAAACACTTGCAAATTACAATATGTATCTATATTAAACTAACTTTTTTCTTTTTTTGTCCTATGCATTAGATGAAATTTCATTAACTAAATCAAAGTATATGCTCTATTTGACAAGTAAACCCCCACACCTGGGGTGGCGAAAGCATTTGTCTTTAGTACCCAGCTTGTTCAAAAATCGTCACAGACAAGTGAATTTTTTACTGAAACTTACCATATAATCATTTCACAGTCAAGTGCAAAAAAAGAACTGGCATTTTACGATGTGATCATTATATGTACAAGGAAGATTTGGCGTTTACATACACTTGCAAATTTCAATATTTATATAATTTAAATTAACCTTCTCTAGTCCTTAGTAATGAACAAAATTTCTCTTATTAACCCTTAGAGTACTGGGTTATTTTCTAAAAATAGATTTTTGTGTCTTCTACTTTCCAAACCCTTAAATATTTGCTTAATTATGAAGAGGAAGATGCTCGGAGTAGCAAACATGTTAGATCACAGGCCAGTCGCCAATTAACTTGGCGGCTGGTCTGGATCTAACATATTTGCATAAGCATGAAGTCTGTTCTAGCACTATAAGGGTTAAATCAAAGTATGAGCTCAATTGGACAAGTACACCCCCCCCCCCCTTTCTTGACGCCCCCAACATACATGTTTTGGGTATTCTCAAACCAGAACCGGTCCCCGTGCCGTATCCGGAGAAACTGGTCGAGTATAATCGTCTGGAAGAGTTCGCCCGGTCCCGTGGGCTCCGTCTCCAACATCCCGCCTGCGAAAAGGTCAAGGTCATCTGCTGTGTCGGTCGGGTATAATTTACGGAGTTTAAGTAGTTGCTGGAAGAAACGTGAAGTGTTGAGGGTAGCCCCCTTTTCTCCAAAATACTTCATGTTGTCGGATCTTCGGCAGAGGACTTTACAAACCATTGTGACAAAAGAATAAATTGCTCTGAATTAATCCATTGTGATAAATGGATAAATTGCTCTGAATTAATCCATTGTAACAAAAGGATCGAAATCATTGTGACTAAAGGATAAAATCTATGCAACTTTTCAAAGCAAGTATCTGTTCTCCTAGGACCAGGCAGATTTGCAATTGCAAATGCTAGTTTTTAATTCGAAACCAAAGCTCCAAATATTTCATGTCAAAATGTCAATGCTTTAAAATACTGCAATTTCTGACAATAGCACTTACACATATAGTGAAACTTTTAATTGTTAAGAGTTTTAAGTGTCAACTCAATAGCAAGGTTTCTGGAATTGATCGGCTAGTTTTCTGTACTAAGAGCTTATACCACCAGATTGAAATTTCCAGCCACTTAACCCTTCACCATTAAGGCTGCATGTTCACACATGAGAAAAGTTGTAAGTCATAAACCCAGCATAATATCTAATCAAAATAAGTGTTTGATCACAAAATTAGTTGAGAAGGTAGCAATATATCTTAATATGTACATACTGAAATGGATTTCGAAATCATTGCAATGCTTTTTGATCTAAATACATCTTCGTCCATCGCATCCAGGCTCTAGATTCTTAAATACGAACTAATTTCGCTTCCAATGGCCATTCTATTATGTATCTTATACAGCAGTAAAGCTTTTATACAGTTTTTAAGAAAAAAAGCTTCAGTGTCCAATTCTGTGAACAAGCAGCTTTAATGTAGATTTATAGAATAGGGCGGCATATTCTCTAATCTTTTGTTAACCCATTACCAAACAATAACGACATATGACCAGTTGCAGATGACACTAGAAAACACTGTGGGAAAAGGAGAAATTGCTTGTAATGAGCAATTTGTCCTTTTCCCTCAATGTTTTATACTCTATCAGAAGCCGACTTTCAAATTTCATCACATTTTGAAATGTCATCTGCAAACATTTTCAATTTTGGACAGTCGAAAAAAAAAAATTTGGTGTTTGGTAAAGGGTTAAGTCAATACAGAACTCATGTCTATCGGTTTTCAACATACTTGTCCATTATAATTGGCGTTGATATCTAGAAAGTTTCTCTTCCGCCTCAGTCCATAAGACTCCCTGACAGTGTTGTAGTCTGCAAGGCCGTGATCTCGACCCCTCTGAAAAACAACCACCAGTTATTGTTTACATTCATTTTCAAAATCTATCTATTATAGTATCTTAATCATGCCTCTCCTGATAATCCAAACGTCCAATGTCAATTTGGATAGTATTGGGTACCTTAGTCTTGCAACTTGGTCCTGAATCTCTTAACAATGTTTTCACTTGATCTCAAACTTATAAACACTTCTTGTTATGCTTCTGATGCTAACAACAATAGCATTTAATCATTTTTTACCAAAAAAGCAACATCTTGGCTTTGATGATAAAAATTTCTGTCAAAACTTTTAAAGGTGCTTATTCACAGGAGAGAAATTTTGATAGTCAAAATAAAATGCCTTTGAAACAATACAGGTTTTGTATTGTTGTATGATAAACATTTAAAAGTAGTTAATGAAGGCATATTCAATTCAGGAAGTGTCAATATATGTAAGTGGGTACTGTTATATGTGGTAGATCTAAAAACTGTTGCATCGCTTTTGGATATAAATTCATTAATAATCCACTGTGAGTAGGCTCTTTAAACTTTAAGATTTAATGATCCTGATTTTGATTCCAATGACTATCCTCCAGTGTATATCATACAAAAATAAAGCTGTTGTAAAATTTTAAAGAAGTCAATTTAAAGTTACAAACTTCCTCACATCTGTGAACAAGCACTTATAAATAAGGACATTTAAACAAATTGCTCTTCAACCCATTACCAAACAATAACAGCATTTGATCAGCTGGTTGCAGAAGACTCTGGAAAACATTGTGGGAAAAGGAGAATTGCTCGTAACAAGCAATTACTCTTTTTCCCACAATGTTTCCTACCATGTCAGAAGATTATTTTTCAATTTCATCACATTTTGAAATGCCGTCTGCAAACTCTTTCAATTTGGCGTTTGGTAAAGAGTTAAATTGGTGAGATGGTCTCATCTTAAGTGTTGGATCAACTTTCTTTTGTGCTTTAGAAGCTGTATACTTTTTCTATTAGTTATAGCAGATGTCTTACACAATGTGACCATAGGAACAGTTGCTAATTACTTGATAATGTTTTCAAACATAGCATTGAAAAGTTATTCAATTTTTTATCACATAATCTTTCCATCCTTTTCATATTTCTAAGTTTGGTCAAATGGAAATCATTTTTTAAAAGGTAATTTAATAAAGTAAATGTTTTATAATTCCTAACAACAAGGTAATGATTACAAGAATAAGCTACAAGCATGTGTTTTTGTTTTTTTAAGTTAGCCATTGAGAGGTAAAATAAGAAATACAGTTCCAAGGGGTTGTGAAATTTGATTTTGATTTACTTGTCCATAAATGCTAAATCTTTTTCTGAAATAGTCTGTATAAAGGTTATATAGTAAATTTTAGTACAAACTCACTTGTTGGTAAGGGTTGTTGGATAAGTTAGGCAACACAAACAATTGATTTCGACACCCCTGGTTCCCTTACCTGTATGTTCAATGCTGCAAGATCTCTACGAGAAAATTCAAGGGGTCCAAACAGACTATCTGAAAAGAGGAGACAAATCAAAACTAACAATCTTATTCATTGTATATGTAAAATCATTTCTCAGATTAAGAGAGGTTATTATGAAATCTTTTCAACCAGATATTTACTAAGTCGTAATTCACAATGCATTTATTTCTCTCTGGTGTTTCTATCCTTGCATTGCTGTGCTCATAATATCAATCAAGATTGAATTGAAGCTTTACATGATTTTCAACAGATTTCAGATATATTACTGTGGTCAATGAAAGTATTTAAGGTGCATCAACAGCTAAAGTCATTTAGAGAGTCAATAAACGGATAATATTGTTTCAGTTTTCATACACCTAGAAATTCTTTTCCAGTGCTTATCAAGCAACAGACTGTTTCCTCACATAAACAAAATTGATCAGTAGTGAGTGCCAAATGAAAAATGTCAGAATGCCTTAACCCTTTACCAAACGCTAAATTTTTCGACTGTCCCAAATTGAAAGTTTGCAGACGACAATTCGAAATGAGATGAAATTGAAAAACAATCTTCTTCTGGCAGAAAAGGAAAATTTACTCGATAAGAGCAATTTCTCCTTTTCCAACAATATTTACCAGAGTCGTCAGCAACAAATTGGTCAAATGTCATTACTCTTTGGTAATGGGTTAAATGAATGTCAGAGAATATTAGCCTAACAAAGTTCTCGAACTCGAGACTTCTTTATTCCAAATCGGGACAATCTACCATCTAATCTAAATCAAGATGTAAAAAATTATTTCTGACAGATGTAAAACTTTATCTTACCTGTGACATCAGATACCATGATCGAGTCCTCCCTCTCGGCAGACGTGTATATCATACCACGAAGTAAAGCATCAAAATCATCATCAACAAACCGCTTAGGGACAAAATAAAATTACAATGGATTCACAATCGGTATAAGTCATTTCCAGGGTGTTCCCTTGACCCCATGATTTATGCTACTTTGCCAGACTTTCAATCCCTTTTAATAGAATTACAAATGGAAAACAATGATCTTTAGAGGTCATATACAGGAATTGAGGATCATTTACTATATAAATTGGAGGTCAAGGAAAACTGTGGTTGTTTCCATCCAAACATTGGCTAATATTGGTGATAAAATATCTCATAGAGAACTTATAAAGACCACAGGGGCCTGAATCAATGCGTACATAATGTATATTCTATAATAAAGAGACGTATCTTATAAAATATATATAGAGGGATTTGGGAGATATGCATTGATTCAAGCCCCTGTGATAAAGACCAAATAAGATTACAACCGATTCAGGAAGGTTATTAGACATTTTCTAAAAACTTTTGCTGATATGTTTCTCTATGAAATTTTTGCAGCAGAAAATATTCTAAAACATTTGAGAAAAAGACATTTCGTCACAGTGATTAGAATCTTCAATTGGCTTATATATAACTTTAACAGAGTATGTGAGAAAATTCAAGTAGGAGCTTTCAGCAAGATTTGTCTCCTGGATAAACCTATAAACAGCATTCCATGCAGTGTTAACCCTTTCCGAAACAACAAGTTTTCGACTGTCCTAAATTGAAAGAGTTTGCAGACAACATTTCAAAACATGATGAAATTGAACAATATTCTTCAGAAAGAGCAGAAAACATTGTGGGAAAAGGAGAAATTGCTCGCTACGAGCAATTTCTCATTTTCCCACAATGTTTTCTATAGTCGTCTGCAACAAAGTCGTCAAATGTCGTTATTGTTTTGGAAAGGTTTAAACCATTTACATTTATTTACCTTTTTTGTAGCACCTGTAGCATAGGACATCAAAAAACAATATAACAAAAGGATAATAGCTCCTAACAAGCAATTTCTCCTATTCAACAATGATTTAAACACCAAAAGGCGTTTATATGTGGTAAGTTACTTCTTGTTTAGTCATAAGGTAATTGTTTATGTAACCAAGGTGAGAAAAACATGCAGCCAGAACAATACTCAAACCCATGACCTCCACAAACTGTGCGAATGGTCTACAGACTTAGCTATTCGGCCTACCTACTCATTTAACTCTACCTTGTAAATCAAGAGCCTTAATACATACAGTCAAACTTGTGTTAAGAGGCCAGCCTATGGGACAGAGTAAATTGGCTGTTTAAGACAGGTTGGCTGCTTAACACAAATTGATTTACACTATAAATCTAACAATGGGGCTTTCTTTAGTGGCTGTTTAGGCAGGTTGGCTGCTTAAAAGGGTGGCTGCTTAACACAAGTTAGACTGTACTCCTCTTCATAATTGTAACTTGTCTTGAATTTCCTTAAGTACTGACTAGGCTTGTTGAATGAATCTGGAGTTTCTATCACTGTAGCTCTTGTGGGTCATTTACGTTGGGCACCAATGTAACCAAGGTGAGAAAAACATGGAGCCAGACCAATATTCAAACCCATGACCTCCACAATCAATGTGAATGCTCTACCCACTGAACCTTCTGGCCCACTTACACCGTTAACCCATTACCAAATGATAACGACATTATACAAGTTTGTTGCAGATGACACTGGAAAACATTATGGAAAAAGGAGAAATTGCTCTTGATGAGCAATTTCTTCTTTTCCCACAATGTTTTCTTCCTTATTAGAAGATAACTTTTCAATTTCATCACATGTTGATATGTCTTCTGCATACTCTTTCAATTTGGGACAGTCGAAAATTTGGCGTTTGATAACAACTCTACCTTGTTAATTGAGACCCCCCATTCATGAATGTAAATGTCCAGATATATCTAGATCAAAAGTTTATTTTACCTTCGAATCCCAGAACACTGTACAAAGGCGCAGAGCTGCATATTCTTGAAAGGTGTCCTTTCCTTGGTTTCTCAAGAAGTTACAGTTTGGGGCTCTAGAAGATAATGCAAGAAACTATTCTAAACAATGGCTGCAGTTTGTATCTCAATGCAACAATTTCATAATTGTCTTTTGCCAAATGTCCCGTTTAAGATCATTTGTTACTCACAATTGATATTTGATTGATATATGCAATTTATAAGAATTTGTTTAGAATTGTTTATATGGGTTTTACATCACATCAACATCATTTAAGTTATGGTGTGATGCCCAACTCTGAATGGAACAAGAAGCCTTTCTCAACTGCCCAAAAGGGCTGGTCAAGCCAGGGAAAACCATCAGCACTTGTAAGTCGGCCTGAAAACCACCTCTTATGAAAATCCAAATGCCATCACTGAGATTAGAAACCATCGCAGAAAAGGGGCCATGTAAATTCAAGTTCAGTTCTTTAAGCACTAGGCTACAGAGGCCCCAATTTGTTTACAATTGGGGAAAAAAAGTCCTCTGGTACATAAGAACTACTGTTCAAAACATGTCCATCCACCTAAAACAACTTTGTAGCCAACAATCTAAATTGTAATACGGTCTTCTATGAGAGACAGAAATAAAAGTTGAAACAGGAGAAAAATTAAGCCAGTACAGTAAATCAGATGTTCAATGCAAGACTATTTCATGCTTCATTATAAGGGAATGATTTATTGTTCAGTTATAATAGTATTGGAGTGAACCCTTAAGAGAACCTGTTCCCTCTTATTCCATGCATAGTCTGCATCAAAAAACTAAAGAAACCACGGTGAGAAAAGGAGAATTATATTGCTTGCCAGAAGCAATTTCTCCAATGGTCACAGTGGTTTATACTTATCATCTCAAATAAAAATCATATTCTAAATCGTTCAATTGAAATCAGCCGATGCTTTCAATTTGGACAAGTCAAAGATTCCCGTCATGTATGAGGAAATAAGTCATAACCTACATTCTCCATACACCAGATGGTATGAGGGTGTGGCCGAATCTCATGGCTGCAGACTGAAACTCCTGGGATATTCCAGGGTGGATGTTGGGATTGTAGCCATTGAACATGGTGTGCTCTGGAACAGACAAGTAATAAGGTCTTTAATTAATTTAAACTTATCTTTGTTCGCATTGATTGTGAAACAAGTTCTTACAACTTAGATCAATCACTCTCAATTCTGCTTCCTAGATATATAACCAGTACTCTTACCAAATGTGGATTAATAGTGGATCCCAAGGCAGATCCCACTACTCACAGAATTCAAACCAATGACCCTTGTGTCCTGAGGCCGACACTCTACCCCTGGACCACTGTCTCCCTAAGTTCATTTGCCTGTTACTTTTGAAATCTTAGACTCCAATTGACTCAAATGTTAATTATGTATTTTCAAGCCTCTGTCGAATTAAGAGTAGTGTTTTCTCCACATAGTCATATGCTGAAACATCAAGTTGATCCATGTTTTTTCTATGGAGCAACATATCGTCAGTAAAATCAGTATACAAGCTGTCAAATCTGACCAAGGCACCAGGATTTGTGTTCTTACATCCCAAACAAATAGTCCTACAATAAGCAATTAAAACAAACTTTGAGAGCATTGCTGGAATACCATCTATACAACAAACATATCAATGTTCTGCAAGGCCACCTTTTTCTAGCAGAACTATGCACTAGACGTCGAAACTGAGAATTTCATCTGATGCGAAGACTTCAAAAACCATTATGGCCATATGATATACATCATAATGATCCTACTATGCTTTTGTCACGATGGTTTCTTTACTTAATTTCACAAAATATACACATATATAATGCTGGTCATCTGTAGTTACACCTATTTGCTATCAAGCATGAATTCGAAAGATGACAAAAACGGTTATGTTTCTGAAAAGTATTGTGTAGCATAATAAATCAAAATAATGTAGTAAAAAAGGTTATATATCTGAAAAGTATTGTGTAGCATAATAAATCAAAATAATGTAGTAAAAAAGGTTATGTTTCTGAAAAGTATTGTGTAGCATAATAAATCAAAATAATGTAGTAAAAACCAGTTATTGGGTAATAAATGTTGTTGAAACTATACTTTACTTGTTTCGATTGAATAATATGGATATTTCAACTTGAATTCTTCCCTGGAAACACTAGTATTTAACCATATTGGAAGCCAGTCGTAGAAAACAATTTTCTGAAAACGAAAACAATAGAAATATTAATATATCATGTGCCATCTATACCTATATAGCAGGATGAATCACACCAAAAATAGCTAGGTAATGGATGCTTCATGCACAGTTTTACATCAGTCATGATCTTTACAAGTTTCTTAACATATAGTCCTTTAAATGATTAGTTGTTAACCAATCGGTTTGTGTATTTGATTGAAACCCGCATACAAATATGATACTTAAAAAAAGTCAGCTTTCATCTGCCAGACAAGTCAAATCAACTTGATTAATAAGTGACACTACCCTGTTAAAAAGTAACAGTAGCACAAAGGAAAAGATCAGCCTTAAGCCTTTGTTTCAGGTACTTCATTTTCAGGTTTCAGGTGTTTCATCAACATGTTTGAGTCACATGAGTTGTGACTGCTAATAAAGTTTTTTTTCGTTTTTTGTCAAAAAACCTCAATTTTAAGCTTTGATGGTGAAATACATTTCATTAAAACACTAATGGTAAGGTTCTTTCCATTGCTTAAATTTTTATTGTGATGGTCTCATTTAATTAATTAATTAATCAATTAATTAATTGATGTAAACAGTCAAAAGGGCTATACAAAAAATAATTCTCTGAATACTTATTGAAATAATTTACAAAAAGTAAATCCTGATAAGCCCTCTGTTAAATGCCTGTCATTGCATTATCAAAAGAATCTTCCAATCAGTGAAAAAGATATGATAACTCTACTTCTAGAAGTTTTACCTGATACTGAGCAATGACCCTGATGCGAGCTTTGTTGAAAATTTGTTCATCATTCCAGTTTGGGTGGTCATCCTTGATTCTACTTGCTAACAAGTTGTGGTATCGAAACCAAAGTATTCCCAATGTCAGCAGGAATGGATTCTCGTGTCCCCTGGGATTACCAATTCCTGTCAATAAAGCAAGAAATTTGTAATGGTAATGGTAGTCTTGTTTTGACCATTTTTTTCCTACAAGGAACTTTCAGTGAGACCAAGTTGAAAACATCAGATTACAATGACTTAATTTAGTCTTTCTTCGATTGTGAAAATTGAAGCATCATTCAGAACTAATTCCAAAGTAAAGGAGAATATCTTTTTAATTTTCTTTAAGACTCTTTGTTACAGCCATTGTGCCAAAATCAGGAATCAATGTTCATTTGAACTGTAAGTCTCATGATATTCCGTTCTAGAATAAAGTTGGTTGTTATTTGCATGATAAATAATGGAGCAATAGTCAAGTTTTTTTCAACTTTTATGCAACAGTTACGCAGTGAAAAGTTTTTCTTAGCTGCAGGGTTTTCCTTGACCCCAAGTTATAAAGTAACAACCCCCAATTCCTGAAATGACCCATTAAGGTCATTATTTTCCATTTCACAATTCCATATATAAGGGGTCAAAAGCCCCCCCCCCCCAAATTAGCATAAATCAAGGGGTCAAGGAAAAACCCTGCTTAGCTGGCTCTTCGATGTTTTATTTTTTCTCATTTATACACATTTTGACACCGATTCATTACAACAGAATAAAGCTATGTGCAATTACATGGCATTGTATCTGAAATATTGTTGAAATGATGTAAAACCCATAACAAAAATGGCAAAGGAACTATAGAGCATCAAAAGAACTCACTATGAAACCTGGAGACCGGTTTGAGGACATGTTCCTGTGTAACAGGTGGATTGGCATATGGAAGCCTTATAGAGTTATTTGGTGGGAACAATCCGCCAGCCAGCTTGCCGTCCTTGAAGGAGCGTATAGCGTCACTCCACGCTTTATTTGGGCCATATATCAACTGTCCATCCAGGTAGGGTGTTATCTCATTGAGCTCAAAAAATAAAATAGCAGTGATTAGGTACAGGTTTCTTGGAATTGAATTATCAAAATGTCAGAGTAAATCTGCCTAACTGTATAATCATAAGATCCATTACATTTTCTACATAAAATGAGTCATTTAGGTTATCTTCGATTCTGTTTCTTCCTTAAATGTGTTTATTCGCATAAGTATACCGGCTCCGATTCTTCTTACCTATGACAAAATGAAATACGGAGAACGCATGTTGACACTTTAGATTTCATTCGCAAAGGACTGAAAAGTCAATACTAGTGTAACGAACAGAGAACCTCTCAAAGACACAAACACATTCAATTAGTGAAAAACACTGTCATTCACTGAGCAGTTGTGTTGTCTATATATATACCAGCATGTTCTCTCAAACAATGCATTAGGTTCCTAATTTGCATAAACGTTCAACGAACGTTACATAACTCCGACTTCCGAGAAGACTCGTCCCGAGTCTTGGCAAATACGTGGGGCAGGCAACTCCGATAGAAGGAGAAGTCTTTATCCCACCGCTGCCACCAATGTAACGAACCGAGCATATGAACCTCTCAAAGACACAAACACATCCGATCAGTGAAAAACACTGTCGTTCACTGAGCGGTTGTGTTGTCTAAATGCATTAGGTTCCTAATTTGCATAAACGTTCAACGAACGTTACACTAGAGAAGTTTATCGCAAATGTGATGATAAACTCCAAGTCCTGGAAGAAACTTGATCTATGATTCTTCATTGAATAAATATGGGAATACGACGAAGAGAACATCTGTCGGAAGGAATCATTAAGTATTTCAAGTAAGTCAGTACATTTTCAAACAAAATATGAATGTGCCACGTTTTCCTCCAAATTCCGTTTTCTTTACCTCTTAAAGGAAGAGTACCAGAAAATCAAAGTAACATCAGTATTAAACATTTCAACAAAAACTGCGGAGATTTCGCCTGCTCTCAATTTAGAGTTTTTCCCAGCGATTTCGAGACGACTATCCAATAAACAACCTATAGTTTAATCAAAATTGATTCAGTCAATAAAATAAACATACGATGATATCAAACTAGAGGGACAACCCAAAAATTGAACCCTTCTTTTTTTATCACAATTTTTTTTTTTTAATTCCTCGATAAGATGGTTCATAAATTACCTGTTGACGTGGATTATTCGGGGAGTAGCCTGTCGCCTGATCGTACCGCGTGCGAAGGAACGGCATCTGCATGCCTTCCTCTCGCCGGGGATTGAACCTCGGATGGTCCTCGGGCACGTCGATGTTGAAATACTCCATGGGACACCCTGGACGCTGCGCATCAACGATTTCCTCCACGAGCTGCTGGCCTGGAAATATTGAAAAAAAAATGGGTTTGTTCCAGCACTTTCATACATGACACAGCAACTGGCATGCCTGGACGAATGGATGAAGTATCCAGACAAGGGGATCCACTCGATACATTCTACCTTGAGTTTTGCAAAGCAGCGACACCGTGCAAAGAGCTAATAAACGTGTCTATTAGGTATTTGCACCGTGCCATACAAGCGATTTTTGAATAAAATCTAAATTGTAAGAACTTGTGTTACAATTGATGGTAAAATAGATGAGTTTAGCAGAATCAATGTAGAATAAATAAGTTTAAACTGTACCGAAGTATACAAGCAGGGCGGTCCTCCCCGCGTAGGACCGAAGTCCCGCCGGACCGTGGTGTGCAGCTTTACTGATTTCAAGAGGATTGGGCCTGTGGCTCCCTGCTGGTTGGTAAACACCGTCATCATAGGCTACCTTGCTCTGGCGTATCAGCTGGGTTTCTAAAATTAAAATGATAATAAACTTAATTATGGGATAGAAAATTAAGTTGTATGCTTTTTTCAATATTACATGTAATTCAATTCAGCGGGTCTGTAGACAGCGTCTCTGTAGGCTACAATACTCTAAAGTTCTTTGAAAAAAAAGTTAAAAAGCCATTTAGCCACTCTTTAGCCATTTCTACTGTATTTCAGGTCAATAAAGTCGGTTGATGTACAGAGTTCAGAGCACGACTATAGTTAGTCAATCACAAACGTGAAGCACTTTAGAAATGTGAAGCATAGCCTTGCACCGAGTTTTCAATACATGTAGTTAAATATGTAAGAGCAACATTACCCGCGCCGCCCCAATCCGGATGTATAAGGTTGTTGTACCAGCCATCGAAGGGAGGAAGTTCGTATTCCGTGCTCTCCGTCTCTGAAACAAAGATCGTTTCTTTAAACATATTTCATTGCCATATCAATTTACAAACGAAATATGTACAACCAGTCAAGAATATGAATAATAAGGCAAAATGGTTTGGCCACAGGTTCTACCAACTTCGATTGGGCCAACCCCTTGGCAGGTATTTATAGATTGTAATTATCAATAACGTTTTCACATCACCATTGTCTTAGTTTAACTTTTGATTCATTAATGTTCCGGTAAATTTGGAAAAACATGTTTATTGTATGACGATTTAGTGATAACCATCGAAAGAGCATAGTTTGGAGAAAAAAAGTTGAGTAAATGAAATAAGTGACAAAGATCGTTAGAAATATACTTCGTTTTGCCTATCGAACTGCTTACTTATTTATACCTGATTTTCACACTTCTGCAAGATTTAAGAAAACGTTGTGTTTAAGGGAGTAATTGTTTATATGTAAAACAAATGCTCGTGCTTTTTCACAATGGTCTCTATCTGGTATCATATGAAAAATGCGATTCAATCATGCGTTTTTGTCGTCTTCTGTTGCTTTCAACTTGAATCACACAAACTTCGCTCTTCTCGATTCAATTATGCTTTAAATAGTTACGTTTAATTACATATCATACAACAAGACAAAACCTTTATTCTTTCACCGACATTTTATTTTGGCTTTACACTTTTCTCATCTGTGAACAAGCACCTTTAAATACACGATTATATATAAGCGGAGACATAACAAAAGTAGTGTGTTATTTGACTATCGGAGCGTTAAAAAAATGCTATTAAGGTAAAACAGTGGCAAAGTTTGAATTTGTTTTGAATAAGAAACAGACGCATACTTACCAAGGTTTGATTAGTCATATACGAAACCATATTTAGACAAAACATGAAAAGCCTTGAAATGTGGTATTGTAGCCTACCAGAGACATGTTATCTATGTCTCTGAGCCTACTAAAACACATGTGAACCATGCACAGAGGACCCCGAAAAGCTTACAAACCAAATAGCGTCAATAATAACACTGTAATCTCTCTACAATATCGAATTAAAGACGGTCGCTTTACTCAAGTTCGGCTGTCCCAAACTGAAAGAGTTTGCAGACGACATTTCAAAATGTGATGAAATTGGAAAACAATCTTCTGATAGGACAGGAAACAATGTGGGAAAAGGAAAAAATGCTGGTTAACCAATTTCTCCTTTTGCCACAATGTTTTTCAGAGTCGTTTGCAACAAGGTGGTTAAATGTCGTTATTGTTTGGTAATGGGTTAAAGACGGTCTCTAAACTCAAGTTCGACTGTTCAAAAAGAACACTTACCTTGTGAAAACGTGTATCCGACACACGCACACAGAATAGTCATTTGAATTAATTCCATCACCTCAGATCCAAACTACGCGGGAATCAATTCACAACTAGTGTGGGATATTCTCCTTGTATATATGATCCAGGCGTAGATGCGTCGCCTTGTTTCAGTCTTAATGATACTCAACAGTTTTGATCATCCGAGTTGTATGTCGGCCCTCATTCTGTTTTATATAAGCTGAATATCCGGAACAAATTAAGGGATAAATATATGTTCACAAGGAAGCTTAATAGACACGGTTTGGAATATATAGACACATGTATATGGTCAGATTGATGGATGGATTAGAACATCTGAAAGTCTTTCCTTGAATAATTAAGTCCAAATATCATACATAACCCAATCTTTCATATCTGGATCAATTCAAAAGGTTCCAAATTCAAAGCATTATCTACATACATGTACAATGAAAATCGAGATTTCAACTATATACACGTTCAACGGTTCTTTCTTTGCAATTTCGAACTACTAATAAGATCGTTGAAAAGAGGAAAATTATTCCAAGAAGTACACATCTAAAGCAGTAAGCACAGTCTCTTCTAACACTTTTCATAATGCACTTCTTAAATAATGATCAAAATTATCACTAACATGTAAGTTAATAAGGAAATTTGGATGTAAGTAATGAATGACACTTAAAGGCTCTCCATCGTTCCACTTTTCGGTGCGAGCATTAGAAATGCACCCAGAAAACAGAATTTGTAGTAAATAATTATGAGCACTTAATTGTTGAACATTCGATGTGAAAAAATGGTTAAAATCATGTTGCAAATTGTCGTCTTCTTTTTCTAATTTAGTTTTTCTTTCTTTTTTTTTATCACAGCCCGTACACAATAATGAATTATATAATAGTGTAAGTTTTAAGCGTCGTAGAAGGAAAATAATATTTTTGACAAGGGGTTTATGCAGAAGTGCATTAAGTATCTTGGTAGTGCCCATCATACTACTGTCACCTCATACATGTACAGTGTAAATCTATTTATTCGAAGTCGATTTAAAAACGCTAAAACGCACTGAGTGCAGAAACTTTAAGAAACCACTGTAACGAACTGAGAAATTGCTCGTCACGAGCAATTTCTCATTTCGTTACAATGGTTTCTTTCTTACAACACGATTTTAATGATATTCTTGTACTTTACAAGTGTCGTCTGCTGTAGCTATCACAAATATCCATTGGGAACAAACGGTTCATATCCCACGTACATGTACACACTACCAAAAGGAACAGAAATTAAGTGTATCACATTTTCCTATCCTACTCAGTTTTCAGCTTCTTAGAAGCAGACTCCTTTTGAAAAGAAACATAAAACACATTTTTCAAAGTATCATTGTTGTCTGCTGTCAGTTAAGATTTGGAAAATATTGAAAAATCAACATGTGGGAAACGAATGTGACAAGTGGGTGTCTAGAACACTTATCCCTTTTCCTAAATTTCTAAGTGAAGATTAATTTACGCTTCTAGATACATTACAAGCGCGTCGTACTTTGGATTACGCATAGATCCAATGACAATCTGAACTCAGATCGGGTTCATCCAATAAAAAAGCGTGATTCTGAGGTCACGGAACTTCCCGAGTGGTTACGAGCACTAGTAAAACTCTTTTGTCCCCATTTTTCTTCCATTATGAATAGTAATGCCTTACTCATTCTCGATGGGTTGACCTCAGACAAAACTTCTTAACATATCAAAGGTTCAGTGATATATGATTTAGTAAGTGTTTCATGTTTGTGAAGGACTTACTTTAGCCTTTCATTGAACCCTCGGAATGAAGTAAGGCGTTGAGAGATTACGCCTAAACAATTCATGTTCTCGCATTCAATCGGGAGTGAAATTCGAAATCATAGTAACGAACATTTCCTCATTTCGCCAAACTATTTACTGTACACAGAACCCTTTGAATGCTGGGTAATCATATATTTTCATGTCGTCTGCTTTCCAAAAACATTAAAAATATCAGCTTGATTTTGATCAGGAAAGAAACTCACGGTAGCAAACAGGTTAGATCACAGGCCAGTCGCCAATTCACTTGGCGACTGGCCTCGATCCAACCTGTTTGCATAAGCATGAAGACGGTTTCAGGACTACAAAGGTTAATATGGGATGTATCTTGTAACTTGTATATTTGCATCCGGGTACGTTTATCCAAATTCAAGGACTCATTTCCGCACCGTGTAATATGTATCAATAACAGACGACACTTTTGTTTTTGTATTTGAATATTTGCAACAGGCGAGATGTCGAATCCATTGTTCCTAAGGCAGACTCAGTGCACGTTGAGCGATTTCTCATGATACCACGATGCTTTCTATTTGATATTTTAAAACAAATTCAATTAATTGCCGAGTATGTAACAATACAGATGTGCAGTACTGAAAGAAGAATATGTACACATTATTATATCTTATTATATTGTTTTATTCTATAATATTGTTATATCTTATAATGCCAAAATGCTTTCTATGTGTTTATAAACATTTCATTATTCATTTGTTAACAAAATGAGTCATTATATAGGGGTAAGCATTTCACCGTTTTTTTCAGTACTTTGCACTAGACAATATAAAAAAGTTGGAGCCAATTTACAGAGTGACCAGAAGTACATTTTATAAAACTGCCAAGTGTAACAGAAATCATTACGAAAGAGAATAATTTGCCCGTCATAAGCAATCCATTCCTTTTTCATGGTGTTCATAATCACTTTCAGCTTATTTTTCAGTCTCTTATTAAGTAAACTTGTAAAGAATAGGTGAAGATATGTTTAATCCATTACCAAACAATAAGGACATTTGACTAGTTTGTTGAAGACGACTCTGGAAACCATGGTGGGAAAAGGGGAAATTGCTCTGAATGAGCAATTTCTCTTTTACCCACCATGTTTTCTGTCCTATTAGAAGATTATTTTTCAATTTCATCATATTTTGAAATGTCGTCTGCTCTCTTTCAATTTGGGACAGTCGAAAATTCGACATTTGGTAAAGGGTTAATCAGCAGTATAAAATCAAGTACATCAGCATATTCTAAACATAAATTTGATCCTAGACACATTCTTCCATTCAAGTCTAACTAGTTCATGGTTTCATGTGTGTAGAAGCAATCAGCCTCTTACTTCATGTACCTTTCTGCTGCATTACTCTTTAGAAACCAAGACAAATTGATCATAATAAGATATTATGTTATTGCCATAATGAACTGCTTCTACCCAGAATCATAGAGAAAATGCCTCCTTTTCATGGTACTTTTGTCGTCTGCTGTTGCATTGAGTTCCCAACAGTGTGTGTATGTGTATGTGCTTGAGTGCATATGTACTGTAAGAAACGAGAGAGTGTAGCTTATAAAATATTTTTTCACATAAATAGAAGAGCACAAGTGCATAATTACATAATTATCAGTTTGAAATATCAGGTGCTAGTAAAGCCAAGCAGAGCACACAAGCATAAATTGCTCTCATTATTGACCGATTCTTTTGTCTTAATGTTTAGGTAAATTGTTGTTCTTAGTGGATTTACAATTGAATTGAAGGCAGAACTGTAGCCTGGAGGCCTGGCCCATGCATACCCGCATTAGGTTCGCAGTATACGAACGGGCCAGGCTCCAGGCTATCATAACTGGGGTTATTTTGGTCAAAAGGGATAGGGGAAAAACAGAATTTACTCTCTAAACTGAGTTGACATCTTTATTTACGAAAACAATCATTCAACAAACAAAAAGAAAATGCTTAAAAATCAAACTCACTCAAAAGTGTAACAAAAAATACAAGAGTGTAGTTTTAGTTAAATAGGTGTCCATAAACACAAAGCATTTTTGGTAAATCATGTGTCAAAAATACAAAATATTCTTGATTCTTTATGTGTCAAAATACAAAGAATTTCTGAACAAGTATATACTAGGAAATACAAGCATCTTGAGTTGTAATAAAGTGAACTTCAGGAAGTAAAAAGAAAATATCCAGCACTAGAAATGCAAGGTTGTTATGAAAAATGAATCGCATGAAGCTAACACCTTTTCACTCCATTACCAAACAACAACGACCTTTGACCAGTTTGCTTCAGACGACTCTAGAAAACATTGTGGGAAAAGGAGAAATTGCTCTTAATGAGCAATTTCTCCTTTTCCCAAAATGTTTTCTGCCCTATCAGAAGATACATTTTCAATTTCATCACATTTTGAAATGTTGTATGCAAAATCTCTCAATTTGGGACAGTCAAAAGTTTGACAAAGGGTTAAACAGTCAATAAATAAAACTTTCCTCTAACATAGAGGATTAAATGTAAGTGAAAATTTCAGAATGTTTAGTAAATGACAAATTGATCCTAAAATTGCAAATTTTATATAATCTTGGAAAGGTAGCCTATTACTGCTCACATTTAAATCTTATTTGAAAATATTTTCCATTACTTAAAATAGTAAATATCAAAAAATTACTAAATGCCCACTTCTAAAATAATTTTGTGATGCAACAATCAAGATGAATTGCGCAATGTTGAACAAGACGTTGTAATACTATAACATTCTTAATATGTTGACTAACCGATTCACTATGGCTTCTTTTTGGTAAATTATTTACTCAATCAAATTTTGACCAAAGAGTTCCAAGATTGACTGACCATAATTTGAAACTGACCAAGATGTATATTTACTATCCATATACAAATTTGTAGAGTTTCAACTGAAGTCCATGCTTAAAGTTCTAAGCTTTAAGGTTTTGACCTATTAAGAACAGTGTCATAAAAAATAATCCTATTCTAGAATATACATATTGCAAAGAATATGTTGCAGTTATCAGGAATATATTTGTGTACATTTCAATATGAAAGAAATATGATATTGAAATACAATATTAAATGAGAACACAAATTATATAAATGATACTCAAGTCAACACTGCATAATACCACACTGTTCAATGGACGTGCATTCACTGCCTTGCAATTTAGACATGCCCATTGCCAAGTGTCTTATTTGGTGATTAATGTAATATTTACAATGTATTGGAAATTTGACAAAATACTCATATTATTTATAACAGTGTAGAAAGTCAAATGTGTCATTCAGGTAGAACAAAACAATAGGATGGAGAAATTGCCCCCACAATCTTTCTTATTTTTCCACCATGTTTTGAATGTTGTCAGATGAAGATACCTGGGCATGTAAACATGTTGTTGTAAAACATGTTTTTAATAATATACATAGTTGCAATTTTATCATCAAAAGCATTAAAACTTGTGTTAATCACAATATTATGTTATGTTACAGAGACAGTTCACCTGTTCATGATTCATCGGAAAAAAATTAGAACCAGTGCCATAATCCTTTACCGAACGCAAAATTTCCAACTGTCCCAAATTGAAAAAGTTTGCAGACGACATTTAGAAATGTGATGAAATTTGAAAATAATTTGATAGGGTGAAAACATTGTCGGAAAAGGCAAAATTGCTTGTTAAGAGCAATTTCTTCCTTTCCCATAATGTTTTCCAGAGTCGTCTGTAACAAACTGGTGAATTGTTGTTGTTGTTTGGGAAAGGGTTAAAACAATGCTTGAATGATCGATAATGACTTAAGGCTTCACTGAGTATTCTGTTAGTAAGTATATAGGTTTTGACTTTAGATAACAGTATTGCATCTATATCTACAAATAGTGTTGCTCAATCAACACAAGGAGCATGAAGAAAAGAGAGAACAAGTTTTAACATCACTCATATTCATTATTGAAAACATAAGCTCAAGCACTACCCTTGTTTTTGACCAGATTCAGACCTAACAAGCTCCTTTATCCTATGCTGTTGGTACTCGTAAGATTGTTCTCTATGAGACAATTCTATTAAGTACCCACAGCATATGATATAAGAGGCTCACGCTATCTTAAAGAAATTGATAACCAATCCACTAATCTAGACCCCTTAGCTTTTATAAAAAATTAATCTCTATATTGAAATTGTATATCAGTTCATGTATAAAAAAAAATGCATATACATTGTGAGCAGAATGCTATCATGCAATGTTGTCACATTGTTTAGACATTTTCTTTTCTAAATAACACATCACCCTTCTAACCTTCATCTTTGTGAATACTCAGAGGTCCTGACTTCTTTGTTTTGCACTATTTTTGGTCTTTTCCTGATTAACACTTTTCCCTGAAATTTCAACATGGTTGTTCTCTGCTGCCATTTCAGATGGCGGATTCACTACACCTTTTTGGTTACCAACTTCACCAGGATCATGCCCATCCATGTCAGGGTTGAACTCCTCCTCACTAGACACATATGTAATGTTAGAACCCTTGAGTTCCCCCTCCTCCAACGACTTTTCAATTTGCACATAAACAATGTTTTCTCTGGCGTTTTCTAATTGTTCTTTGTTAGTCTCTACTGCTGTTGGGTTCTTATCAACATCGACATCCATGGGGCTTTGTTCATCAATGATGATGGGTGTGTTTGGGGCTGTTTGCCAGAAAGAGGCTGGTTTGATAGTGATTCCATACGGGTTGTCATCCGGAGGAAGGAAATCGTCTGTGGATTTGTGTAAGAGATTCCTGGAGTTGCCTGGTAGTGGTAGAGCTTTGAGCTCCTCTGTGTCGCCCTGCTCTCGGAATGGGTTGAAGTTGGGTACCACAAGGAAGGCAAATGACAACAGCAGAACCTGGGAGAGAGAAAAGCCAAAATGAGTGAGTTTGTCTTAAACATATTGTACTTGGAGCATGATTTTATAAGTTTAAACTTATTTACTTTTTTGTTTATTAAACTTATTTACTTTGATGGAAGCTTTAAGTTTATCAAATTCACTCTCAATGACTCCTTCCTGGATACATAACCACTATTTGCACTGTTTCGTGAGTAAGTCCCTGCAGTTTTACAACGCCTCTAACAGGGTTTGAACTTGTGACCCTTGGTTCCAGAGGCCAAGTCTTACACCTTAACCACTGGGCCAAGTAGGGACTAGTAATATGATCTCAATAAAAGTTAACATATCATGATCAGTTCTGCAATGAACAACAAATATAAAATTCTTACCATGACGCATGTTGAGGCTTGAGCAGATCTGGTAGTTTTGCTAGTGATCATTGTTTGTAGTTTACGCAGCTGGGACATCAGGGTTCTTAAGAATAGTAAAATACACACTGTTATTTATGGTTAGCCTGTAAAACTGAATAAATATCAGTGAAATCATATTTCATTATATTCTGGGTTCCCTGCTAACAATTATTGAGGATAGACCCAAAACTTGACTGTCCATAATGGCTGGTCAAAGCGGGTAGATCCATATGAGTTGCAATATTTCAATTGTAAACATTTTTTTGTAATATAATCTTTTTACAACACAAAATATTGTGAGAAAAGAGAAATTTGCCTCTACAACTTAATCCAAAACGCCTCCAATGAGGCGTCACATGACAATATTGTCTCTAAGATTATTTTTATATATTTATCCATGTACATCTGTTTTGACTTACAGTTGTAAATATTTTCGTTCAGAAAAACCTACCATTGACAATAACCATTCACATATTTAAAAACAACATCAACAAACCCTTTTCTCATAGGACAAGCTCATTAGTTAAGTTTAGTTTTTAACCAATTCATTTTACATCCTTTTCCTAAAACCATTTCAATATGACATTCAGTGACAATTAGTCAAGTCATTACTGTATCAAACTAAAACGCAGATTGGGATTGTCATGTGATATTATCATGGTTCAAACGAAGGAATTCCTGCATTTATTTATAAACCAGCTTTCCTATAGAATTGCTGACAGGCACAATGTTCACTTCACATTACTTAACAGAATCAAAGGGTTTCAGCAACATAGAAGCAAAGAAATTGAAAAATGGTCATTGGTTTAGAGATAATATTTGTTAATATCAAATTTTGAATGTTAATTACTTCCAGAGAACAAATCTTTAATGAGGGAAACTCACTCATTTTGCTTTTCCAAGCTCTGCACTTTCTTGTGTAGGGTTTGATTCTCATTGGTGCATATCTTTACTCGCTTCTCAAGTCCATCTACATAGTCCATCTTTCTCTTTCGGCTCTCTTTAGCAGACACCTGAAAAAATAAACAAGAGCTCAGGTCAAAAGACATTTATGAACTGTGATTTAACATGTTTATATGTGTTTTACATCATGTCAACACTATTTCAATTATGATGTGAAGCCTGACTCTTAATAATGGGATAATACCTCATTCTCAACTACCCATAAAGTCTTTCATTCATCACTCTTTACTATAGTGAGGGTTTTCCTTAACCCCCAACTTATATAGTAAACAAGCCATAATTCCTGTATATGACCCCCTAAGATCATTATTTTTCGTTAACAATTCCATTTTAAAGGTTCAAAAGTCCCCAAAATAAGCATAAAGCAAGTGGTCATGGGGTTAAGGACAAACCCTGTATAGTTTACATGATTTCTAACAACATACCTTATTCCTGATCTTCCTGCGCACAGATTTCAGCGCCCTCTCTTCCTCCTTGGTCAGGGGCATGTTGGTCGGCAAAGTGATGCCTTCCCTTGCAAGTAAATCAAGCTCTTCCTCGCTGAGACGCAGTTCCGGAAATTTGTCCGATTTGTGTGTCCCCGCGGAAACATCTTGCATGGTGAAGGGTAGAGTGTCCGAGACACTTGGTGCAGAAACTTTGATGATTTTGATCGTCTTCGTGGCGCTGCCGTCGGGATGAAATGATGTGTTTGTTGCTGTGTCAAAGGTCATGAGATCTTCATGGTCACCTGGAGGTATGAACAAATGTGAAATATAAATTTTTGCTGATAAGGAGTTTTTCAAATCACATATGGATGACAATTTGTGTGTTTGTTTCTAAGTCATTTAATCAGTTTTTCTAAAAAAAGGTAACACATCCTTAATCAAAATCAGTAATAAAGTTTTCTAACCTAAAACTGCCTTTTCCTGTGTTATTGCTTTAACCCTTATAGTACTGGAACCTACTTCATGCTTATGCAAAAAGATTAGATCCAGTCCAACCGCCAATTTACTTGGGGACTGTCCTGTCATCTAATCTGTTTGCTACTCTCATTCTGAGTATCTTTCCTCATTAATCTAAGCAGATATTTAAGGTTTTGGAAAGCAGATGACACAAAAATCTATTTTAGAAAATTACCCAGCATTCTAAGGGTTAATACAATTACACAGAGTTTCATCAAGAGAAGCCATTATGATAGTTGTTAACAGGAATCAGAGTTTGCAGTAATTCTATAGAAAACTTGAGTTTTCCAAAGTTTACCTGGGTTAAGTCAGATTGAATTAATTTAGTTTTTTGTCTATACAGACTTTTGACAGTGTCCTTAATTCTAACAATTAGAAGTGGACAATTATAAACAGAATCAATACAAATACCAGTGTGAATATGACTAAGAATCTTTTTAACAAAAGAAGGAATTCCTTGACACTAGCAATAATTAGTTTAGACAATTATATGAGACAATTAAAGTCTCAACATAAAACAACTTTCCTTGTATGTGACAAATAATGGAATACCTACATTCTAAAAAAATCAATCCTATAGAAAATATTCATTACAAGTACAGCACAAACTAACCTAAATTAATGGAGACATTATCATCCGTGTAGGAACCGTCCTCTGGACTACTGACAAAGGCATCTGTATCGACGAACGCGTCTGTATCAATCGCATCAAAATTGATGTTTGTCATTTCACCAAAGTCAATATTCTCAAGCCCAAGCGGGTCCATCTGACCATTGGAGACTGGGCTGAGAGAGAGCTGGTCCCCTGCTGGACTGAGATCAATGTTTGATGACATTCCGGGACTGTTCTGGGTCACCCTCGGAGGGGAACCAGAGACACTATTTATATCTGATCCTGTGTGGGACATGTTGTCATACTGTGGTGAGAGTCCCCCGGATTCTAGTGAAACTCCGCTGTCGCTGTTGGACGGAGAATGAGCTGGTTGCATGACGTAGTCATGATCCGTGTATATCGGGGTCTTTGGGATTTTCGCAGGTTTCAGTTGGTCTTGAAATATGGAATCAAGTGTGAAGTCCTCGCTGAGTAGACCGAGAGAACTCTGAAAGATTTGATAGGAAATTGTTCAAACAAGCACTTTATAAGAGGATTTATCTCTTTGGAAGTAAATTGTTTATGTAGGGTCTCAATTGTTTTAAAGAGCTTTTTCAATCATATTGCAGTGTCATTTTCCATTTAGAAGTATACACAACTTCAACTCTTATAAGACATTCTTATTCTTTCATTAATTGAATTTTCTTCTCAAAGGATTATAATTGTGCATGGTGGTGGCGAACAGAATTAAAACATTTTCAAACTACAATATATTTACATTGTCATGTCCATTTTGAAGTGACAGATTACTCGGCGAGGAGTAATCAAGTTACCTTAATCAACTAAATGCTTTCAAAACTATCTGCTTAACAGCACTTGAAGTTGCTTGCATTGCAATGATTGGCAAAGAAAGTTCATACTTTAGTTAACATGAGGGAAAAGTGCACCTCAACACAATAGGGAAATCAACTAACTGGATTGCCTTCACACAATTCACTTTTGCTCTCATCAACCTTCTGGATGCCTCTTACCATTTACTTCTACCAATGTACATAGCTCGATAACCTACCAGTATTAGGCCAAGAAATATGTCTTGCTAAAAGAAATCGAACCTTGGTCGACCCATCCCTTGTCCCTGACTTTTGCCACTATGTCACCTTAGATCCCCGTCAAGCGAGGTGAAAATTGCCGAGACTTACCATCAAATCAGCACAAGTACTGGTTTAGTATCCATGAATCAAGCATGGAAGCATTGGACTCTCTTAGCGCACATGCCAAAAGGCCTATTGCCATGTACTTATCCAGATCCAGAAGAAGAACTTACAAAGTCCAATGTTTGAATCTCTGGCACATCCTCCTTCATTAGTATTCCGTCATCTGTGTCAAACAACAGATCCAGTATTGCCGTTGTCTGACCCGCCATCTTGGATCTCTAGGGGTCAATATAATAGGGGGCTGTCGAATCAATTCCTCCACGTCACTGAAAACAAGGTGTAAATATTGACATGAATTTTGGTTAAGTTCCAACAGCAGAATCTTGTTTACAAGCAACACACAAAATACGATAAACGAAACGTTAAAATAAATCGATAGACAGTTCAAAGCCTTGGGAGACTTTAATTACCTCAAATTGTGTTTATAAACTAAAGTTATAAGATAAAAAGATGACCGGACGAGTGATTATTTCACTAAACAAATGGTTGTCAAAATAACTATATTTAGCTCTTACGTTTTTCAACTATTTCGTGTTCCGCCTTGTCCAATCTCAGTGACGTGTTCCGGAAGTTGTCATATTGATTTCTAAAAATAGCGATCTGGGAATTTTGCAAAATAACATTTGCTGGTTTCTGCATTCTGTGAATTAGCCCCATAAGTTCGGATACCATTAACAAAAAAATATTTTTTCCTTTTTACAGTTATATTTTTTGGGACAATATTTCTTGATAAATAAAATCTAGAACGTTTCCCCTGAGATATTCTTGTTGAATTTTAAAAAAAGTAATCTTTTATATAGAAAGTAATTACAATTTAAATTGTATTAGGGGAAGCAACTCGAAAATACTCTTAGCACAACATTTGTCTCTCTTTGACCACATACCTGGTGTGACAGATGGTCAACACGCAGGTGAACTTTATAATTGAAGCCTTTTGGAAACCTTTTCGTGGGATGGTGATAAAAACACTAGGAAGCTTCAAATCAAAAACACGTTTTGTATAGAGACTTGTGTCAACATTTGAGCTGTATTTGTGATTTTAGTTAAGATAATCCATTGATGCATTAAATGTTAGATTAAGATTTGGCATCGTTGATTATCACGTTGCACACATTGTATTCACACAAAGGGTGCTGAATACAACTGCGATAAAATACATAACCTTTCCATACTAATTTCTCCCTCATTGGGTTACAAACCAGAGAAATTAATAATATGTGTATCTTACGAACGATGTAGATCGACAGTATAACTAACAGCAGACGACTTCGAATTGAAGCATCTGGGCGTCAATTATGAAACATTTGACTTTATCAAAGACCTAATAAACATATGAACAACGGCATAAACGTTGAGTTCAACTTGAGAATTCTTGCGTTACACTGGCTTTTTGTTCTCACAATAGCTTAAGGAAAATGCATTGATGTGTTCAATGTTTTATTGGTCTCTGATATTGCTTTAATTTCGATCAGTCCACTTTTCCCATATAGCAGAATAGGCTGACATGCTATTAAATGTCAAGGAGTAATCTTATGTGCTCACAAATGAACTGCAAGAAATATACATAACGATACGATGTATTTTTATCAGGGGCATAGCTTGACTGAAACGAATGTATAGACACGTGATTCTAAGGGGTCCGTGGGCATGCTCTCCAGGCAAAGAAGTGCATTCTGAAATCACCAAGGTGCGTTCTGGCATGTCTTTGAGAGCAAAATAATAATTAATAATAATAATAATTTGTTTTAGCAGGAAATAGAATCCCTTTCTATTCCGTGTTTGAGTCTTTTTTATTTTGATATTTTTTGCTTCCTGAAATAAAAGTGTAGGCACGTGCCTAACGTGCCGAAAGGAAGCTACGCCAATGTCTATAGAAATCCTTTTTATGGTCGCTGTACACTATTTATGTTTCCAAGTAGGCACTGTACTAGTGATATCTCCGGATGATCGAGACATTTCGCTAGCTTCCTGTTTATGGTATTAAACAGCTTTAATAATTCAGAGACATTCTCGTATAGGCCTATGTAGATAACATCCATGTCTCTGGATAATACGTTTTCAAGACTTCAAGAAACGGGTTTCTGTTGGAACAAAACCTGTTTCAGAATAAACTTATTTGTATCATTTCCGATGATATGTATACTATTTGCAAAGAATTATGAAATGCTGTACCTGTACTCAGAATTGCTCTAAATGAGAAAAAGAAGACAATTCAGAAAGTTGGATCTGCGATTGCGTAGTGGTTTGCGTCAAGGACTAGAGACCGACCAACCTTCTTTTTTTCTCTTTCCTTTCCTATTTTAAATCTCACACATTTTACAATAGCCATGAAGAATGTAGATATAGCAAACACAGCATCAATATTGTGTTCGCACAAATTGCATGAAAGAACATTAATAAAATCCAAACCCATTACCCCAAAAAAATCATGTAAGTCATTGTATACGAGTATGAGAGGGAGAGAAAGAATAGAAATGTGAGAGAAAGGGACTAAACTGTTCAGATTTTGAGCAAATTCCCACTTTCTCTCTCAATGAATTCCTCCCTACCAGAGCTACCACTTTATCACTTTTTAATATAACCTGATTCAACCATTTCACCATGCAAGACACATACCCTAGCCTTGTACTGGTCGGTTATCCAGGGAACATGTACTACAAGGCTGATGGGGTAGCCCTATAAAACCAAACTATTCTTTATAGACCACGTCTAGATCCGGCAACGAGACACAAGAAACCAAGGATCAAGTGGCCCAAGTGGCCGAAAGCATCAGAAAGGACATCATGGGGACTCCTAGACGAGGACCTAGACTCAATCACCGAATCGTCCATGCAAGGACAAGTGGACCGGAAGCTTCATACCCTCGACGCCAAAGTCTATTCTGTAGCAAAGAATCGGTTCGGAATAGAGGAAGCAAAGGTGCATAAGGAGCATCCGAAACCCAACATAAGGCAATTCCGCATTTAGAAGCTGGGACATGAACTCATGAATTAATGGTGAAACAAGCGGTAAAACGTTACAATCGGCATTCCGTATGTCAGCCAGGAAACTGCCTATCACTAAACTCTAAAAGTCGTCCCCAGGATTAAAACCTTCGGCGAAAGGGACCACGTGGTTTGAAGTTATTTATTAACAATTATAGACCACGGATACCCTTGGTAAATAAATGCGAGACAAAAGTGGGGAAACCAATTCGTCAACCGTAGTTGGTCCTGGAAATTAACTCAACCGATCTGCTAGAATTCAAAGGCTACTTAAGAAGAAAGTGTCGGCCTTATACATTTGGCAGATTGACTTTTCTGCACATATTCGCATAGTGCGAAACTATCTGCTTTTAAAAGAAATATTATAAATCCATAGGCGTAGGAGCATTTTCAACATGAGGGGGCAACTTCAGATGAGGACCGGTCTAAGAATAAATGTTCCTTAACTTTTTCATGACTTATTCATGCATTTACAAAATTCAATAACATTATGAGAATTAAAAGAAAGCGTATTAAAATGTGTGTCTTAAATAAAAAAAGAAAAAACGAAAAGAAAAAGGGATATGCTAGGTCTCGATCTCACGGGGAAATCAGATGTATTGATCTAAACAAAAAGTGGCAGCGACCAGACTGTCACAAACACGGATTCACCTGTACATGGTCTAAGATTGAATTATTCTTAAAGCTTTAGCTAACAATTGAAGACAATATTGAGTCTGACTCCTTAGAACATGTTTACACCACTGTTTTCGTCAATCAAAACTACCCGGGTATTTTTGTAAGCTGAGTTTTCATTGGATAAACCCGATATGTTCAGATTGCCATTTGCGATGATGACGTCAAAAAGATTTTGGTTATTGCTAGTAACAAAAGGCGATTTGGTATTAGATAAAGCAC
Source organism: Cerastoderma edule (assembly GCA_947846245.1). NCBI lineage: Eukaryota > Metazoa > Mollusca > Bivalvia > Cardiida > Cardiidae > Cerastoderma > Cerastoderma edule. The sequence goes on from OX401412.1 coordinate 34,724,576, forward strand.
AAAAATACACATTTATTTTTATTCTGCAGTAAATTTTCGTTTCTTTTATTTTTCTTTTCAAATACTTTCATTTGCCATCGTGAATATTGAGGGGGGGGGGGCAAAGTATACTCTGCCGTCTGGATATTGAGGACCCTCCACCCCCCTGCTCCTACGCCTATGAAATCATTGTGAAGTATTGATGAAATAATTCATTGGAAGTAATTAATTGAATGCTAGGTAACAATACAATTATTTCTGTATTATTCACTTATAACTTGGCTCGTTTTGGGCATTTCGCGCTACTTTACTACTACACCAAACAACAACAACAAAAGTCAACAATCGATTATCTCCCCTTAAAGTTCGAAACTAATCATCCTGAAATCTTCTTATTCATTTAAAAGGTAAAATCAAAACAATCACTCGCAATGTTTTATTATAAAGTCATAACAAAACAAAAGACTACAATAAAAACATAAATACTTGCAATATGCAACATTTAGTAAATTCAATTGTATAACCTTGAACAAAGTATATGATTCGAAACCAAATGCGGCTAGCTTTTTGACAAAACAGAGAAATATGGCGGATCTCGATTGCACGATGTCTTGCGACCTCATGGCCCGGCTACAAAGTTCACAAACGGTAAATAATAGTTTGTTTAAATTCTCCATACATGCAGATGGTGCAAATTCTGTTTGAATTAGATTTTCTTCGCACACAATATCCATGCCCTTTGTCAACGGCGAGTTTATCCTTTTTGGTTAAAATTGTGGGTGGGGTATGCACGTGGCCTAAACACAATAGAAATTTCCGCATGTACCTTTTTGTTCTCATCTTATTCAACAAATTACATTTTTACTTCTGTAAGATAATGTTTTTTAAATGAATATGATAAAACAATATTTTCAAATTATGATACATAAAGTGGGAATTTCATAATTCAATATTGGTCTGAATTATTCCATGGTAAATGCCTGACTAGATTCGTAATTAAAGTTCAGCTTTTTAATCCTTTACCAAACGCTAAATTTTCGCCTGTCCCAAATCGAAAGAGCTTGCAGACACCTTTTCAAAATGTGAAGAATCATTGAAAAATAACCTGATAGGACAGAAAACATTTTGGGAAAAGGAGAAATTGCTTGTAAGAAGTAGTTTCTCCTTTTCCAATGATGATTTCCAGAGTTGTCTGCAACAAACTGGTCAAATGTCTTTATTGTTTGGAAAAGGGTTAGGCTACTAGTTCGAATTGAAAGCAACAACTTTATACAAAAAGGCATGAAATAAGGTGTTTTCGTTTTGATGGTACAGTGAACCCTCGTTTATCCGGACCCCGATTATCCCGATGTCTCGCAATCCGAACAAAATTGTAAGGGAACGGAATTATTGGACCAGTTTATTGCAGACGACTTATGAAAACATTGTGGGTAAAGGAGAAATTGCTCGTGACGAGCAATTTCTCCTTTTCCCACAATGTTTTCTGCCATATCAGAAGATTATTTTTGAATTTCATCACATTTTGATGTCTTCTGCAAACTCTTTCAATTTGGGACGGTCGACAATTTGGCGTTTGCTAAAGGGTTATAACTATACACCGCTCATACAGACCGTTTATGTCTTAATGTGAATAAGAACATGCTCTGCTTCATTAGTCCGGATTATTCGGTAAACCGGACATTTTGTTGGGAACGGACGTGTCCGGATAAACGAGGGTTCACTGTACATGTATTCATAAATCATTGTAATTGTTCACTAGGAGTAATTCATCCATTTGTCACACAGATGAGAGCAATTTACGATTTTGTCACAGTGATTTCCAGTGAGCGCACATAATTATGCTCTTGATGCTCATGAATATAGTCTTGGAATTCATGAGCAAGTTCAAGAAGAGCTTTGTGTTCACGAACTGCCATTTGTTTTTCATGTGTGTTAATGAAGCTTATGAACATAGTTCTTTGGATCCTTTGTGGGGGTATGACCATCAGTAAATATAATTTAATTTCAAAAGCATCCAACTAAAGGCAAAAGAGAGGGAACTAGCCCTTTCCTTGTTCATGTTAATTGCTGTAGACACAAATATCGAATTGAAAAACCAAATTCATGCATGACGAATTGCAAAATTCAATAGAACTTTATCATTGTTACAAAAGGATGTATGGTTCATAATAAAGAGTATACTGTTTAACCTTGTAAATAAAAATACTTCAAATGGGGTTTTAACTGACATTTGCATTGAAGGTGCTTGTTCACAGAAGAGAAAATTGAAGTCAAAAATGTTGTGGAAACAATACAGTTTTTGTATTGTTGTTTGATATACAATTAAATTTAGGTATTGAAAGCATAATCAATTTAGGAAATGTCAATTTATCTAGGTATGTACAGTTTAAATGTGGTAGATATTAAAAGTGATGAAACACTTTTGGATTAAAATTCATGTTGATTTACTTCATACACAGGTATGTATGACTATTCTTTAGTGCATATGATTATAACAGTATGAGGGTTCAGTGCAAGACTATACTAGGTAATTCATATTTATGAAGCCCTTGCCAATTAGTCGTGCATTGAACTATGGAGTAAGGCTGTTGTGCAGTTTAAGACACTAATTTTTAACTTCGCAATTTTGTCGCATCTGTGAACTAGCGCCTTTAACCCTTTACCTTACACCAAATTTTGACAGTCCCAAATTAAAAGTTTGCAAATGACATTTCAAAATGTGATGTAATTGAAAAATTATCTTCTGATAGGGCAGAAATCATTTTGGGAAAAGGAGAAATTGCTTGTTAAAAGCAATGTCTTCTTTTCCCACAATGTTTACCATGATAGTGCATTCTGCAACAAACTGGTCCCATGTTGTTATTGTTTGGTAATGGTTCTGCCATTGTGATAACAATACAACGATTCAGGCATGCATTTCCTCATGAAGTCTTTTTAAATCTTCTGTTTTATATTCATAATGTCTATTAAAACGTATTAAGGGCTAGCAATCAGCTTATAAAAACAAGGCAATTACTCAGCCTTAGAAAAACTCTATTATAATGAGGGTGAGTTCTTCTGTGTTTAAGTTTGTACATGTAGTTGAATAGTGTTGCATTTGTCTTTGTAATCACGAACAATGTCATCACATGCAAGAATCTTTATTGGTCAGTTTATAAAATTCCTTATGAAATTTATATGAATCCCTCATGATTTGGTTAGTTATTGATTTATCTGATTGTTCAAGAGAATGGAAGTGATACACCAAGCAATTAAGAAAAGTGAACCATCCATTATAGCTCTATAATTCTTGAAAGAAAACTTCTGGGTTATTATGCATTTCTATCTTTTGTTAATACCAGAAACTTCACTTGTTTTAAGAGAATTTATACTAGCAGGTCAGAATTACTTATGACCTAGGCTGTTTTACCGTCCATACGTTTCGAGTTTTATTTCATCCCTCAAAGACCAATATCATGAGATTTCATTTAGTTATTAAAGATTTTGTTAACAATCAATTTGGAAAGTGGACACTTTTTGTCATTGAAAGGGGGTAGGTTTACCAGATGATTCTATTTGGTAAAAGAAATTCTCCTAAGTCATTATTGAATAACAATAGGATTAGGAGAAAATGATTGAAATTATGTCTAGTTCAAAGGCTGAAGTCGAGCACAATCGGGCATGTACCTTTGGTTGTCAGGTTTTCCTACAGTAATCACCATGCCACTGTGTATCCTGAATTTCGTGTCCGATCCAATACCTTAAATACATGAGACCAAAGTCCAAACCCTGGCTTTGGGCAACATCGTTTAACACATGTAACACTCTTTTATCGTTCATGGAACATGTATTCAAACTTTAGAAACTGATGCATTGTTTTATAGAGAACATGTTGGTATAAAAAAGTTAACACAACTGATGGGTGGATGACAGCGTTTTTCACTGATTAAATGTGATTGTGTGATTTAGAGGTTTATATGCTTGGTTCATTATAAATTGAAAGAGACAGCAATTTTTATGGCTTAATATCTAAAAGCAATTTGTTCTTGTGGATAAGCAGATGGATACTTTAGATGAACTTGATGCCAAACAAAATGAGGGTATTTAGATACAGAAATAGATGCACAGACTGCTGTGGCATAGCTGGAATACTCGGTTTACATAGGTTTTGCTGAAACTATTCACTTTACACCTTTTAGTTCTGGCCCCACCAATGTAGACTGAGAATGAACGAAGTAATCAAACTTAGGAAAGAAATTCAAAATGGCGGATTATGGGTATTCTACCTTAACTGAAACAATGGTTGATTGGCATGTAGATAGACCCTTTTTCAAATTTTAAAGAAGATTGTTTGTTCTCTATTTACAGATACCTGACACCTTGATTGAATCTTTGCCCTTCAACATGTTAGAGCCCAAAGTTGTAAGACAAAGGCCTTTTGTCATAGTTCAAGCCTTCCTTAAGTCATCAGTAAAATTTGGGGAGGAGAGAATAGGAGAGACCAGAATATTGAACTAGATTGGGGTGCTGTTAAATGTTACCCACCTGTTGGACAAAGGTAAGTTTTGTCTTATTATCGTTAAAGGCTTTTGCTTTATGGATTATCTAAAAACCACTTTAGCTTAAAGAAAATTTGCTCATTTTGAGTAAAGAGTCCTCTTGTCAGAATGGTTTGAAAATACCTATTTATCAGCTCTAACAGGATTTGACTCGATGCAAAGTTTAATATTTGTTTAAGAACTAAGCTTACTCTGTAAAAAATTGAATTCTATTGTAAAACATCACTTCAATTATCATTATAGTGGGAGAAAATCATGAACCTTATGTCTTGGCCAAAGACTGGGTTTTGCCAGAATCTCGAATCAAGGCTTAATTGTAAAATTTGAAATTGTTGCACTATGCCACTTTAAAATGTTTGACAGTTCAAGGCTTGGCTTGGCTTGGCTTGGGCAATATTGTTTTACACATGTAATGGATTTGAAATTACCATTCAAGCATATTTAAAGTGGCATAGTGCAAGGATTTCAATTCTACAAATAATTATTGTATTTTTGTGAGCATTTTTACATTTTTATTGTCTATTCAACAATAATTATTGTTTTCTTGTGGGAAAGCTTAAAGTGAATTCTACGAATTTAGTGAAAAGTATGTGGGGCATAGATAGGGGCATTGACTTTGGTCCTAGTTTGTAGGCATGTAAGAATAAATGTGTTTTAAATTTCTCTGTGGCCTAGTGGTTAGAGGTCAGAACTCAAAATCACATGGCCCCTCTCTGCGTGGGTTCAAACCCTGGTGACAGCATTTTGATTTTCATGAGGTAGTCTTCAGACTGACATACAGAATGTGAATGGTTCTGTCCGGCATGACCAGTCCTAGTTGACTGTGAATCATTGAGAGTTAGGCATCACAACATAACTTCATTAATGTTGACCCGATGTAAAACCCATATAAATGAATATGAATTGTTTTAAATCTAAAGCAAGATTGTAGATTTGTTCTGTATTGACAGGTACCTCATCAGCCACCTGGTTGGAATCACTTCCCTATAACATGTTACACATGTCATTGCAAGACGAAGGAGCTATGTCATAGTTCAAGCCCACCTTTATACATCTCCTACAGTGGAGAAGGAGAGAGCTGAACATTGGACATGGTTGGACTGCTGTAAAGACCTTCATCACCTATTTAACTGTGGTAAGTTCAAGTTTTGTCTGTAACACAATTATTAGAAACATTGTAATGAGACTTTTGCAGAGGAAGTTGTTTGAAAACATTTAGACACAACTAGATCTTGTAGCTGTTGAAGGGTTCTGTGTGGCCAAGCGGCAAAGGTGTAGGACTTGTCACACAGGGTTTTTGGTTCAATATTCTGCAGCGGCACTAGGATTTTTGGTGAGAATGACCTTGGGCAAGACACTGCTGACAAGTGAAAGCTGTAAAGTAACTGAAAAACTGTTATTCATACACCAGTTTTCAAGTTTTTTCAAAACATTTGTCCTATTGATTGTAGGTTTAATACCTTGTTCTGCAAATGACTCTGAAAAAGGAAAAAGTTTTCATTTGAGAATGACTGTTTGTATGTGTCTGGATGCTTTTCTCATTATGATTCATATACATGTACTAGCTTTCAAGTTTTTTCGAAAGATTTGTCCAATTGATAGTTAGTTCAATATCATCTTTTGCAAATGACTGTGTAAAAGGACAGGGTTTTCACTGAGAATGACTGTTTGTTTCTATCTTTTTCCTTGGTGATTCAGTCAAATGGAGGATTTTTTCATTATGAGTCATTACAAGAAAATTTTCAATTTGTCACAAGTGTTTTAAGTTATTATGTATTTAACTTTATCCCATATAATGCTTGAAACCCCAATGCAGTGTCAACCCTCAACCCATTACCAAACAATAACGGAAGTTTACCACTTAGTTGCAGACGACTCTGGAAAACATTGTGGGAAATGAAGAAATTGCTCATAACAAGCAATTTCTCCTTTTCCCACAGTATTTTCTAACCTAGCAGGATATAATTTCTACTTTCATCACATTTTGAAATGTCTTCTGCAAACTGTTGCAATTTGGGACCGTTGAAAACTTTGCGTTTGGTAAAGGCCTAAAGGGTTACTTCATCAAAGCTTAAAAATGTTTTTTTTACCAATAGAGATTTTCTTGTAATAAGCTATTATTTTTACTCCAATGATTTTGAAAATCGCTGATTGTTTTTGAATATTTTATGGGTAATTGTGGCAATTGATGACTACTTGTAATTTCTGATATTTTTGCTGTAAACGACTTGGAACAGGGATATGTTTTTTTACAGAACAAATGACTTGTATGGAATGTTTCAATCATGTTGGATTCCTTAGACAATAGAAAAGCTAAAAGCAGTCAACGTTATTCATGAAACCACATTAACAAACTGCAATCAATTTGTTACAAAATTTTAATGAGCACCTTTTGAAGAACATCATTATAAAATGGTTACAAATTGCTTACTGGTATATACTAAATATATTAATAGTGCATTTGAATTAAGAAATATTTCCAATATAGATTAGACGTTAAGCTATTTATTATATCTATTTATTCATACAGATTTTTATCTATACTTAGACTGTTCGTCTTGGTAAATTATTTTCCTTTTCTTATGTTTCCCATTTGTATGTAAAATTGTATGTAAAATTGTACGGCTATAAATATGTAATGTTTAATTCTAATAAAATTTGAAAAAATAAAATAAAAAAAAATATCAAGTTTCCCCTTTTGTCCCTAATGTTTAGGAATAATCAATTATATTATATACTTAATCTGTAAAAAAAAGAAATACAGTAACCATGTTGACTCACTCTTTTATTAACACTTCTTTTGACAAACCTGCAGCAGAGAATTCTAAAAAACAAAAAAAAGGTACAGTCGGGCCGTGATAATCCAGTCATCGTTAATCCAGAATATTTGCCATGTTGACAGAATTTGTAGGGAACACTCCTTACCTTCATTAATTTTACTATTTGATTAGGAAAATCCGCGTTCTGGTTCCAGAATAAGATTTTGGAACCAAACCTAACTTTAAATAGTATATGCGTACAGCTTATCCGGCAACCTGTATCATGGTTATTGTTTTTAACCTACTTTAATTGACAGTACAGTTATCCAACTTTATGATAAGTAATAAACTCTTCCATGATTCACAAATAGTATTTAAATGGATTTCAAAACTGTTACAACGCTTTTTGGATCTGAATACAAATTTCATCATTGATAACATGCTCTAAATATCTTAAATAAGAACTCGCGCTAAATGATCTTAGCTGTCGATGCGCCTTAAAACACCATTCATTCTAAAATAGGAACTAATTTTACTTCAAATGGCTAGTCTCCAGTACTTTAATATCCAACTTTCTCAAATTTTTCAACAAGCAATGAGTCAAAATATCTGTTTGTTTCTAAATTACTTTGTATCCTTTGTGAAAATTGGGGGGTGGGGGTGTGGGGGTGTTAGGATTATGACATTAATTCTATAAGGGGAAAATGGTCTTGCTACAAAATCATGCAAGCAATAAAAGAAAGATTTTCAATAACCCTATTCTAAATCGATTAATATTATATGTATCTAAAATTTCCTAATCAATGCCATCATACTATATATACTTAGGTGCGTAAAAACAGTTAAATCCTGTATTTTTCTATACACAACGACTCACCCAACAAAAACACAACAACCCCCACACAGCAACTGTTGTCTTTTATGAAGAATATGAAGCAAGCCTTCTAATTGATGCAATAAATTGAATAAATGCACCAATAATTCGAGCCTTTCAAGTATTTATTGTATGTGTGTCAAATAGCGATGACAACCTATTGCGAAGCAGGGGTTAATTCATTGCATATCCACTCCAGAAAAAACTTTCCTTACAGCATATCACTTTGTTGACTTGATATTATTTAAATTAAGCTGCTATGTATGGCGAAAACTCATCTGTTGTGGGTTTGGGGCTTGGAAAAGGGTAGAGGTGTATCACCTGCATCTATTCTAGATACCTACAACCTACAAGACACACATCTTGTGCAAAACTATGTGCCATTTCCCCCTTCTAATTACATTTTCAATTCGTCACTAAAGAACTGCTTGTGAAGCATAGCAACAGAATATGATGCAGTGAATGTAAAGCTTTATTTTGATTGGTCAAACATTCGGGATTCGGAACGGTCCATGCTAAAACATGGCTTAGCAACAATACTGTCCAAAATTATTTAAGCCCTAGTTCTTGAAAGCTTAACGTACGAATTCTTTATATGAATTTTTCATCTAGCTACTGTAAATATGCCACCATAAAGTAAGTGAGCATTGATATGCAAAGTTTTGAGAACACCAATCAGCATCTTTTTTCTGAAATATGAGAAGACTAACTCTGCAGTGGTTAAGGTGGTGTACTTAGAACTTTGGGTCCCAGATTCGAGCCCAAACCAACACCTCTGGTCACGTGGGAGTTACCTTTGGCAAGTCATTTCAAAGGCCTAGCCTAGTACTGGTTAATTCAGGAAAGCTGTTACATAACTAAAAAATTGTTGGTGTTTACTACCATACGATTAAAACTTTCTCCAGATTGATAGAAAAATGTTTAAATGTCTGTAAATGATTAAGTTGTTGATAAACATGACAAGATTTATATGTATATCATGCATGGAAATATGGGGTTACATAAAATTTACATTTAAAATTCCATGACTTCAACACACACATTTATGAGAGTATTTCATACATGTATATTCTTTGGTTAATGCGGGAGTGTCCATTGGTAAGACACTTCAAAGCCCTAGCCTACTACTGGTTAATCCAGGAAAGCTGTTTCATAACTGAAAAATTGTTGACATGATGCTAAACCCCATAAAAACAAACAGACAAATTGGTTATTATTTCCTATCCATTAAATTTAATGGGCTTGTAAGAAAATAGATTATCATACAGCACTGGCAAGGTGGTTTTGTTTTGAAAATTCGTCTGACAATGGCACCCCCTCTCCCTTCAAATATTTAGAAAAAAAAGATGAGCAACAGGCATCAAAAGGGCAATTGTCTTCTTGTAGAAAATTTTAATGATGTTAGCAACAAATGGTTAATTAAATCATGACAACAGTTTTTCATACAATTCAGTGAAATAAAAGCTGTTAATTAGAAATCAAACGGGGGTTTCCCAGTCTGAATTCCCTGAAGCTAACAACTACAGCTGCATGAAAATGAATGCTTCAATGGTCTAAACTATAACCATGACACTTTCTTAATTTAAACAAGAAATATAGCATCATAAATGTGTTTTTATTTTCACCTACTCCAAAATTTTAGGATAGATTTGAAATTTGATGTGAGTTTATGCATAATTAAATGAATACTATTTTACATTGTATGAAAAAGTCCAAATATGCTTTACTTGGCCATCTTGAGTAATGTAGGATATATTCCATCTTGATCCTTAGAGTCTAAGCAGAGTCATTGCTGCTGTACTCTTAAAAATGTTCATGAAGCTTGTTTCCTATACTCATCCCCAGTCTTTGCCTATGGGTAAAACAGGGGCAACATGTTGTCCCACTGCTGCAACCATTGTATGAAATAGAGCTAAGAGACAGACACAATTACATACAACTGTTGGGCCCAGTAGTTTAGTTCATCCACGTCATCATAATGCGCGCTAAATGACCTTAGCTGTCGATGCGCCTTAAAACACCATTCATTCATTCATTCCCAGTAGTTTAGGGTGTGATCGTAAAACTTGTGGGTCCCGGGATCAAGCTATTATTACCTCTGGTTTCATTGAAGTGTCCTTTGGCAAGGCACTTCAGAGCCCTAGCCTAGAACTGATGAAACCAAGAAAGCTGTATAACTTAAAGATTTGTGACACAGCATAAAAGCCACATTTAAACCTTATAAATAATTGCATATGATCAATGATAAACACAGCTTTTCACTAATTTGTTGTGTTGTCTATATGTTTGTTCATGTCCTCTACAACAATGCCTTATTTTCATATTTACACAACAAAATGTTACAAATTTATATTATGCCTTTTAAAGAAATCTTTAACCATCTTACATTATATAATAACTAAGGAAAGTTTTTCCACAAGCTGTCTTTACCCACAATATTATTTAGTTTTTCTAAAGACATGAATGATGAGAACTGCATATCAAGATTAAAGTATTCATTAATTTTCTGTCCCCTTTTGTTTTTTAACAATTCTATGAATTTGAAAGAACATTACATCAACAAGCCAAAAAGTCTGACTGGGATTTGAACCCAGAACCTTCCAAGAAATTCTTTGACGCTCTTACCAATTGAGCTATCAGACTTGATTTCAGCGTTGAAGTATGATTATCAGAAACTAGCTGTACAAATGTTAATTTTTTCTTTTGATATAGTCATTAAAGATGTTTTTTCACACATGAGGCAATTTTAAAGTCAAAATGTTCTTGACCATTTACCAAACGCCAAATTTTCAAATGTCTCAAATTGAAAGAGTTTGCAGATGACATTTCAAAATGTGATGAAATTGAAAAATAATCTTCTGATAAGGCAGAAAACATTGTTGGAAAAGGAGAAATTGCTCGTCACGAGCAATTTCTCCTTTTCCCACAATGTTTTCCAGAGTCATCTGCACCAACCTCGTCAAATGTCGTTATTGTATACTAATGGGTTAAAACAATACAGGTTTTTTATTGCAGTTCAATATTTGATAGAAAGTAGCAACTGAATTAGTCACACACTGAACGCAAATTTTAATTAAGTTTTTAAATTTTATTTTTCAATATATCTTAGTATGGGCAGATGAAATGTAATGAATTACAAAACTGTTGTAATGCTTTTGGGTTTGAATATTTCTTCCCATTGTATACAGGCTATATTTTTTAACGCTTTCGCCGCCAAACATATAGCAAAAAGTTCATCCCAGCGCCAAATATATTTAGCGCTTTCTAGGAAAAAAGTAGTACACTGTACAATCAAACTTGTGTAAGAGGTCAGCCTATGAAAATGAGAAATTGGCTGTTTAAGACAGGTTGACTGCTTTACACAAATTGATGTCCACTATAAATCTAACAATGGGACTTTCTGAAGTGGTTGTCTAAGAGAGGTAAGCTGCTTATAAGGGTGGTTACCCAACGCAAGTTGGACTGTATTTATTACTGTAATATGTAGTATACCACGGTATGTCAACTTAAGTTGCCTACGGCGGTCAACTGCGCTGTCAACTTAAGTCGACTAGGGCGTTGAAAGGGTGAAATACATTTTAAAATAAATTTTACTTCCAATGGCTATTCTTGATTGAATAAATTTAGGTTAAACTTAACCAAATGATTAAGCCCCAATTTAAATTCACCCCTGGTCCTGAGGTTGGTTAACTTTTGGGTTAATTTAACCAATTAAGAAAACACATAAGTAATTTCTTTTCTTGATCCAATTTTGCTAGAATACATGCAATTCTAACGCCAGGACTGACAAAAAATGAGAGGCTGCAGTTATTTAAGTTATTTTAGATCTAATTTGACTTGGGATAATTATCATAATATGCAATTTTTTCAACACCATAACTTAATGCAATCATGTGTGCGTAATACAAAATATCTAGCTTTAATGATATCTACTTTGATCTAGGATAAACAGTAAGATATACTAAACATGCTATTATTCTTACACTTTAATTAAACATATGCATGTTAACATTTGTGCTTGCTTTTACAAAATATTGAAATGTTTTTGCCTGTAAAATAACAGTATATTTTTGTCTGAACAACACAATCATTTGACCATTGTTTCAATATCAAGACAAAAAGAGTATTAAAAATAAATAATATTCCCTGTGTAGTACTTCAAATGCACATGTACATTTAAAGTGTGATGCGATTGGACATTTCCTTGGTACCATGTTAACAATTGTATTTTTATCGATGGTTCCAAATAAACCATGTTGAAGAAGGAATAGATAATCTGTTTTGTGTAATAGTTATTCCCTTGTACATTGTACAACGATTTACCAAATGCTGAATGTTAAAACTATCTTTAAGATAGCAAAAAACATAAGATAATGATACTAATGCGAAACTGGGAAGAGTTTTATCTAGAAAATTCAAAGAATTATTATTATGACGACATCTCTGTCTTGGTTTCAAATGGCAAGGGAATTCAAGAGTTTCTCCATGCATCCTTTGATATAATTCAGATTTGTATGAGTAAATTCTAAAACTCTTCATGTCATAAAATCCTAGATTTCTTTTTCCCCTATTATGTCCATGGATAATTTTGTCACCATTCTTGCATGTCAACTTAAAGGCAGACAGTTGCAATCTCAACTTACTTGGAGTATATTTTCTCTGCAAGCTAACTTTCTTACAAAGTGCAAAACTTTATTATCATTGTTCCATTAAATTATGCTTTTTTTGGGTGGTAACTTCCTAATCAATGATAGAAACAACTAATAAGAAGTTTCTCAACAGGAACTGAGTTATTTTGTTGCATTATGGAATATATTGGTTTTAAGATAACTTATGGTTAACTCTAACCCACAGGTGCTTGAAACAATCTTCGATAATATCGGCACAGGTGCTTGAAACAATCTTCGATAATATATATGCTCTATATGCTATATATAGTATATAGAGCATATATTGGGATATTATCGAAGATTGTTTCAAGCACCTGTGCTCTAACCAGTTTGGTTAGCTAACCACTAGGTTAGATACCGTTTTACAAACGGGTTAACCAGATTGGTTCGCTATTAAGATTTAACCCATGGTAGTTAACAGTGGGTTAATAAGTTAATCAACCTTTGTACAATTGGGTGCAGTACATTTCATAAAGCAGCTGAGCTGCTATACAGTTTTAGAGAAATATGATTTTAATATCCAACTCACTTCCAATCTGTGAACAAACATACTTAAGAAGTTTTGAGCAAGCCTCCCAAGTAAAAATGAAAAAGCTTGTAACAACACCATTAAAGCTATGTTTGACCAAAATGACTTTAGCAAAGCTTGACTTTATAATGTCATTAAAAGTGAAATGAACATTAGTTCAATCCTGAATATGAATATATTCAAAAGGGAAAACCCATATGAACAGTGTGACCTTTTTATATTGAAAGCAATATCAGACAAACATGATATGTCGTTTACATGTAAATATAAAATTGAGCAGAACCCATTAAATTGAATTGAGTCAAACAGGAGTTGGATGATACACTTTTATTTTTAATTTTCAAATACTGTAGTCAATAATAAGCTTAACATGTATATATTTGGGAAAAAGAGAATATCATGCTCATAATAAGCAACTAATTATCAAATTCATTCTTTTATACAAAAATGGAATAGAAATCATCTGCTGATAATGTGTGTGCATCTAAGCATTTGTCAAAGGAATATGGCATGTTTTATTTCTACACTTGATACATGATTATAATGGGAACCTCTCTTCCCTACTGATGAACGTTAACATAGGTTTAATCAAAGAGAAACTATTGTGACAATTGGAAAAATCGCTTGTCACAGGCAACCGCCCTTTTGTAACAATGCTTGAACAACATCTTAAGTTGTAAAATGTGCAGACATGACAGAAAGGCAAGGTTTAACCCTTTTCCAAACAACAAGTTTTCGACTGTCCCAAATTGAAAGAGTTTGCTGACGACATTTCAAAATGTGATGAAATTGGAAAATAATCTTCTGATAGGGCAGAAAACATTGTGGGTAAAGGAAAAATTGCTCATTCGACTGTCCCAAATTGAAAGAGTTTCCAGACGACATTTCAAAATGTGATGAAATTGGAAAATAATCTTCTGATAGGGCAGGAAACATTGTGCGTAAAGGAAAAATTGCTCATCACAAGCAATTTCTCCTTTTCCCACAATGTTTTCTAAAGTCGTCTGCAACAAAGTAGTCAAACGTCATTGTTTGGGAAAGGGTTAAAGTGAAAACAATAACCATTAAAATTATTTTTATACTCTGAAAAAAGTAAATCCATTGCTCACCAAAATATGATCTGCTGTATAATAGACCTCAAAGGCAAATGTGAGATGATTTACTAAATTTTCATTCATTCTCTTTTCAGGATCAAGGCTGGAGCTTTTTTAGGGATTCTGGGTAATACCACTTGATGGAGAAATATGACGGCTTGCCGAGATGTCCTGATGCCTAACTGTCTTGATGTCCTGATGCCTAACTGTCTTGATGTCCTGATGCCTAACTGTCTTGATGTCCTGATGCCTAACTGTCTTGATGTCCTGATGCCTAACTGTCTTGATGTCCTGATGCCTAACTGTCTTGATGTCCTGATGCCTAACTGTCTTGATGTCCTGATGCCTAACCGTCTTGATGTCCGATGCCTAACTGTCTTGATGTCCTGATGCCTAACTGTCTTGATGTCCTGATGCCTAACTGTCTTGATGTCCTGATGCTAACTGTCTTGATGTCCTGATGCCTAACTGTCTTGATGCCCTGATGCCTAACTGTCTTGATGTCCTGATGCCTAACTGTCTTGATGCCGGACCTAATGTGAACCAACATCCTTCAAGAATGCTGTTCAATAAAGGGTTGTGAAAACTAACCATCTTGGTTAAAGACATTTTGTGGATGCCTAGAGATTTAATCACACCAAACGGTGGTGACATTATCACAGCATGAACTTTTCCTACCATGAGGATGAATAAACATGTCAAGTGACAGTTATGGATTTTTAAGGGAAGGTTCTCAGATGAATCGCGACAACCAAATATTTTTACTAAATGATGAAGGTTCCTACAGAATGATCCTATATATGTAAATGTATATCAGGTCCAAAAAATGGACCAACTTTTGCATAATGCTCAAAGTTACATCAAAAATCAATGTGCCAAAAGGAAAATTTGTTCATGATGAGTAAATCTTCCTTTTGTCACAATACTTTCATTTGCAGTCTGCTGTAAAGTCATTGTAAAGTTTTTATGAATGAGGGTTATTTACCTTTGCTTGTAACATAGTATTTTGTTTGTACTTCCTGGAGAACTGAAAGCTCTTTGGAAAGTTATTGTGATCAATCAATGTCTTTTGTGTGTAACATAATGCAATCTTGCGTCATTCTTCATCAGACATTGTCATTCTTCATCAGACATCGTTAGGAAAGAATGCTTTTATTGGACTAGGTTGAAGGTACTCTGTAAACTTAACTTGCAGATCAATATGGGTCTTATCGGTAAAGTTTTTGTCCTTTTGTTTGGAGTACTAGTTAATTTCAATTGACTAGGAAATCGTAACTGATTGATTTGGATGAAATGCAATATGTCAATGTGCACTGAAATCTTTGGAATGAAATGGAACTATACCTATAGTAACCTATTGATTGATCAGTGTAACATACATGTAAGGAAAGCTCTAGTTAATATGTTCAAGCCAACTTCTTTATATCTCCTTTTATCCTATATTGTGGGTAATTATCAGAATCATCTTGACGGGAATATTCTAATGAATACCCACATGAAATAGTTTTTCAAAGTAGTTCTTTTGAATGTTGAGACCATAACCTGTGTTGTGCTAGCTTATTTTTTTAACTTAAGGTAAGACCTGGGTAATGGAAAACTGGTTATTGCTTTGGTTAAAGAATAAGTTTAAATGTAATTCATGAAATATCCATTGCTTCGAAAACATTCACCAACATTCACCGAGCCAATTTTCAAAATTTGTCTGATTTTGAATTTATATTTACAAAATGATATTAACGATTTTGTTGTTTATTTCATATTAATCACCTCTCTTTAAATTTTAAATGTCACATTGAAATTAAAATTTCATAAATGAAAGTTGGCAAATACAAAATCTAATTCAGGAAAGATTCTTATAATATGAACTTGATTTTGAAATGGCATCTGCTTTGTTTAATCTTTAATTTTGTTATTCTGACTTTTCTTCATTACCCAGGTCTTACCTTAATATCTTAAAGGGAAGGATTACAACAGTATTATTACAATGAACTTTCATTAGATTTCTTTAATCAAAACTCATTTTCTTTGGAAATTTCTCCATCTGTTAAATTTTTCTTTGATGAATTAATTCACTTTTTAAAAGTTTCAAGGTGAGCGATTGATATACAAAGAGGCAGGCCCTGGTGTTGTTGTTGTGTTCATTTTCCATTTCTTATGAAAGAATCCTTTCATGCAGTAAACCAATGGTTACCCGTGTTAAAGGCTCATGCTTGATGGTTTATGAATTCCATGTCAAGACACAAGGTTTAATTATCCAATTATTACTCATAAAGTTTTATCTTTGAAAATCCTTGGTCATAACATGTTAAGTTTGATAATCCTTGGTCATAACACTTTAAAATTGATAATCCTTGGTCATTATACATTAGGTTTAATAAGCCTTGGTCATTACACATTGAGGTTGATAATCCTTGGTCATTACACATTAAGGTTGATAATCCTTGGTCATTACACATTAAGGTTGATAATCCTTGGTCATTACACATCAAGGTTGATAATCCTTGGTCATTACACATTAAGGTTGATAATCCTTGGTCATTACACATTAAGGTTGATAATCCTTGGTCATTACACATTAAGGTTGATAATCCTTAGTTATAACACATCAAGGTTGATAATCCTTGGTCATAACACATCAAGGTTGATAATCCTTGGTCATAACACATCAAGGTCGATAATCCTTGGTCATAAAACATTAAGGTTGATAATCCTTGGTCATAACACATCAAGATTGATAATCCTTGGTCATAACACATTAAGTTTGATAATCCTTGGTTATAACACATCAAGGTTGATAATCCTTGGTCATAACACATCAAGGTTGATAATCCTTGGTCATAACACATCAAGGTTGATAATCTTGGTCATAACCCATCAAGGTTGATAATCCTTGGTCATGACACATTGAGGTTGATAATCCTTGGTCATAACACATCAAGGTTGATAATCCTTGGTCATAACACATTAAGTTTGATCATCCTTGGTCATAACACATTAAATTTGATAATCCTTGGTCATAATCTATTGAGTTTGATAAGCCTTGGTCATAACCCGTTGAGCTTGACAAGCCTTGGTCATAACCAATTGAGCTTGATAATTCTAGGTCATAACCCAATGAGTTTGATAATACTTGGTCATAACCCATTAAGTTTGATAATCCTTGGTCATAATCTTTTGAGTTTGATAATCCTTGGTCATAACCCATTGAGCTTGACAAGCCTTGGTCATAACCCATTGAGCTTGATAATTCTAGGTCATAACCCATTGAGTTTGATAAGCCTTGGTCATAACCCATTGAGTTTGATAAGCCTTGGTCATAATCTATTGAGTTTGATAAGCCTTGGTCATAATCTATTGAGCTTGATATGCCTTGGTCATAACCCATTAAGATTGATAATCCTTGGTCATAACCCATTAAGATTGATAATCCTTGGTCATAACCCACTGAGTTTGATAATCCTTGGTCATAACCCATTGAGTTTGATAATCCTTGGTCATAACCCATTGAGTTTGATAATCCTTGGTCATAACCCAATAAGCTTGATGAGCCTTGGTCATAACCCATTGAGCTTGATAATCCTTGGTCATAATATATTGAGCTTGATAAGCCTTGGTCATAACCCAATGAGTTTGATAAGCCTTGGTCATAACCCATTGAGTTTGATAATCCTTGGTCATAACCCATTAAGCTTGATAAACCTTGGTCATAACACATTGAGCTTGATAAGCCTTGGTCATAACCCATTTAGCTTGATAAGCCTTGGTCATAATCTATTGAGCTTGATAAGCCTTGGTCATAACCCATTAAGCTTGATAAGCCTTGGTCATAACACATTGAGCTTGATAATCCTTGGTCATAACCCATTTAGCTTGATAAGCCTTGGTCATAACCCATTGAGCTTGATATGCCTTGGTCATAACATAATGAGTTTGGTAATCCTTGGTTATAACACATTAAGATTGATAAGCCTTGGTCATAACCCATTGAGCTTGATAATTCTAGGTCATAACCCATTTAGATTGATAAACCTTGGTCATAACCCATTGAGCTTGATAATTCTTGGTCATAACCCATTTAGCTTGACAAGCCTTGGTCATAACACATTGAGCTTGATAATTCTAGGTCATAACCCATTGAGCTTGATAAGCCTTGGTCATAACCCATTTAGCTTGATAAACCTTGGTCATAACCCATTGAGCTTGATAATTCTAGGTCATAACCCATTGAGCTTGATAAGCCTGGGTCATAACCCATTTAGCTTGATAATCCTTGGTCATTACCCATTAAGCTTGATAAGCCTTGGTCATAACCCATTTAGCTTGATAAGCCTTGGTCATAACTCATTGAGCTTGATAAGCCTTGGTCATAACCCATTGAGCTTGATAAGCCTTGGTCATAACCCATTGAGTTTGATAAGCCTTGGTCATAACCCATTGAGCTTGATAAGCCTTGGTCATAACCCATTAAGCTTGATAAGCCTTGGTCATAACTCATTGAGCTTGATAAGCCTTGGTCATAACCCAATGAGCTTGATAAGCCTTGGTCATAACCCATTGAGTTTGATAAGCCTTGGTCATAACCCATTAAGCTTGATAAGCATTGGTCATAACCCATTGAGTTTGATAATCCTTGGTCATAACCCATTGAGCTTGATAAGCCTTTGTCATAACCCATGGAGCTTGATATGCCTTGGTCATAACTCATTGAGCTTGATAAGCCTTGGTCATAACCCATTGAGCTTGACAAGCCTTGGTCATAACCCATTAAGCTTGATAAGCCTTGGTCATAACCCATTGAGTTTGATAATCCTTGGTCATAACCCATTAAGCTTGATAAGCCTTGGTCATAACCCATCGAGTTTGATAATCCTCGGTCATAACCCATTGAGTTTGATAATCCTTGGTCATAACCCATTAAGCTTGATAAGCCTTGGTCATAACACATTTAGTTTGTTATTTCTGGGTCATAACATAATGAGTTTGGTTATCCTTGGTTATAACACATTAAGATTGACAAGCTTTGGTCATTGCAAATCAGGATTAATACTTTTTGTCATACCATATTTCTAATACTTGGTTATGATACCCTCAGTTTAAAAGTCCTTTAACATCACACAATTAGATAATCCTTGGTAAAAAATGTCAGGTTTGACAATCCTCTGTCATGGCACATTACTTTTGATTAATAGGTCACCATATACTTTAATTGAGCACCCCTGGTCAAGGCACATGTAGCTTTATAACACTTGATCATGGCACATTTAGTTCTTGTTCATGGTACATCATTTGATGTTGAGTATATTTGGTCATGTCACATCAAGCTTTATACCTGTCATTTATTACAATTCCCATGGATGCATTAACATCTCTGATGTCTATGACCAAAGCTATGAAATACTTTATCAAAGGACCGTCAATTTAAAGTAATTGCATACAGACCTTTGGTAATATCAATCTGCTTCAGAATCTAATGACATAAATAACTTAAAGTTCCCATTGCAGAGCACTAAGTGAGAGAATTTTGTATGTCCTTAACAAATGGTTTGGGACTGCCTATATTTTTGCTACAAGATCATGACGTAATGCAATTGATGCAAGGAACATTTAACATTTTATTGCTGCCTGTATGGTATCTTTCGAACGGAAGGGTCTGCCTCTTGGCTGTTTTATGTAAATGTATTTATTGTTTTTGTTGTACTTTGACATTGTATCGTATCATGTATTTGTGGTCCTCTGAAAGCATGAATTAAGCTCTACCAAGATTTGGATTTTCATTCAGTGTCAGTATTGCTCCATGGTAGAGAAAAGACTGTTTGAATTCTTTGGGCTGCTTGTTGCAAACAAACCTTAACTTGTTCTGACATGATTCTTACTAACTCTGAATCTTCTCTGTAAATGCTTGTTGTCTCTATGGAAGAATGGCTGGAATGTAATGTGCTTACTGATAAACCAGGTGTATGTTTGATTATTGAAATGGGTACCAACAACACAGGATATCCACTGTGTAGCTTGTGAAAGTAATGATTAGACAGTTCGGATATTTGGTTCATACTAAGGTCTCAAATTCCTTTCAACTATGAATGGTATTTTTCTGTAACTACTCAAATAACATTATTAATGTTATTTTGTTTTCTAAAAGTTAACATATTGAAATGGGCATTCAGTGTTTAATGCTTCTAGAGTATCCTAGAGAGTATACTCAATGTTATTTTGATTATCAATTTAATCTATTCTGTAGCTGTGTACTTTCTTACATGTTTCTGAAACTAAATCACAATTTTATCTTAATATCATTAAAGAAATAATTCCATAAATAAGGCCTTAAGAAATAAGATACTATTATGAAAGAAGAAATTAAATAAAAACCAAAGCCTCAAACTATTTAAGATAAAAATCCAAACCTCAAATAAGAAATAGAAGGGCTATATAATGGCTTCATCAGTTTTCAATATAGAAATTTGTTGAACTTATCAGTATACAAGTACATAGTTTTAAATTAAAAAAACTTTTAATCTAATTCAAAAACTTCTCTTTTAATACATAACAACATATTGTTGATACAAGACATCCCTGAATAACAATTGTACATAATTATATTTAAACAAAAAATTGTTGGAACTGAACTATAGTTTAGAAAAGATGAATTGTAAATATCGTTTTCTTTATCCAGTTTGCTGTACTGGTCCTACAACCAGGAAACTGTCATTTGTATTAGGTCTTCAATTAAATGTCTATATTTATACCTTTAAGTCAGAAAAAGTATGATATTTTAAATTAATGGTGTGAAGGTTGACAATGAAATACCTGGATATATTCATTAATGTAATGAATACTGTTAAATAAATCCAATCCTGTAGAAAATTTTAGTTTAAGTACTGTTAAACATAATTAGAAAAATAACAAATTAATTTCCAGGTTTTCTTTAATAGAGTAACAGTAGCTTAGTGCTAGTGGATCATTTCATAGCCAAAGCCTAGTACAGGTTGATCCTGGAAAACCGTTACAAAACTGAAAAAATGTTGATAAGGTGTTAAACATCATGCAAACAAAGTGCTGGTGAATTACCCAGGAAATATGAATAGTTTAACTGCACTCACAATATAAATGCATGACAAACCCTATCAAAACAATCTAGCCTCATTACTGTTTTAATGGCTTAGTTGTTTGTACAGTGATTTACACACATGTTAGGAGAACACTTGAAACAACTTTATACTATCCAAGACTGAACCATTTCTCTTGTTAAGAATTTTCTGAAAACATTAAGGGGCTTATTGAAATAGTTAATTAATAGATACTGAAATAATTTTGATGAATAGAGAATTTGCTAATCATGTCATGTATTGTAGAGACATTTGAAATATCGTTTCAGTACAACATCATGCAAGTTAAGTTTGGTAAATGAAGATTGACTCTCACATGATGATCAGAGATGATGACTTTGATCTCATGGGATTTCTTTCTTTGATTGAGGGTTAACATGATTTCAACATTTTTTTTTTCAATTATGATTTAAACATTTCTTCGTTGGTTGTCTGATAGGGTTTACTGTATAGCCATTGATAAATATGAGTCGAGATTAACAAATAAACATAGAAAATAAAATAGGGTTATATAAATTGTTTAGGTAATCAATAAATAAAGTAACAAAGCAATAACTTTAAATGATTTTATTTGAAACTGAAAGCAAATGATGATGCACAGCTGATGATGAGCATTTGTGCTTTTGTTTCAATGTTTCAATACATCATCATGTTAGTTAAAGGATTTGAACAAAATTGAACTCTATGGAGATTTGCTTTCACATGCTGATCTGAGATGATGACTTTGATCTCATGGGATTTCTTTCTTCGATTTAGTGTTAACATGATTTCAACATTTTTTTCAACTATGATTTCAACATTTTCTTTTCAATCGTAATAGGTTTTAATATATAGCCATTGATAAATACGAGAGTTATACAATTTCAACACCTTGTGCCACCTCAAATCTTTTTACTTACCTGGGATGATCTAGGATAAAGTTATCTTTCGAATAATTCAAACCCATTGATGAAAAAGAGAGTTAACATTGACAAATAAAGGGTAATGGGATCAAACTTAAAGCAAAGGAAATAAAAAAAAGTTATTAAAATTAATTAGGTAATTAATAAATCAAATAACAAAGCAATAACTTTAAATGATTTTATTTGAAACTGATAGGACATTTAATACACAGCTACAGAATACAATTTCAAGAAAATTTTAAGCCTTTACTTAACAGTTTTAGACTTTAACTTTGTGAACCAAATGTTTGAACTGTCTTATCATTACTTATCGCAAGCTACACAGCCAATCCTGTGTTGTTGGTACCCATTTCAATGATTATTTTTAATTGTTTTTCAGTAAGCACATTACTTTTCAGCCATTCTTCTATAGAGACAACAATTTGACAGTTAATGATTCAGAGTTAGTCAAAGTTCTTGTTTGCTTGCAACAAACAGTCTTTACTGCTTTCAAAAGTTTGTCTTTAATCCGACTTAGTAACTTTGTCATCTTAGCTTCTCAAATAAAAACTTAGAAAAATAAGGAATGACTTTGTTATGATATAAAAACCTAAAAAAACTTAGTAAAAAAAGGAAAATTGTCGTTAAAAAAAGAAAAACTTAGTAATTTTTTATGAATTTTAATAAAACTTAGCTAAAAACTTAGAAATTTTTGCTTTTTTTATGAAAAAATCCCTTAAAAAATGACCAAAAAAAGTGCTCTAAGTTTTTTATCTTATATCATTGTTTCTATTCCGCGTTGACCCTGTGTCCCATTACCATGCAAACTCCCCCAAAGCGAAAACATTGCACAACAAACTCGAAAGTTAGAGCCCAGCGAAGAGTTCCTAAACAGATGTTAAAGTCTCCAGAACCTGCATGATACGAGTTAATCAATTCAAAAACAGAACAACTTGGCACTTGAAAACAGTAAAGACTCAGATCAGTAGACATCTTGTCTGTCTGATCTGAGACTAAACTATTGATTCATTTAGAGTCTTTACATGATAAGTAAAGAGCATGAACTCTGACATTGCACTCTTGTACAATTCAATCAGTGGCCACACTCTTTGCTCATCACAAATATACAGTCTAATCTGAATCCTCTCTTAACCAGATGCCAAGTTGTTCCATTTTAGCTCAGACCATCTCATATGATGCGACACTGCCACCTCAACTGTTCTAAACACCTTTCCTGCAAATAATCATTCTGTCAAACCTGAGTTTTATTTTGCTTGATTAAATCATCTTTACTTGGGTCGTTTGGTTGGTTGGTACAGAAATATTTAAGTTTAAAGGACCTAGACCATCAGAAGCATTGCTTGGTAAAACCATTTTATTATATTAACTAGTCAATGTATGGGTTTCAACTTAAAAGTATTTTACACAAGTTCCTTCAAGTATTCTTATCGTAGGAAACTGTCCATGTCGCCAATATCACACAGACTCTGTACATTTCCTTTCTTAATTAGTTAATAGATACCGAATATTTATTAAAGTACACCTGTCCATGTTTCCTGATATTTCAATACTAGTACTACATGGTTTGTGTACAATCACCTTCTTAGTTTAGTTTAAACTTATTTATTTTACATCGATTGTGAAACAAATTCTTGCAACTTAGATAAATCACTCTTCATCCTGCTTTTAATGTTCATTAGTCAACGATTTTGTTTCTGTTTGAAATTCTTTGGGCCAAGTTCTATCTCAAACATTCTTAAAGTGCTCCTGTCCATGTTTCCTTCATCACCAGTACTACACAGACTTTATACACACATAATTTGCCATTACATTTGTTTCAATTCACAAGTCTTTAGACCGAATTATGTACTTATATTCTTAAACATTCTTAAAGTGCACCTGTCCATGTTTCCTTCATCATTAGTACTACACAGACTTGGTACAAACAACAGCTTATGTTAATTTGCCATTATATTTGTTTCAATTTGCAAGTCTTTGGAACAAGTTATATACTTATATATCTTTAAAATTCTTAAAGTGCACCTGTCCATGTTTCCTTCATCATCAGTACTACTCGGACTTGATACAAACAACAGCTTAAGTTAAATGGTCAATAGTTTTGTTTTAATTTGCAACTCTACTTTTAACTCAAAGTTATTTACTTATATAATTTGCAAGTCTTTCGACCAAGTTTTATACCTTAATTACTCTTAATTACCTGTCCATGTTTCCTTCAACATCAGTACTACACAGACTTATAGAAATTATCCCAAACAGGGCACACTAATACTTTCTCTAACTATTATGCAGAAAGTGGGAAAAGGAAACACTGATTCTTACAATGTTTCCTTCAGTTAAAAGATTTTCAACTAAAAACCCTATTCTGAAGAGTTCATATATTTCATTAGAGTTTATGGACATTCTCTGTAAGAGATTAAAGTCAATGGGGCATTAGAGAATTTTATCAAAACCAGGCTTGAAATAATGGACAGAGTTGATGTTCTTGAATAGAATATACTTTCGTAAAGCGCGGTATCTTTTACACTTAAGAACCATAAAACAGAGTTTGACAGAATGCATATTTACATGAAGTGAGATAAAACAGACAAAAGTAGCTTTTACAATGACATATCAAACCCCTTCTCTATAAACCATCCTGTTGGTGATGACCATTGATATAGCTATCATAGGAGCAAATATTATGTTCTATACACTTTTCTTGAACACTTTACCAAAAGACCAAAAATCCATCTTCCTGAAGACTTTGCAGATGATGTTTGATATAGTAATCATGACTATTGAAATAACATTGACTATTGACTAACATTTCAGATAATATTGAAAGTATTACTAGAGAAACTGCTCTTATGAGCAACTTTTCCATTTCCCTAACATTCAATATCTGTTTGCAGCAGATGTGTAAATTTGTATAGTGTTTAACCCTGTATCAACAATTTTTCAGTTATGTAACGGCCTTCCTGGATCCAACAGTACTAGACTAGGACTTTGCAAAGGGTCACTCCCACAAAATCAGAGGTGTCCGTTGGGCTCAATTGCAAGATGTGAAAATCCAGATCATTTTTGGTAAAGAGTCAAGTTAAAGTGCCATAGACAAGCTGTTCTTGTTGTTCATATGAACACAAAGAAACAGCATCCATTTTATCTAATAAGACCAATAAGATGTGTTCACAGAGAAAGGAATGACTATCACTGTTGTGCCTGGTTCTGGAGACTCTACCTGCAAAGGAACAAATCTGATAGGGCTGAAACAAGAGTTGGTTATGCAATGTTGACATTTCAGAGACACTCAACAAAGTTCCATACCAGCCATCAGCACTTGGGGTACTGTAAATGCAATGTGTGAATTGTGTAATGACAAAAAATGTGTTGTGTGTTGCATGATATATATCAAATGTGATCTGTATTCGATAATGAAAATAAATTGCAATACCAAACTTTGAATCAAGCAGTATTGCATAAATCATATAAATATGACAAAAATATCCCATTACTATAAAAGCCCCAATCAAATTACAAGCTGTAATAATTGTACAGTGTTTCATCACAGGACAATTAAAGTCCAATGACAATTCAATTCCATTTGAGTTATTTGTCTCAGCATTACTTTAGTCATTTTATAAAGACACACTTTTTTCATTGTGCCTAATGTCTAATTCCTCTATATAGTCCCCTGACTAAATAGGCCTTGACCACGGGCACATAATGACTATTACGGCTAAAAATATTGATTTTATCTACATTTCCGCATTCCCAACTAAAACACCCTCAAAACGGGTCCAGTTAAGAACCCTTCAAATTGAAATTTTATGAAGTATGGGGATTTTAACGTGCATCGACAGCTTATGGTCATTTAGCACAGTTTTATGTTGCACTAAAACTTAAGACTAAATGAAAACAATAAACCTCTTTATTTACTCTGGAAAAAAAAATTGACCCTGTACTTAATTTTCTCCCAAATATTTCTTAATCTGATATGTACAAGGCATTGTGATTGAGTTTTATACTGGTCTAACCTTGTATTCAACAATTTTTAGTTATATCCCGGTGACAATCCACTAAGCCATCCTTCCTGGGTAATCTACCAGAGCAGGACTAGAAAATAGTGTCTTGCCTAAGGACACATCAATTTAAAGAAATTGACTATGAATTTGGATTGAACCAAATACATGAACTCAGTTTTCAAACGCTTATTAATGCACAGCTGTAGGACCCATAAAGTAAGTCTATAAAGTGTGTGTTGATGCAAGTGTGTGAAATGTTTTAAGTGATTAATGTCCAGTACCCGTAAGCATTGATGATTGATACAGATTTTGCTGAGTGGTGGTTCGCACGTATTTCATGGGAGACAGGGCCGAAGGTTCAAGACAAAACAACAATCAAAGCAGGAACTCCATCAATGCGTACCTTTCAACATTTAGAGAGAGATCAGACACCTTTCTTGTAAAATTATCAAAAATACCTATTTCAACTATTTGAAATGAATATAAGTAATTAACCATGCCAGCAACTTTAATATAAATCCCCTTTCATCATACATTTGAAAACATTTTGACAAAATGAGAATTTGTTCAAATTCTCCTTTAGTCACAATGATTTCAAATTAACCTAGATTAACCTTGTTTTTTCTTAATGATAAATATTTGTATTTCAATATAATTAAACCCATTAATTAACCCATTTGCAATACTCATTAATAACTCAAAAGCAGGCAGTATTAAAGGAGAAAAGGCACCTGATTAAGTGTCACTCCCAAACTTATTAGCTTTATCTCCCTTTTTTCAATAGTAGATTTAGCTCCCTTTTTTCAATAAGAGAAATACAGCGTTTAAGTGTGGGAGTGTAAAGATCCAACCATATATATTTGAGCTTTAACACTGTGTTGATAAAATTAATTTATCTTATAGTGTAATCTATCTTGATCATGCTTCCTGGATATTGTGGTAATTAACCAGTACTGAAATTTAGAATATAACTGAAATACTGTTGAAACAACCCTATATAGGAAGATCAATTTAATGAAATCAAGTAAATCAATTACAGGTGCTTTTTTTTCTAAGATTTTTTTGGTTACTTTGATAATCAGTTATAAAGTTATTTGCTTTAAATAACACGAAATGAAAAAAAAAAGGCAGAGTATAAACATACATCAACTGCCAAATTCAACTTTTTGTATGGTGTTGAACGCCTTATCAACAAATTTTCAGTTACGTAACAGCTTTCCTGAACCAACCAGTACTATGCTAGAGCTCTGAAGTGACTTGCCAAAGGTCACTCCAACAAAACCAGAGGTGTTGGTGGGGGTCGAGCCCGGGACCTCAGATTCTAAGTCCACCAAGTTAACCACTGAGCCACGCAGGACCACCAAATAGCCCTTGTTTTATTTTGATGAACAAAATAACACCTTTCATTTGATAGTGATCATATTTTCCTAACATTTATTTAAGTGCAAAAAAGAAATTCATGATAACAGTTCCTAATTTGTATGACCTTAGTACCTGGTTAATCCACCAGTACTTTATTTGTTTACATGTGGTTTAACACCTTGTCAACATTTTCTCAGTTATGTTACAGCTTCCTGAATTATTCAGTACTAGGCTAGGGCTCTGAAGTGTCTTGCCAAAGGACACTACCATGGAACCAGAGCTACTGGTTGGGCTCTAACCCGGCACCAGAGTTTTCTGACCGCCACTTGAACCACTGGGCCACACAGGACCTTTCACTGATACTTAAAATTCTATAACTGAAATACTGTTGAAAAGATATTAGAATTCAAGACAGAGGAACAAACCAAACTATAACTAAATAAAAGATTGATAAGAAAAATTTGAGCCAAATGAAAATTCTGTCAACTTCATGATTTTTGCCACAAAAACAAATGAGTAAAACTTGACTCTAACTGGTGTCTGATCTCCCCCTTGTGAGAAATATTTTTTGAACAAAAAACAAAAAGATGTTAAAGCCATACTAGCGCTCATATAAACATAAATTGTGAAAGTTCTAGAATAATTGACAATTAACTTAACTTAAAAGTAACTTAAAAGTAGCTGAGACGTTAACATGTTCTCATGATGCTTTTGAAAGAGTGAATATGGTACGGTTTGTTTAAAATTAGCAATAAAACTAGGTTGGCCGAGAAACATTGGTGTCACAAACCGAGCAAATAAACCTCGAAAAGATACAATCACATCTGATCAGTGAAAACCACTGTTGTCCAATGATCTGTTGTGCTGTCTATGAGTATACCTGCATGTTCTCTATAACAATGCATTATGTTCTCTAAATTGCATTAACGTTCCACGAACATTACAGTCGGGAACCAAAGAAATCAGAGAAATTCTCCATCTTGAATATTCACGTTGTTGGTGTTGGATAAATGACAGTCTACTTCTATGTGTATCACATAATTTTCCGTTAACCAGGTGACCGCAACTCGTTTATCCTGGCGCACATTTCTATTTTCTACGAAACTTGAATGTAAACAATGAAGTCAAATTGTGGATTGCACAATTTGCGAAACAAGCACTTTGAAATATCGATAATGATATATAGTGCAGGCATTATATTGTCATGATGGTGTGGTGTTTCCCTATGTTAAAATATATTCTTTCCTTATTTATAACTCATTTTACCAAGTTTTGCAATTTTCTAGCGCTAGTATGCTTTTAATAATAACAATCCTGTGTGAATAAAGTTGAAGGTACTACTTGAAGAGTTCATGCAATGTTTGTCATTTGCTGAAAACAAAATAAGATACAACAAAATAGGCATAACAACAAGTACAACAATCAATGACAATAAAACAAACCCATTACTACATCATCCTAAATATCATATTAAGTTACTACTAAGATGTTTCTTATATTTGTACAAAACAATGTCAACAAGGGAAGAAATTGCATTCTATGAGCAATTCCTACCTTTGTCACAATGTTTTCAACCTACCAGTAACTTGACACATTGTTTTATAAATAACCATCTGTTGAAGTAGTAAAGATAGTAATAAATTGTTGTGAGTTATGAAAATTGCTTTTTCTTCTCAACTTATTCTCAACCAATTATTTCTCATTAAAAGTGGTATACCCTGCAGATTCAATCAAATGAATATCAAAGTAGAAGTTAAATAGAATTACATTTACACTTGAATCAATCAAATTGAAGATGAACATAACATAGAGTACAGAATGGCTTTCAGTATAATACAGCTTGCTAGTCATGTGGAAAGCTCCAATAGAAGCTTTCTGCATGGCTTGTATCCTGTATTAAGAGGATCGCACATATTACAGCTTTCAATGTGTTGTTTTATGGTTGTCGCTTTAGACAAGATTAGACAAGGTTTACCATACATCTCTACTTGGCATCTTTTTGTTTATAAGCATTCAAGATTTTAAATGCTGCAGATGTCTATCAACAAACAAATACTTCTATTGGCTTGTTTGTTTATATGGGGTTTAAACACTTTAAACACTTTTCTAGTTATGTTACAGCTTTCCTGGATTAACCAGTACTAGGCTAGGGCTCTGAAGTGTCATTCTAAAGGTCACTTCCACAAAACAAGAGATATCGATGGCTCCCAAATCTTGAGACTCGCGAGTCTAAGGAATACCACTTTAATCCTTTGGCCACACAGGACCCAGACTTCTATGGGCATGAATATCAAACAAAGAAGAAATCATTATGACAAAAGAGAACTTGCTGGTTTATAGCAAAGCCCTTCTGACACAATATTTTCTTGCTTCAGGTAAGTTCAAGAGAGCTTTTACTTAGTAATCTACCACCTTTTTGTTCAAATTAAATTTTTGATCAGTTGCATATTAAAAGCATAATAAGGGTTCAGTGAAATACTATAGTAAGTGATGCATGTTTATGAAGCATTTACTATAGTATTGCACTAAACCCTAGAAAAGAAGAATATACCAATATATTATAATGAAGGCATTATAACAGTGTGCTTGCAAATCTAAAATTATTAAAAAAGAGGTTGTTATGAGCATAATCATCCTTTTGTTGTAATGTTTTCAATAGGTGACTTCGGCATACATGTAGGCATGAGGATTGATATACATAAATGTTTCTGTGCTTAAAACACAGAAGACTTGCAAAGATTGTGACAAAACAGAAATTATCATCTTGAAACAGGCGGAAACTGATTTATATAAACATTATCAAGAACATTTGACTTTTTACACCAAACATGAAATATAAAATGGAACAATTTTGAGTATTCAAAACTTCTGAATATGGGCAAATAATTCTTGGTTTCAATGCAAGACTATAGCAAGTGCTTCATGTTTATGAAGCACTTACTTTAGTCTTGCATTGAACCCTTGTAATGACTAGATTAAAACATATTCCTTGAAATCATTTTCTGTTAAATCCCGACTAGAAATTACATCAATGAACGATTGTTTTGAACAGAAATTGTGTCCGTTTTAAATGCATAGTTTGATAGAAACATATTGTGACAAAAGGAGAAAGTTCTCCATATGTCAAAGTGGTTTCCCAAATCCTTGCTGCAGATTTCTTGATATTGCTATACATAAACATAGAATACAAATATGGAAAAACAGAATTTCAACTGAGAAAATTAAACAGTGAATCTTTTACGATGTTCTATTGAGAAAAAATAACAATGAATCTTGTAGAATTGTATTGTTGATGTAGTAATGGGTCAAAAAACAAAAAGTATAAAAAATACAAATATAACATACAATCAAAGCATAGAACAATTTGTACATGTTCAAGTCAACACACGAAAAGGTCACATTTACTTTTATTCAATTTAAGATAGCCTTTTCTCTCATTATTCTTTAATAACTTGCCAAATATGTAGTCCCAACTTAATTGTACAGCAAGACAAACAGCGGCTGTAAATATATAGTCACAGAGTAGTGTCAGCTTCAGGACACAGGGGTTGTGGGTTCGAATCCCAGCAGCAGTGGGGTTCACCTTGCATTCCAATAACCCGCATTCAGCGCGAGTACTGCTTACATATCTTTTGTAGGTTCAATGGTAGAGTATAGTTAGTGCTTCATGTTCGTGAAGAACTTACTAAAGTCTTGCATTGAACCCTCGATTTATAAGTTGTTGTTCTTTTTAAGTAAAATTAACAAGTAAATAAAACCAAAACACTTGAGTTTTTAGCAACTCCACTGAGACCTACAACTATTTTTTGTCAGAAGAGACTCAATATTTAGTAAATCTAGGAATGCATGAAAGGTTCAATGCAAGACAAAAATAAGTGGTTCACAAAGATTAAGTACTTACTAGAGTATTGCATTGAATACTCTACATAGTTTTTTGCAAAGCCATTTCGATAGCTGTTGTTTATAATTCGCCATGCTAAATATGTTTGGGGGTCTGTTGATACCTACAAAAAAAATATACTGTACCACTAGGCATGCGGAATAAGTACAGACTCAGAGAAGAAGACAAACTGCCAGTCTGCTCTATGTCTAATCTTTTTGAGCAGAGTGAGAATTCTGATCAGACTGTACAATTTGCATATCATGATCATTTTCAATCTCTTTGATTATCAAAAATTGGTGCTTTAACGTTTATGAAAGGTGAAGAAACAAATCAAATAGCACAAAAACAAAGTCTGCTCTGAATCTTCATTTGACAAAAATGTCAACATTGTATATTTTTCGACTTAGATCTCATAAGAATCCACACATCTACTTGAAAAAGGCACCTGTCCATGTTTCCTGATACTTCATCACCAGTACTACAAAGACTTTGTAAAATCGACTTCTTATCTTTCTATGCAACATACAGGTTCCTGTTTAATAACCCTTTCAATCAAATATAAAATTTGAAGCATAAATGAAACCTGTCCATGTTTCCTGATACTTTTAAATCCAATAAGTGCAATCAACTTCCTGTGATGTTCACTCAATCTTTAGAGCTTAATTCACATGTACATCTTTTTTCAGCCAAAATTGGGTTTGCAGATGACAGTAATATTGTTAAAAAACCTGAGACTGCTTATAATTCTTCCTTTTCAAGTGTTTACAGCAGATCTGTAAAATCCAGATATTATGCTGAATGACATGATATTTTGCAATGCAAGTCCTTGCATTAGATTGAATGTTCAATATTAATATATCTGTATATTGGGTTAAACACTGTCAAACAATTGTTCAGTTATGTTACTGCTTTCCTGGATTCACCAGTACAAGCCCAAGGCTCTGAAGTGTCTTGCCAAATGGCATATCTACAGGTACAGGTGGGGCTTGAACCTGTGACATACCCCCACCCCAAGTTCTAAGACCTCCTTGGCCATGCAGGACCCTGAATAATCCGTATTGCATTGATCTACTTAAGGTTAACATAAAAATGTACTGATGTTACAACTTTAACTAACTATATATTTATTTGCCACAACAACATTTTCTTCAATTTGCAAAAGTAAACGTCTTTATTATGCTATTAATCCAGTTATCCAGTTATATTGTTTGCCAAAAAGGCCTTGACCAAGGACATACCATAGCAATGAGTGCCACAGTTGCGGGTTCAATCCTTTATAAACAAAAATCCCTTATTACAAACCCTAGATAGGGCCCAATTAAGCTCCCAATAGACTTGATGTTTTAATATCTCAAAATCGGAACAATCAAATCATTGCACTGAATGTTAATATATGTGGAGTTAAATTTTGTGATGGCAAATTTTCAGTAAAGTTATGATTTTCCTAGTCACCAGTACTAGGTTATAGCTCTGACATTTCTTGCCAAAGAAGATGTAACAGTGGCGCTCGATCCTAAAACCATCAAGCTCTAAAACCACAACCTTAACCACCCCGCCATGCAGGCCTCTGAATGATGATAAGATACCATTGAATTCCGCTGTCTACCAACAAGACCCACTAATTGATTTGCCTTCTTGATAATGTATATAAGTGCTACGTGGAAAGAATTGTGAGTGATTTTGGTTTAACACTGTTTCAACTTTTCAGATATATTCTAGTAACAATTCTTGAATTCATCTGGTTACATTGTGTTAAAAATTCTTGATTTTATGTTTAAAATTTTCTGTATTCACCAGTACAAGGCCAGGGCTCTGAAGTGTCTTGCCAAATGACGTAGTGTACCTACAAAACCAGAGGTATTGGTGATGCTAAAACAAAGGACCCCCAAGGTCTAAGACTCTCCAATTCATACTTCCTGAACAATCAATCAGTACTGCCAGGATGAGGACATACAGGGCCTTGCTAAGGTACGCTCAAAAATAAAATAATTGGCCATTTATGGGGCTTAAACCTGGGATATATGGTTAAAACCACAAAAGCTAGCTACCACAGCAAAAGCATGGACCCTGTGTGTATTGATATAAGTGTGTGATGATGAATAAAGAATTCCCTCTTATATCAAAAGTGGTTGAAGATTGATACAGGTTTTCCTGAGTTGCAGTTTGTAAGGGTTTTTTGAAAGACAGTGTCGAGGGTTCAAGAAGAAACAACATCCAATGCAGCAACACCATCGGTATGTACTGTTCAATAACCAGAGCCATCAGACACTTTTCTTTGGAATTTATCAAAAATTGCTAGGAAAGACAAAATTCTATGATTAAAGTCAGACAAAAAAATCTAAGACTTGACTGTTTAACGCTTGTATCTGATAATTTAGATATTTTTTAAATGATTTTGTTCAACAAAATGTAAATTTAAACTAAACTGTCTGAACAATAAGATTGAAGGTACTTTTTAAACAGGTTTTACATCCTTTTTCATTTACTGAAAAAAAGAAAATAATAATCATATCAAAAAACAGGCATCAAAACAAATACAATAAACAATTCAGTAATATCAATCAACAAATCCTTAACTACATCAAGAATTTTGAAAGAAACCATGAATAAAGCAAAAGGTTGCACATTCTGAGCAGAGCCATCATTCAATGTTTGCAATTCAAAACAACCCATATTGAACTGAAAACTTTGTCATTAACCAAACTTAAAAGTAAAAGTATATTATCAATATTATAAATATTTCCACTTTTCATCTTTAGAACCTTAGCAGAAAAATGTGCTGTATTTAAAAAAATATCTATTTCTCTTCGTTCCAAACTATTTTCTAGTGTATCAAAATCCAATTCAAATCTGAATTAATCAACCTTTCTAAAGATAAGCTTTAACATATTAACATGTACAACATTTTTCTTCACAAAATTTTTGCTTTCAGATTTAATGGTAGGTGTTTCAAAAGGAGGATTAAAGAAGAATTTATCAAATTAGATCATAGCCAAATCTGAATTAATATCCTTTTCAAGATGATAATTAGCATCAAAAACAAAACAGAATGCTAGTCACAAAGAAAGCTCCAGTAGAAACTTTCTACGTAACTTGAATCCTGTATTGAAATGAAAGTATATATTACAGCGAGACATGTGTTGTTTCATGATGGTTGTTTTAGATGATCATACATCTCTACTCTGCAATAATTGTGTTTTTGTTTATCTAATTACTTATTAAATGGTTTTTACATCACATAAACATTATTTCAGCTATGTTGCGATGCCCAATTCAAAATGTTGGAGAAAGACCCGATACTTAACTGCCCATAAGGACTGGGGAAGCCAGATAGAACCATCTGTATTCCATAAGTCAGTTATGTTTCTAAATTTGTAATTACAAGTTTTAATGCTGCAGAAATCCAGACACAGAGAAAGCTTACGATAAACTCACTATGTTACCCGGAGGACTTGGATAAGGCTTTCATTCACAACTACTATAACAAATAGAGAAAATTCAAGATTTAAGCAAACATGATCAGCCAGAATAGTTTCTTGTACAAAGCAGGAGTCTTCAAGCCTATCATCGAAGTTGGATTTGTGATGTATACATCTCCAAAGTATCAGCAGATACTTTCATTAAGTAATTATAGTTCATTGTTCTATTAGAAAAAATAACAACATTAATGCATTGTTGTAGCTACTAACATTTTCGGATTGCAACAAACTAGAATTCTGATATTTATAAAATGAAAAAAGTGATTATTTACCAATACCAAAAGCATAAATGCTACCATTTTTCTTTAAACCAATGTGTGACTGGTCCAAACTGTAAGCAGCAGCAGACAACAGCTACAAGGTTCAATAAAAGTCTAAAAGCCTTTGTGATGTTGAGCAGAAACCATTGTGACAAAAGGATGGAATTTTGTTACAATTAAGCAAAAATGCTGCAGTTGTGGTTATATGATTATACTCATACCAAGAAATGTTATGGGAAAACAAAAGGTTTTATCAAGATATATCAACTCTGATTCTGAGATAGTATAAAATTGTTTTTGTTAATGTAAGTATAGATAAAAACAAAAGTGCATAAAAATGTCACAAATTCAAAGTATAGAGCAAATAAAAATGTAACAAAGCCAAGGTTTCAATTTAAAATTGCTTTTTCTTTACAACCCAGATTCAAAGTCTCAATATAAGCAAGATCCATGGTAACATTACCATTCCCTGCCAAACAAATGAGTAAAGTTGTTTTTGAAAAATGATGGAGATTGGAAAAGTTCATTAAAAAAGAATAAAGCAAGAAAGAGTAACAATTCTTGTGCGTTGCAATTCTCTTCATCAGTCTTTATCAACCAGTAATGTTTCACGTTGTTACCAATTGTATACTTTTTGTTATAATCCGGACAAAATCAAAATGTATAAAAGAAATAAACGAAACAAAAGGCAATTATCCTCATTACGCTTTATAAACTTGTAACGTTTCATGAAAATCCTTTTCAAGCTACTTTGTATGGTGTTTTAATGCCATATCAAAAATCTTTCAATTATGAAACAGTTTTCCTGGATCCACCAGTACTAAGCTAGGGCTTTGAGGTGACTTGCCAAAGGTTACTCCCATGGAACCAGGGGTTGGAGGGGCTCGAACCCAGGACCCTGAGTCTTTTAAAGCTACAGCTTGTATGTTCATTTTACCAGTTGGGGAGTTATTGTGTATTTCTCCTCATGAAGCTCCATCTGAATAGTCATGTTGAAATCTCTTATCGTTATCAAGCTACACACTGGACAAAACTTAATCTTAAAAAAGCAAAGTGCAAAAACCATTCTGTTATGCCAAAAAGAGATTAATTTGTCTATAAATTTCAAGTTTATACCTATTGTACTTTTGGTGTTATGCTCCAAAGAAATGATACATACTAACATAGATGTACAGACACTGTTGTCACACCCTCTCTGGCAGGGAAGGGTAATATTACATTCCTAAAGTTCATTAACTCTATTTTCCTGATGAGTAAAAAAAAAACCTGAAATTATTTTTCTATATGCATGCATTCTGCCACATGTCTTGTCAAAATATTGATTTATTTTTGTTAACTTTAAACTTGATTTACATTCCAAAAAGATATTGACTTTCTTTTATTGTATTGATCATTTCACAGCTGTTGTGTTCATTTGTAAAGTGAAAAAAATCATAATAAATCAACACTTCTCAACTAACCAATCTTTTGAAGGCAACAAATAAAATGTGTCAAAAATACAAAACACAATTAAAAAAAAAATCCCCCTATTTCATGTTTTCGAAATCAGAGATAAATGATTTATATGCAAACATGACACATGATATCTTAAGATGAGTCCACCATATTCCTATACACATAATAATTAATTGAAAAATGTGATAAAATAATATATAAAACAAATTAACTTCTAGAAATGGCTTGGAAATATAACACATATATATGCTATTCCATTAAACATCTGTAGAGAGGGTGTCATAATGCACTCACAGGGGCGTAGCTTGACTGAAATGAAAGTGTAGGCAGGTCATTCTAGAGGGGTACAATGGCATGCTCCCCTTTGGAAAAAATGCAATCTGAAATCGCTCAGAAGCATTCTGGCATGTTATTGAGTGCACCAAAATATATTTTGCTCAAGCAGGAAATATAGGCCCTTTCCGTTTCATTTTTTTATTTATTTTTTTATTTTATATTTTCAAAAGAAAATCCTGAAATAAAAGTGTAGGCATGTGCCTAAAGTGCCTTAAGGAAACTATGCCAAAGACGCATGCCCTTCAGTTAACATGTAAAACTCATTTTCTCTGCCCATTTGTTTTGAATGCTAAAAACAAAGCACCCTTTGCAGGTTCAGTGGAAGACTATGCACAATAAGCGCTTCACATTTGTTAAAGACTTACTATAGTCTTGCACTGGGTCCTCTACAATTCCATAGCTAACCAACTTTAACAGATGTATGATGAAGTCCTATTTGATTACTTAAGGAAAGAAAATTGGTCAAAAAGGCAATACAATGAATCAATCTTTGCTACAAATTATTGTTTTCAGCTCTTTCAACCCTATCATTTACAAGGGATGTCCAAGAAAAGCTCTTTGCTATGCCTATTCTCCTTTTTCCTAAAAGGAAATTGTTGCAAAAAGTAAAATTTCATGAAACTTAATATACCATTGCTATTGAAAAAGCAAATGTATCCTATCATCTTGGACAATCCATGAATTTGTATATTTGATACATTATTTAACTTAATTTTCTTTTTTTCATGTAGACACATGTATTACACCCACAGTAGAACATTGAAGAAACTACTGTGAAAAAAGAGAGAAATTGCTCATTACAAACCGAACGCAGTGTGGAATTTGCTTTCACTAGTGGAATTTTACAAAACATGATTTAATAAAAGGTCCAAACTTGAACCATGTGCAGATGTCACATATACAAGATGCAATAATCTTACTTGGTAGAAATCAGTGTTACAAGAGATTTAATTGTTTGTAATGAGCAATTTCTCTCTTTTTTCACAGCCGCCAATTCACCTGCATCATAGCCATACTATATAACAGATGATATCTCAATGATCTCAACTTATCAGCCAGTCCAACAGCTTGTACTTTGACCTGCAGGCTAAGTTCTGTCATCTCTTCTCAATGTTATGATTACAGCAGAAATGGCACTTTTAGTTTCAGCTCAATCTGAAAAACACAAACAGGAATATGGTTAGTCTATAAAATGGTGAAAAGTGCATTCACGCTGACACGGAAAGAACGAATTGAAGACATAAAAGTTGAAACAAGGCATTGACCCAGCATGTCTTTAGTTCAAAATGCCCTTGCAGAAGTTTACCGATCATTCGCACACATGGTGGATGCATAAATTCAATGGTGTCTAAACAGAAATTAACAAAAAGCACCAGGTTAGAAATTCTTAAAAAGGATCTAATTGTAAACTAGCCCGAAAAATAGAAAAACTGCTCAATGTCGACAGACGGTATAAGTGTGAAGAAAATAGAACATTAACTGAGCTTTAGTCATGGGTCAGTGTTTAACATTCTTACTATGCGTAAGAAGATACAAAGCATATATGAGGAAGATCCCCGCAAGGTAGGTGGCCCACATGCTATCAGAAATGGAAAAATACCAATGCATGCATTACAGTACTGCTCATATTTACAAAGGTATAAATTATACCAAGATGGCATTGAATAAATGCAAATGAACCTGAAATCAAACGGCAAAGCACCTAATGGCACACAAAAGCCTTACCAATACCGGTAAAATTCCTCCTAGCCAAAATTGTCTCAAGACATTAATGATATTTCTATACAATTATAATAATAAAGGTTTGGTGCAATACTATAGCAAGTGCTTCATGAAAATGGAGCACTTGCTATAATATTGCACCAAACCGTCATATTATGGTGTGCTTACTTAACATGAGACACAGAGAGGGGGAAAAGTTAACAGTGAATATTATGAGGTGTATCTTGCGATAAAAGTTTGTCCAGCATTATGCCGAAAGTGTCCATCACTCATTGCATGACAATGCTGCACCCTACAAAAGTAAAGTTATCAATGGGCTATTGGAAAGATACAACTTGGGGAAGTTTTTGAACACCCATTGTATCTGCCAAACTTAACTTTTCCTGGCTTTGATATGCTTCCAAATTAAAGAAACCGTTTTAAAAGTTTAGATGAACTGGCAGCTTTAACAAATCAACCTCTTCTGTTACCTGGCAACGAGAATCCAGGTGTTGCACAAGTATCCAGATGAGAGATGGAAGTCTTTTATCCAATCAAGTGGAGATTACTTTGAAGGATTATAAATACATAAATCATATTGCATGGTGAAATAAAAAGGTATGAGGCAATGCTAACTCTTTTTTGACCAATCCTTCTAAGTCAGCTTTTCTAAACTATCATTTATAATTTATTAGGGTTTAACATGGCATCAACAGTATTTCATGCTTAAACTCATTTTACACTTTTTCTTGATTTAAACACAGTTTTCGGCATATTAAAGAAGCAGAAACTGAAAAAGGTCATTTGTTTGGTCACAAGGGTTGTTTAAGGCACACTTTTAACATTTGTTAATCACTAAACAAAATCTGTGAGATAATTCATTTAATGTAATCCAAACTTATGTAAACTGGCTCACAGAGTCTACCTACCATTGTTAATAAACATATGAAGTTTGAAAGTAAATTATTTACAAGCCTTAATCATATGGGAGAAAAGAGAAACTTAACAATAAACTTAACCTTATAGTAGAATGAGCTTTAAACTACTTCTAACAATCTATAACTGTTTTGGTTTCAATAATTTATGCCCAGCATCGAAAAACTGCTAACTTTTCATAAACACATGTGTTTCATCTTTTTGTTATTTCTGGTTTCAATTTAGAGCAGTCTCCGGAAAAAACACATGAAAGAATGGTTTTATATACCTTCTATGAAACCTCTGTCAAAGTCATATATCATTAAGAAATAATTATTTTACAAACTGAATATTAATTTACAGTTTCTTTTTTCGTTACATGGTCAGAAGAAAGCTTTATTTGCATCTTTGTGGAAAAAATCTCTACCTAGATTGTTACAAATTATTTCCACCTATCTACAAAACATTGTCATAAAGTTTGAATCTCATCAACTCAAAAAAATTCCAGATAAGAACTAGTTTGCCCTTTCAGAAAATGGCATTTCATATTCTGACAAATTATGAATTGGCTTATGATGAGCAAATTTCCCTTTTTGTCCCAATAATTGCTTTCTTTATGAATAGGGTATACAGATTTCTCCTTGATACTGATGTTAACTTTGATGATAAGCTTCAATTGTGCTTTGTGCAAGTTCCCTTAAATAAGGAGAGGCTAAAATGGTTACAGGAAAATTTATATAAACTGTCTAAAGCTGAAAGCCAGATTTCAAACTGAAGAGTCTCAAATATGTCTTTTATAGCTCTACTGTTTTTTCTAATTACTCATCAATCCTTAAAGGTGCTTGTTCACAGAAGAAAAAAACAAACAAAATAAAATGTCATTGAAACCATATAGTTTTTTAAAGCATAATTAATTCAAGAAGCGTCAATTATACAAGTATGTTCCATTTATATGCAGTAAATCTCAAAATTTATTTTATGCGTTTGGATTGAAAAACAGGTTAACTCACTGTATATCAACTTTAAAAATTAAAAAAGATCTAATTTTGCTTCCAAAGACTATTCTTCAGTGTGTAACATATAACAGTTCGGCTATTGTGCAGTTTAGAATAAATTAATTCTTAACTTCTAAAATTTCTCACATCTGTGAACAGTCACCTTTAAGATCTGACTATCTATGGTAAAAACTTACAAGGACTTGGTGTAAGACTAAAGCAAATAATGTTAACCCTTTCCCAAACAATAACGACATTTTACCACTTTGTTGCAGACGACTTTAAAAACATTTTGGGCAAAGGAGAAATTGCTCGTGACGAGCAATTTTTCCTTTTCCCACAATGTTTTCTGCCCTATCAGAGGATTATTTTCCAATTTCATCACATTCTGAAATGTCGTCTGCAAACTCTTTCAATTTAGGACAGTCAGAAATTTGTTGTTTGGAAAAGGGTTAATCAAAGTGTAGAATTAATTATAGAGTTTAGTCTTACATTGAATCCTCCATATATCCTTAATCAAATAAATAAACAAAATATCTAAAAACATATTTTCTAAGCCTGTTGGTCAAATTGGAAAGTACCATAGCGAGAGTGGTGAAATCTGTCTGTTAGTACTAAGTCTTTTTCTGCACTTTTTGTTAAAATGGTTATGTAGTAAATTTCAGTAAAAATTCACTTGTCCATTTTGGACAAGCTGGGCAATACGCCCATATTGGTAAATAGGTTTTACCACCCCTGTACAGTAATTTACAGTATGCCAAATCCTATTTTGTGGGTACTCATTTGAATTGACTTGTCAAGGTGATTCTAATAATTATTCACAATATAGGGTACAGGGAAGTAATAAATAAGTTAGGTTGTGGATATATATCTCTTATCTGGACATCTTGATGCCATAAACTATTTTAACTTTTTAAACCAATTTTGGTAAAAATTAATCAAAGCAAAGCTTAATCAATATTATTTTTAGTCAACTTGTTATAGGAGAATAATTAAGAGAGAAAAGAAATCTTTTAACAGTGATGACTTTGGTAGATCAAAATAACAGTTTTACAGTTTGGGGAAAAAAGTAAGATTTCACTTTTCGAAATCAATTTTCTTTTACTTCTACGATTTATAAGCAACGGATTTAACCATTAATAAACTAAATAGGAATCTAATGTTGAAACATTCATCCTATGACTAATAAAAATTGGCCAAGCAGTTAAGGAGATTTTTGTAAGAAAACACTGATAATACAATTGCATTTAGACGACAGACGGCAGAGAGAATATAAGAATCCAAAAATCTTACTGTGAACAATTTTTTTTTTTTAAAATGTGGGTTTTACATCACATCAACATTATTTCAGTTATGTAGCGATGCCCGACTCTTAATGATGGAGGAAGACCCAATACTAAACTGCCCATAAGGGCTGGTCAAGTCGGGTAGAACCATCGGCATTCCGTAAGTCAGTCTGGAGATGCGAACAATAAGCATTGGATTTAAATACACTTAGGAATCTTGATATTCATGCTTTTAACCCATTACCAAACAATAACAACATTTCACCAGTTTGATGCAGACGACTCTTGGAAACTTTGTGGGAAAAGGAAAAATTGTTCACAATGAGCAAATTTTCCTTTTCCCACAATGTTTTCTGCCCTATACAGAAGATTATTTTCCAATTGAATCACATTTTGAAATGTCATCTGCAAACTCTTTCAATTTGGGACAGTCGAAAATTTAATGTTTGGCAAGGTGTTAAGAGAAGAAATAAATAAGGAAGTTCACAATGGAAAAACATTATGAGCAATTTATCCTTTTAGTCACAATGGTTTGTTTTTAAAAGTCTTCAGGAACAGATGTAGAAGAGTGAGGTATGATGGAAATTGGGGTTAAAAGAAGAAATACACAAGGGCATTCACAGTGGAAATGCATGTACTTCTCTAATCTGGACCTCAGTTACAACAATGTAGAAAATGGAATCAATATCATGTCAAGCTTACCTTCATCATTATTAAACACATCCACCATGACTGTGTTGTAGTGCTGAGTTTATCATGGAGGGTGCAAACATGGCCTGGCTATTTGTGGGGAACCGCTTAGAAAACTTCTCTGCGTCATATTATGCTATATGATAGCATCAATGTAACCTCTGACACATTTACCATCTTTAGGTCTGAAAAGAATAAATGTTTTTGTTTTATTTGAAGGTACAAGAACATAATACAGAGCCTTTTTTCCTTAACACCTGACAATTGTGTTGGTTAGTCATTTCCCCTTACTGTATACACGTTTAAACTTTGGAGAATAAATGTTTGAACTTGAACATGAACTTTGTAGTGCAGTGAGTAAATGACCCCCTCCCTAATTCCTGGATATGACCCATATTTTTCATCCACAATTTCATTAATAAGAAGTCAAGTCTCCCAAATTAGCATAAATCAATGGGTCAAGGGAAAACCCTGAGCTATAAGTGATCGGGGATTGATTGGGGATTGAACGGTCAATGTTTTCACACCTAATAATCGTATAGGGTTCCTTCAGTATAATCCCCTATTTAACAGTAATACCTATTAACACAACAATGGATGCTAAACACGAGTATTACTAGTTATTGAAATAGATACCGTACATTGCGGTAACTTTGTAGCAAAGAATTAGAACGGTACAATTAGTGAAAATCGCATGAGCACTGATTGATTTGTTACGAGTATACCCGGTGACGAATTCGACATGTCAATTAACAATTGACAGCCATTCAATTAAAATACCGTTGTATTTTCCAAGTGTTGTGGGATTAGATGTAACTCGAAGTTACCACTTACCTTTTAAGAAGTCGGCTTGGAACTATCGTTTATCTCTGTTTGCTGAATGTTATTTTTCAGTCCGTCACAGCGCCATTGTGGCATAAAGGAAGTTGGAGTGACGTCACAGAACATCATGTCCGACAATCTCGTGCAATTCTAGAACTTGAACTTAAAACGTCTTCTGCATACTGTTTAACTAACATTTCCTTTAATATTCTAATCTTTGTTCGACCCAACCTCTCAGGAATCGACGACTCTACTTGCTTTAAGAGACGCAACCAAAAAAAGAAAGAAATGCGTTTGAGAAAATAGATATAAGTGAAAATATTGGAACATATTTCATTGAATTGGCTATCATGGCCGCATATTTTGCACAAGGTTGGGCGATAGCGTGAGGGGTTGGAATGTGGGTCTTTTTTTACATTTCAAAGCCTCCACCCTACATATGCTATCCCATAAGGGTGATAACATTGCTTCTGAAAAGTCAGCCTGGTGTTCTTGTAAGGATCCATCCAGAGAGTGATCCTATAACCAAACAACAACGACATTTGACCAGTTTGTTGCGGACGACTCTGGAAAACATTGTGGGAAAAGGATAAATTGCTCTTAACGAGCAATTTCTACTCTTCCCACAATGTTTTCTGCCCTATCAAAAGATTGTTTTTCAATTTCATCACATTTTGAAATGTCGTCTGCAAACTCTTTCAACTCGGGACAGTCCAAAATGTTGCGTTTCGTAAAGGGTTAAGAAACGGCACATGTTCATGGTGATTAATGAAAAGTCGCTCAGTTGATCCCGAGAAGCGGATTCCACCTTTTGACTTATCTTGAATCCATGTACGGTGAAATAACGAGCTTAGTTTTAAACTTACTTATTCTATATCAATTTTGAAACAAGTTCTTACAACTAAGATCAGTTTATTATAATTCTCGATTCTTCTTCCTGAACAACTAAACAGTAAGCTACTCGCGTCGATTTGTAGGTTAAACTATTCCTGGCAGTTTCACCTCGCAGAAAACGGAGTCCCGGGTTGGTAAATTGATAGTACAGTACTTCAAAAGGGTGTCTATTCCCGACTGAACTAATTTACTATAAAGAACTATACATCGTTTGCGAAACTGGTCCTTTCAACTCAGCAGGTTGACACTCTCGAGTCTGCTTCCTGGATAAATAACCATTTATCTATCGTTCAACTGCTCTTAATTTAATGCTTTGCTTAGAATATTTGGCGTTGGGAGCTAGTTCGCGTATTGGTCTAACAAGGACGATCCA
Source organism: Cerastoderma edule (assembly GCA_947846245.1). Lineage (NCBI taxonomy): Eukaryota > Metazoa > Mollusca > Bivalvia > Cardiida > Cardiidae > Cerastoderma > Cerastoderma edule. The sequence continues at coordinate 34,769,476 of OX401412.1, forward strand.
AGCTGTCTGTTACAAGTAGAGTGGAATATCTACGTCTGTATCATTCGAACTATCATTGGTCTTGGATAAAAGGTCTGGTGGTAGACAGTTGAATAGAAACGGAGCTTCATGTTAGGGTCTTTATTTCCTGTGTCTTTACCTCGAATAAGAGAATGCTCGACCATGAGAGGTTTAGTCTTCGGGACCTGTATGGAGCGATCGTTCAAGATAAATGTCGATTTCTTGATTCTGATTTTAGATATGTAGTCTGTGAGCCTGTCACCTTTGCGCCAATGTGGATTACGCAAGGCCATCGGCGATATTGCAAACACTAGATGTCCATGTACCGGTTAATTATCGAAGAGAAAGATAGCGGCTCTCCCCTGTTTATTTTTCATAATTTATATGGGTTTTTACATCGCGTCAAGCTTTTTCAGTATTGTTGCGATTCCCGACTCTTATAAATGGAGGAAGATCCCGTACTCAACTGTCCATAAGGACTAGACGAGCCGTGTAGAACAATTGGCATTCCCTTAGTCAGTCAGGAAACTACCTCTCATGAAAATCCAAATGCTGTCACCGGGATTTGAACCCATGCGCAGAGGGGCTGTGATTTCAAGTTCTGTACTTTATCAATTAGACCATAGAGGCCCCTGACTCTCTCCCATTCTTTCTCAAATTGCACTAAACCAGCAATAAAGAAGGTATCCTATTCTTCCGATGCATAGCTTAGTGTGCATCGGAAGAATAGGTTTCGCTGTTCCATGCGTATTCTTTAAAAAATACCTGGTTTCCAAATGCTTGGCGCAGTTTTGTTAATGTTGGTCATCCTATTATATTATGTTTATAATATTATATTTATAGCAAGGAACTTAGCCAAAAGGTAAGCAGTCAAGAGCTTAGAAAATATGTGTAGTGGTACTGGTACCGGTTAGGAAATAACAAAGCGAAAAGAGAGGTCCAAATATCCCCATGATTAAATAGACGAACATGACTTAAATACCACAAAAGTCTTGTTTGCTTCAATTTTGTATTTTATTTATTGGTACATTTCATAACAAAGTAAGTATATTTATACGTATAATATTACATTCAATAAGTGAAAAGACCATTGTTAGAAAAAGAGACAGATGTAAATTGGATTAAAAACTAGAAAAAAAAGTGACAAAGAAAAAAAGGAATTCTTATAATACTAATGTTAATCATATTCATACAAACAATATCTTTTGTAATCTTTTTTTTTGTGACCTTATCTCCAATAATTGTTTGAAATTAGAACAAGTTGGACAAAACAGTAAGTATAATTGTCCTTTACTGAATTCAAGTTTTAATACATTTGTGGCAAAAGAAAGAATAGGCATATAGAGGAATTGCTATTGTAAGATATAAAAGAATTTCCTTTTAGCTCAGTTTTTCCTTTCCATTATCCCAAATAAATTGACATCATAACTTTTTTTTTTAAATGACATCATTGTTGTTTTGAGTTGTTCAACTTGTTTTTAATGCAAACTAGTCTCCAAACCCCATTGGAAGAAATTGTTTAGATAAATGACCCCAAATTTTCAAAGAGCTAAATCAAGAATCTGAATGGATCCCCACACCTTCTGACCTTCCACAAGTAATCCGAGAGACTTTCCCCCCAAAACAATCTAAATTCCAAAACAAGTTAGGAATCAAATGCATTAAGAGAGGAAGAAAGGGGCCTAAGAATGTCATTTGCACATAGAGATCTTATTCTATCTAAGCAAAATGAGCGTTCCTCTATACCAAAGAAATGACCAGTTTGCACTATCCCAAAACTGACGATTTTGCACAATCCCATAAAAATCTTATGTACATTTAAACTTCTATCTTTGTATGTCATCATAAAATTTATAATATAAAGAACTTTAGAACACAAATACATATAGAACAATTGATAACCAATCCTTACATTTCTATGATCCCAAACTTGTATTACATAATACCAAGATACATGTATATATTTAACAAACTGTTTTAACCCTTTACCAAATGGCAAGTTTTCGACTGTCCCAAATTCAAAGAGTTTGCAGACGACATTTCAAAATGTGACGAAATTGAAAAATAATCTTCTAATAGGGCAAAAACCATTGTGGGAAAAGGAGAAATGGCTTGTCAAGAGCAATTTCTCCATCTCCCTCAATCTTTTGCAGAGTTGTCTGCAACAAACTGGTCAAATGTTGTTACTGTTTGGTAAAGGGTTGAAACATGAAGAATACCTAGATCCAAGGACTGACACAAAAGATAAACAAGTCTAATAACTTCTAAACACATATTGAAGAATCTAAATACAAACTTGAAGAAAAGTAAAACCAATAAATGCAAATTACATTCATGAACCCATACCCACTCATTTAGTTCAATTTCCTTATTTTGTATGGTGTTTAACATTGTGTCAACAAATTTTCTGTTATATCACACCTTTCCGCGAAATTCGCCACTACTAGGCTAGGGCTCTGAAGTGTCTTACCAAAGAACACTTCCACATTTCAGAGATATTGGTGGGGCATGAACCTGGGACCCCCTAGTTCTACATCCATCCCTATAATTAATCACTTGGTTGTGTAGGACCCCTTAAAGTTTAATATGAACAACATTACAATAATATTGTTATAAAAAATGAATGTGTAATAACCACCTTCTTTGAGATGGGTAAATGCAAACGAGGTACCCTTTTATTACAGTAGTTTGTGTCTAGAGTGTCGAATACTCAAAACAAAGCAATTTTATATAATGAGCATGTTGATCTTGCATTGTATCAAGTAACAACTTTTCAATGTTATCTTATCAATTTGGACTTAAATTGCACTATTCATATTAATATGATCAATAAAAACTATGAGCAAATATTAAAAACATGTTTTGTCATGCAGTTGAAGTAAAAATAGAGTAATAAATCAACTGAATACTGAATTTGAGTGGAAAATACCGGTAAAACATTTGAAGACTAGATTCCAATTTACTCACCCAATCTGAAATGTCAACTTGCAATAGGTTGCTTGGGAACTTCTGAAGTAGGCTTATAATATGATGAAATACATCCTTTGCAATTGAAATTAATTCTAAGGTGGAAGAAAAAGGAGAAAATGTTTGTCTATATCAAAAGCCATCTCCCAAAAACACACAGTTAGTAGATTGCAGTTAGTAAAAAGTTAGTAAAAACATTGTCAATAAAATTCATCATTGTCATTTTGAGAAAATATACTGAGTATTATGCAGTGAATTCACATTAAATAAGTACAGTGAAGCCTCATTTATCCGGACCCCGATTATCCGGATGTCTCGCAATCCGAACGAAATTGTAAGGGAACGGAATTATTTGAACAGTTTGTTGCAGACGGCTTTTGAAAACATTGTGGGTAAAGGAGAAATTGCTCGTGACGAGCAATTTCTCCTTTTCCCACAATGTTTTCTGCCATATTAGAAAATTATTTTTTAATTTCATCTTGTTTTGAAATGTCGTCTGCAAACTCTTTCAATTTGGTACGGTCGACAATTTGGCATTTGCTAAAGGGTTATAAGTATACATGTGCATACAGACTGTTTCTGTCTTAATGTGTATAAGAAAAATGCTCTGCTTCATTAGTCCTGATGTTTCGGTCATCCGGACATTTTGTTGGGAACGGGTGTGTTCGGATTAATGAGACCTCACTGTATATGAGTGAGATTTGTTACTGTTTGGTAATGGATAAATATAACTATAAGGTAAAACTATATATAACAACATATTGCACATTGATAGATAAGTAAACAAATATTTTTAAACCATTAATTTTTGTTATTCATTCATAAGAGATTTACATCACTTCAACAATATGTTATAAGTTGCAATAATAGAAAAGAGAATTTTATTTGTAGACTAAGTCTTTTGGGCAATAAAACAACATTACATATTTGGATAAAAAAAAAACCTGATCATTAATTGATCAAATTAATCTATGTAATTGGAGATAAAGCAAGAAAAAACAAAACTGTTATTTAGCTTTTAAGACAGATTAAGTTCATTTAAATAAATTCTAGCTGTGGAACTATTTCAAATTAAATCATGCATATAAATATTTATCCAATAACATGATGGACACTAAACCAATAGATTTGAAGCATAAGTAAACTTTCAAGTATGAAACTAAAGGAAGAAACCTTAATTTCTTATAGCCCTTAATTGTTGATTTGAATGTATTATCTCAAGTTTATGAGCATTGGCAGCATTAAATGGTAAACATTTCATTCAGAAACAGAAAGTAACATAGACGATTTTGAGTTTGATGTTAATTAAACCATTGCAGGTAACATTATAATACTTAATCTTTTCAAGTCTATATAAACAAGAACAGTCAAAAGATCATTTTCCCCCAAAAAAGATTGAAATGTACAAAAGAACCAATATATTAAAAAAGGGAAACACAAATGGCACATACTTAACAAGAAACATCAAATATAATAACATCTTAACATAAACAACTCTTGCAGGCAACAGATCTTATTCTTTCAATTGTGCAGATGTGTTTTAAATACAGTTTCCTGACAATAGTAGTGAGTTTACAAACAACACATTTATCCTTTTGTCATGTTATCTTTTCTCCCTATCATATATACCCTTTTTATTTTGGGAATAAATTTTCCAGCCTTCAAGAAGAAGCCTTTAAAATAACGTAATAAACTAACTTGATCCAAAATACAGGCTTTAATTTGCTGATGAGCAGTCTAATTTGTCTATATTTTCATTTTTTTTTCTAATGACACTTCAGTTGATTTTAGCGGACTTATTTGAAGGGTTCAATGCAAGACTATAGGAAGTCCTTCATAAATGTTAAGCACTTACAAAAGTCTAGCATTGGACCGTTGATATTTCGTCCCATGTACTTTTTTCAATAAGGTGGAGTTAGACTTTCTTTGTAAAGCACAATTTTAAACCTACTTCCTTTGTAGAAAGAAACATTCCCAAAAACTACATAATCAATTTCTAGACATAACATTACATGGCCAATTGGTCATGAGATCAAACAAATTCAAGAACTAGTGCATTGCTAAAAAACATCCTTTACAAAAGTAAAGGTATGTAACTACAGTCTTGCACAAAGCCATTGGTATGAAAGTTTTACTATCTACTTGTTTATTACCTAACACTGGGTTGACTAGAATATCATACATAATCATATTGCACAAGCTTTAAACGGATTTCTAAATAGAAAGCTGCGATTTTTGAAAAAACACATCATCTCTTAGTCATCAATCCATCTTTCATGCTGTCGGAAAATCTATCCCACTTACTCAATAAAAAGAGACTAACACTCCCACATACTATAGATACCTGTGTAGCAAAAGGATGAACTGCTCTAAATGAGCAATTCATCCTTTAGTTCCAATGGTTTCTGATCAATACTAAAGAGAACATGTGTTTTTTTTCATGGCATCTTTTGTCGTCTACTGAACATGTATTGTTCATGGGTTTTTTTTGTCATCTGCTGTTATTTTCAATTTTGATTGGATTTCAGTCTTTGGAGATGGCACCTTTTCAAAAGAAAGTCACATAAAGAAAAATCTGCTCCTTGGAGTTTCAAATAAGAGGTTTATTTGAGTCGTGTGAATCCACATTTTTTCAAACACATAGATCAATCCTGATCTTTTAGTAATGATTAGAACTGTCATGATGAGGCGATTCTAATACATACTCATTATATAATGTATTAAGAAGAAATTAAATAGTTGACATTGAGGGTACAGTGAAAGACTATAGTAAGTGCTTCACATTTGTGAAACACTTACTATAGTATTGCTTAGAACCCCTGACATCTTAAATATGCTTCTTGTCTGGAACTCTGCTCAAGAGCAAATTATCCTTTATTCAAAGTCTTTCATGAATCATAAATTCAAGAATATGATGGTACAAGTCATGTTAAGAGTATACGCCAGTGAATTTCCTGCATTCGTTTGGCATTCATTGAAATAAAACAAAAGTGATTCTGGTCCCGTTTATCTTTCCAGGACGAAATTAGGCCCAAACCTGAAAATAAAACAGGGAATAATTCAGTATTAAATACATCAATCTGCATATCTGATAAGCATTCTAATTCAAAACTTTCGATATCCTAGGTGATAAGGCTTTCATTTCTGAATTGCCTTTCCATCATTTATGATCTGATAGTTAAAAAATATGGTATCTAAATTTATACTTTTGTATCATGGGCTAGAGGTCTTTGTATACAATACAATTTCTGTATTCTATATTCTGATCACAATGATTTCTGCAACACAAATCACAAATAAAATCCTACAACTCAGACTTGATAACTAGCATTGCCAAATTTCAGTTGTGCTACACAATTGTGAAGGACTTACTATGGTCTTGCATTCCCATTTTTTCAGTTAAGTAACAGCTTTCCTGGATTCGCCAGTACTAGGCTAGGCCTCTGAAGTGACTTACCAAAGGCCATCCCCACGAAACCAGAGGTGTCGGTGGGGCTCAAACCCGGGACCCCAGAGTTCAGATTCCGCCTCCTTAACCACTGGGCCACGCAGGACTCCATCCTTTTTTTCTTTCTTTTCTTTTAAAAGAGTAATAAATGTGCGTAAGACGGAGAATAACTTACCTTGAGTGTATTATCCCAGCTACCAGTACAGAGGGCGGTGCCATCTGGAGACACGCCCAGACAGCTGACCCGGTTGTCATGGGCGTAGAGTATGGTCACACGGTTACCCTTCAGTACATCCCATATATTCACTGTATGGTCATTGTAACCCCCGAATAGAAGGCGCCCTGAAATGGAGGTGTGTATTAGTTTTTTTTGTTTTGTGGTTCAACTTTGTTTACTAAAATGTGTTTAACACTGCGTCAACCTTATTTCAGTTATGTTGCGATACCCGACTCTGAATAATGGAGAAAGATCCTATACTCAACCGCCCAAAAGGACTGGTCAAGCCAGGAAGAACCATCTTCATTCCGTAAATATGTCAGGAGACTATCTCTAATGAAAATCCAAATGCCGTCACAGGGAATTTAAACCACAGGGAAAAAGGCTATGTGATATCAAGTTCTGTACTCTAACCCCTTGGTCACGAAGACCCCAAGTTAAACAAGTTAAACATTTTTTTAGCAATTTTTTAACTTTTAACTATGCTTTTACACATGTGAGAGAATCAAAAGTCAAAATGAAATGCTATGAAGAGAATATAGTTTTTGAATTGTTTTATGATACACATTGAATGCAAAACTAATTCAGAAAGTGTCAATATATCTATGTATTCAGTAAATCTCAAAATGGATTCAAGGCTTTTGGATTTAAATGCATACATTAACTGTATACAGACTCTCAATACTAAATATGACCTAGTTACAGAGCCGTTGGTGAGATTTGAACCTAGACACCATGGCACAAGTCCAACACCTTGACCAATATGCCCCACAAAACCCCCCTTTAGTTAGGGATAGAAATATTTTAGTAAGAAATAAAAATCCTGCTGAACTTATCCAGACTAGTGCCTTGTAATCAAACACTCACCACTGATGGAAAAATCTACAGAATTACAGCCAAATATGATGCTTTCTTTCTTGTAACAGTTAGCCTCCCTGTCCGCACGTAAATCAAACAAGCGACACTGAAATATGAGAATAACAACCAAACATTTTATTACCATGACATGTGTGACAAAGGTTTCGCATCCCATGAGGGAGGAAATTAGCACATAAAAAGGGAAAAAGGAGAAATTTGTAACAATTCAAAATCAAGTTTTAACGCTATTGTTCAACATACATAGCAAGAAAAATCATTACTCTAACCTTTTTATTCATCAACATCTTTTATGTTCGTGTTTATAGTTCAACATTTCTCAATTAAAATTGAATTACACTTCAGAGAGGGGAGCTTTTTAAATATTTTGGGGAAAAATATTCTTTTTGGATGGGGGAATGGGGCCTTATAAAGCTGATTATTTCATTAAAAACGACAACACTGTAACAGTGAAGTGAAGACAAAAGAGTAAAGATTTAATAATACATTGTACAACATGTCACATTGGGGCCATATGAAAGAAACATCAGAGAATAGAAAAAAATATTTGTGGTTTAACACAATCTTCAACAATCTTTGTGTAATAACCTCCAAAGACTGGAGGGTTATAAAAGATAATGCTTGAGTCATAGTTTTTGCATAATAGAGTTTCTTCTACTGTGAATGATTCTAACCAAACATAATTTTAGGTGAAACAAAAAAGGCTCTTCAAAAAGTTATCAAAAAAACAATTAAAATCTATTTCCATTCTCACCTTAACCCGAAATCAAAGAGTGCACATAATAGTCCTTTAGCAAGCCAATGCACAACAGTGAAATTAACTACTTATGTATGATTGCTCAATAAGTAGTGTTACAGAAAGATAATCTTTAGAACCTTTAAATAGACTATGCTACAAGTAAATCAACTTTGTTGCAGACGTTTCTGGAAAACACTGTGCGAAAAAGGAGAAATTGCTCATAACAAGCAATTTCTCCTTTTCCCACATTGTTTTCTTCTCTATCAGAAGATTGTTTTTCAATTTCATCACAATTTTGAAATGTAGTCTGCAAACTCTTTCAATTGTGGACAGTCTAAAATTTGGCGTTTGGTAAAGGGATAAACATTTTAATATCTTTTACTCACACAACAAAATCCGTGAAAAAGTCCCTCAAAGGCCCTCACCTAATATAAGACTGAAAAAAGTTACATACCGTGGAATCATCTGATGCTGTAGCAAATGCGTCTCCGCTCGGGTAAAATCTCACATTGTTAATATCCGACTCATGACCCTCAAACACCTGCACACACTCTCCGTAACGCATATCCCATACCATGGCAGTATCGTCACATCCCTAAAACAGTTGTGTTCATTTGGTTATATGGGGTTTAACACAGTGTCAACAGTATTTCAGTTATTTCACAGCTTTCCTGGATTTTACCAGTGCTCTTCAGAGTCTTGCCAAAGGAAACTTGCAACAAGGTTAAAGGGGATGTAATCCTAATGTATATTTCGTATAGTAAGTTAACAACGGAATGGAATGAAATCCAAGTTCTGCTGGTGATGATTGAGCACAGGATCCCCTTGTCACAAGTCCTACACCGTAACCACTGGGCCATTTGGGACCCTTGAAATGTTTATATGGGTAGAGCAAATTACTCGTTTTAAAGATTTCTTTTGACACATGATCGGTCACAAAGGTTGGAGGTGCTTGAATGATATTCTTAAACCTTAGCCAACTTTATAACCAACGTTGATAGCAGTATAGACTTTTTTCATATCAGTCAATTTTTTTTTAATTGTTTTTCTTTGTGATTCTATATACATGTGTAAAAAAGCCATGCAAAGGATGCTTATATAAGTGCATTTTTTCATTTGAATGTGCATACAAGGTAGGACGGCACATATTAATCACTCACTCATAGTAATAAACCTTCATGAATATTCCATTTTTCTTTAAAAGTAAAATAGCCATTATCAGCTATTTTGAAACAAACGCTTTGGTCTATTTTCTTCCATGTACTCGGTAAACATCAGTCGAGGCCGGAACCATTCGGTTTACTGCAAATAGTTCCAACCCGACCAATGTTTACCAAAGACGATAGAAGTAATAAAAGAAATTAGTTTCAACATGGCAGATTATGGGTATTCTACCTTAAAAAGTCACACCAATGCATAGATGATTTTAAAACCGAACCCTTGATTATATTTAAATTGTAAAGTGCCAAGACATAACTTTTTTAAGAAGCAAGAAATAAATTAGAACAAATTTAAATATATTGTATCATACCCCAGACACAAAAAGATTTCCAGTTTCGTTAGGGGATAAATCCACGCTCATCACATCACCCGCATGGCCATGGAAACTCTGGATCAAAGTACCGCTCTCCACATCCCACAATGCACATGTACTGTCACCACTTCCTGTTAGAATCTGTGAAATACAAGACGACAAAAATGAACATCGAGATTTATCTCCTTTACTCCATTTTGACTCAATGAGCATAAAAGATTTTGAGAAACCATGTTAACAAAGGTGGCAATTTCTTAACTGATAACCAAACAACAAATTTTTGACTGTCCGAATAGAACGAGTTTGCAGACAACATTTCAAATTGTGGTGAAATTGATAAATAGTCTTCTGATAGGGGAGAAAACATTGTGGGAAACGAAGAAATTGGTCCTGCATTTATTATAAACCAGCTTTCCTATAGAAGCACTGACAGGCGCAAAGCTCACTTAACATTATTTATCAAAATCACAGGTTTCAGAAACTAAGAAGTAAAGAAATTGAGAATTTGGTTTAACGACAATGATTGTTCATATAATTTTTTTCTACTTTTATTACTCCCAGACCACAGATCTTTGAATCCTTGTAACCCTTAACCAAACACCAAATTTTTGACTGTCCCAAATTGAAAGAGTTTGCAGACCATATTTCAAAATGAGATGAAATGGGAAAGTTATCTTCGGATAGAGTAGAAAACATTGTGGAAAAAGGAGAAATTGCTCGTTACAAGCAATTTCTCCTTTTCCCACAATGTCTTCCAGAGTCATCTGCAACAAACACGTCAAATGTAGTTATTGTTTGGGTATGGGTTAACAAATATAAAATTTCCTTTATAAAATAAACAGATTGTCTGTTGCTCACCTGTTGATCTGAACTCGTAAAGGTACAACATGACAAGTAGCTGGTATGTGTGGCCACAACTTTCTTCTTACTGGAAATGTCTGTCTCCTCTAGGCTAAGTGGGTATATGGTGCACTTGTTGTCCAGGCCACTGTCAAAATAAACATAACAGTAGTTTCAAGTGGGAAGGTATATGGTACACTTGTTTGTCAAAATAAACCAGTGTTCTCAATAAAAATTGGTTGAACAGGGCAACACAAAATCTGAAAAGGCCACTTGGAGGAGGGGGGGTGTTCATTGGGGTTCTTAATATCTGAGCCAATTTAAACCGGCCAAAACATAATTTGAAGCGATCATTTAGGCCTTTGGCTTGTTCTTATTTAGAACACTGTAAACGTAGTTTCAACAATACAGCTTTTGTATTGTAGTTTAACATACAATTTAAAAGTAGCCATTGAAAGCATTTAATTAATTCCGGAAGCCTCAATTTATTTAAATATGTACAGTTTATATACAGTAGATCTCAAAAGCGATGTCACACTTTTTGATTAAAATACATGCTAATTCACTGTATACCAACTTTAAAAATTAAAAATGATCGAATTTTGCTTACAATGACTATTCTTCAGCGTGTATCATACAACAGTACAGCTATTGTACAGTTTTGAAGAAACTAATTTTCTAACTTCCAAATGTCCTCACATCTGTGAAGAAGAACTACTGATCACTCTGAATTCTGCTTCCTGGAAACATAACCAATTCTTGGGCCGATTGTGGATTAATAGTTTTCTATCCTCTAGGCAAAAGACTAGATCAACCTATGCTCATTCAATCAGTGTAAAAAAAAGCTCAGTTTATTTTGTAGTCACTTACCCACAAGCTACAAAGGAACCCGACGGCCCGTATGCACATGCCATGACCCAGGTGGTGGACATGGACACTGCATGCTCCTGGAATTATACAGAAAAGGTTTCAAGTTTGATCTTTTATTCGAACGATATTGAGGCGAGGTTTTTCAGTCTGTTTCTGGTGCATTTTAAAACTTTATCTATTTGAATCTGTATCTATTTGAGTCTTTATTCAATTGGACATCTATTCATTTGAATCTTTATCACTAAGGTTATTTGAACCACAGGGGTTTGCTATTGAGATTGGGGAGGGGGGTAATTGGATAAACCCCTGTGGTCTAACGATGTGCTACAGTATTTCTGTTATTCTATGGCTTTCACCAGAACTAGGCACATCCCTGCAGTGTCTTGCCCAAGGACACTCAGCCATACTCGCTAGAAAAAAACCCAGTGCTGATGAGAATTGACCCAGGACCCTTGAGGCATAAATCCTCCACCTTAACAACTGGGCCACACAGATTCGTAAAAGATTTGTGATACCCTGCAGTAACCAATATAGCACACAAATTATCCTATGACAAATCACAAGGTCATTATTATGTGACATCATGACATATTAGTAAGGGGATTAACCCATTATCCAACATTTGACCAGTTTTTGCAGACAACTCCAGAAAATATTGTGGGAAAGGAGAAAATGCTCTAAACAAGCAATTTCTTCTTTTCCCGTAATGTTTTCTGCCCTATCAGAAGATAATTTTTCAATTTCATCACATTTTGAAACGTCGTCTGCAAACTCTTTCAATTTGGGAGAGTCTAAATTTTGGCATTTGTTCAAGGGTTAAGCAATAAGTAAATCATTAACTGAAGCAAAACTTACCTTATTCGTTGTAAAAGCATCCCACACAAGCATCTTGCCATCCTGCAAACAGTACAAACATACCATGAAAGAAAAAAGTTAAAGTGACTATCTCACACATTGTGATTTTTTCTTCCTTTGTAAAATAAAATTTCCTTGTTGTAATCATGCCTTACGTAGTTATAACAAACAAAGAAAAAAAATATTGCTCTTGTTAAGAACATTGTTTGGGGTCTTAAATGCAAATTGTCTTGACCGTCTGAACACTTGTATTGTAAAAATAGTGTAATAATATGTGTTGTGTCTTTTGTGTAATTATGTTAATGCTCTTTTATGTGTATGTTAATGTGATTGTAACTGCATTTATACATCATATCTGACCTTTAGAATTGTAAGTATGTTCATTTTTGTTTGTAACTAGAAACTTTGTATGTTACTGAATAAAAGATTGATGCATCTATCTGTATAGTCCAGAATCACCATGATCATAATTCAAACACCTGATGGCCGAAATTACATTTTGAAGATGACAGTTCCCTTGAAATTTCTAACTGTTGCGCTTTTTATTCAAAACACACAGAGCGTGAACATATGTGATACCATCAAACTTTCTTTAAAATACAGAGCTCACTTAAAAGGACTATCACACAGATTGGGATTTAAACTTTTTAAAAAAAATTAACTTCTACCTATAAAATGACAACAGACATTTCTAAAGTAACATAAGACTAGGTTATTGACAGATTCACAATTTGTTTATAACCGTACAGAAAAGATGTAGATCATTGTATTGCAGATATCGCACACCTTGGAAAAAAGACCTACTATTATTAGATACCATTCTCACATGGATCTTTGGAGGCTATTTTACTGTTCTTGTCTTGTGATGTTTCCAATTGCACAACATGGCATTCTTGTGTTTATGTATAAACAAGCTTTCCTATAGAAGCGCTGACAGGCGTGAAGGCTTACTTCACTGGAATTTAACGACTTAGAAGAAATGAAATTGAAAACGATGTTTGATTTGGTGACAATGATGTTGAGACAGTGATCGCAAATACTATTCTAGTCTGTTTGATTGTATTATAAAATATGCACCCTATTACCATGTACTAGTCAGAGCATTAAAAGATCAACACTTCCGGGAAAAAGTGCCAACGATGTAAACACGTTTATTGTTTTGCTGTTCCTAAAATCCTTTATAATTTTCCTCCATCACGATGAGTACCGACTCTGCAACAGGTTATGGGCCCAGTAATAACAGTCAGGGCAGGTATGGCAGACTGATTTTCGATGGAGATGAACGTAGATACGAACAGTGGGAGGTGAAATCCCTCGGGTACATGCGGTTACAGAAGTTGAAGGACGTTATCCTTACCCCACCAAGCGAAGACGTGGATGCGGGTAAGAATGAGATAGCCTACGCAGAACTTATTCAGTTCCTTGACGACAAGAGTCTCTCTCTTGTAATGAGAGATGCCGCCGACGATGGAAGGAGAGCGTTGTCTATTTTGAGGTCTCATTACGCTGGTTCGGGCACACCAAGAATCATCTCCCTTTACACAGAACTCACGTCTTTGTCAAAACAACCTAATGAATCAGTGACTGACTATGTTATTCGAGCAGAGACGTCCGCTACAGCACTGAAAAACGCTGGGGAAACTATAACTGATAGTTTATTGGTTGCTATGGTATTGAAGGGACTACCTGAATCGTTCAAACCTTTTGTTGTTGTGGTCACTCAAAGCCGTGAGAAACAGAACTTCAGTGAGTTTAAGGTAGATTTACGAAGCTTTGAGGACACAGAAAACGCAAGGTCCACGAATGGGAATGACTCGGTAATGAGGGCCAGTGAGGGTTTGAAAAAGCTCAGTGTTAGACAGAAGAAGGACGTTACATGCTTCAAATGTTCTGAAAAGGGACATTACGCTCGGGACTGCACTAAAACTAAACCAAAACAGTTGTGGTGTAGTTATTGTCAACATTCGAGTCATACTGACCAGACATGCAGGAAGAAAGGAAAAGGAGGTTACGATAAAACATGGAAGACGTCTGACCATGAGCAAAACCAGTATGATGACCAATCCTTTATGTTCAAGATATCCGCGGAAAACAGCGGTGCTGTCCGGCACAACTCACTATTAGTGGACTGCGGGGCCACAACCCATATTGTCACGGACGAGACCAAATTCATCAGATTCGACGAAAATTTCAACAGTGAAAAACATTATATGGAGCTTGCAGATGGAACTCGCGCCAATAATGTAGCGGTGAAAAGAGGGGACGCGTACATTACTCTTCGAGACGTGGATGGCCAGCCTGTGGGGACCACTTTAATTAACGCGCTGCTCGTGCCATCATATCCACAAGACATTTTCTCAGTGCAAGCTGCAACTGAGAAAGGTGCGAGAGTGCGATTTTCACAAAAGTCTTCAGAACTAGAAAAAGATGGACGAACATTTAACATTCTTAAACAAGGCAGATTATACTACATGAACTATGATAATCAATATGCGGGGGACACTGACATTGTGTGTGTTAGTAATAGTGTTGAAGAATGGCATGAAATTTTAGGTCATTGTAATTTTAAAGATATTTGTAAATTGGAGAGTAAGGTAGAGGGCATGAAGCTGATCGGAAGTGAGAGTGTGAAGCGAGAATGCGAGGTGTGTAACATGGGTAAGATGACAAACGAGAGAAGTCGAAAGGCGAGAGTTAAGGCTGAAGCTCCATTGGAGCTGATCCATACAGACCTGGCAGGGCCAATTGAACCTACCTCAAGTGAGGGCTTCAAATATGCTATTTCATTTACAGATGACTATTCTGGGGCAGTTTTTGTTTACTTTTTGAAACTCAAGAGTGACACTATTATTGCCACTGAGAAATTTCTTGCAGACTCCGCCCCTTTTGGCAAAGTAAAATGTATAAAATCGGACAATGGTACCGAGTTCACCTCGGGATTGTTCAAGTCTCTCATGTTGAAAAACCAGATCCGCCATGATACTTCGGCGCCTTATTCCCCTCATCAGAATGGTACAGCTGAGAGATACTGGAGAACCCTTTTTGAAATGGGTAGGTGTTTGCTCTTCCAAGCAAAACTCGAGAAAAGGTTTTGGCCCTATGCTGTTATGACAGCCGCATACATACGAAATAGGTGTTATAACGAGCGTTTGGAGCAGACACCGTATTATGGTTTGACAGGCCGTAAGCCTGATATCTCAAATATGAGAGTTTTTGGTTCAGTTTGTTATGCATATGAACAAAAGAAGGGTAAGTTGGATAGCAGGTGTACAAAAGGTATTTTTGTTGGTTATGATAAGGGCAGTCCAGCTTATCTTGTATATTTCCCGCAAACTGGTAAGGTTACTAGACACAGAGTTGTTAAGTTTTCAAAGAATTTACCTGTTGAAAGCAAGAATAAATTGGAAATTCCCTTGGGTGATGAGCTTGTAATAAGCAATGATAGTCTTGGTCAAAAAGCCCAAACTTTAAATCCCAAGGAGGACCCTATGCCAGTTTTAGGTACAAATGCACCCACCCAGGCCCAACCTCAGGAGGACACTCAGAACAATGAAACTCGAAGGTATCCTGCAAGAGAGCGAAATGCTCCAGCTTATTTAAATGATTATGTGTCAGGTTTTGAAACTGATGATGATATGGTTATGTCAAATATTGATTACTGCTACAGAGTAGCAGAATCTCCTCAGACTTATGCAAGTGCTATCCAGTCCCCAGAATCCGAACAGTGGAAATCCGCAATGAGAGATGAAATGCAGTCATTGAAAGACAATGACACTTTTACTCTCACCCCTTTACCACATGGTAAAATCCCAGTAGGTGGCCGTTGGGTTTACAGTATTAAAGATAATCCAGACTTTTCTTTAACCTACAAAGCTAGATATGTTGCTAAGGGCTATAGTCAAATCAAGGGTATTGATTACAAAGAGACATTTTCCCCAACTGCTAATATCACATCTATAAGAACTTTAATGCAAATTGCAGTGCAAAATAATCTTATTTTGCATCAGATGGATGTCAAAACTGCCTACTTAAATGCTCCAATTGACTGTGAAATATTCATGGAACAGGCTGAAGGGTTTGAAGTTAAGCCAATTGATGGAAAAAGATTAGTATATAAACTTAACAAGTCACTGTATGGATTAAAACAGTCAGGAAGAAATTGGAACAATATGTTGCATTGTTATTTGTTAGAAAATGATTTTGAGCAGAATGAAAGTGATCATTGTGTGTACAGAAAGTTTGTCAGCAAGGATGAAATTGTCATATTAATTGTGTGGGTTGATGACCTAATTATAGCTGCAAGTAATGAGATTTTACTTAATGAGATAAAACAGGTTCTTAAGAATAAGTTTAAGATGAAAGATCTTGGAAAACTGTCCTATTTCTTGGGAATTGATTTTAAACAGTGTAAAGAGTATGTTACCATGTCCCAAAAGAGATACATTTGCAAAATACTCGAGCGTTTCGATATGGCAAATTGCAAACCCAAGTCTATCCCGTCTGCAGGGCTCACGCTGTCGGTCGCCAAATGCGCCAAATGCGAATATTATTTCATTCTGGCGAAAGATTTCCCGATTTGGCGAATTTGCTTGGCACATGTTTTTTTTCATTCAATTTTACCGTATTTCCACCTGTCCGGACATTACAGACAGTTATATCTTTTGACACACTTAACAGTATCTCCGAAAACCCCAAATTAATCCGCTAATTGTTATCCCTGTGTCAAACAATGCCTGAGGCGTGTATTAATCAGGTTTTTATTATGTGTAAACAACTCGACACACTTGATTGGTAGACTCGATGCGGTTGTTCCACAAAAACCGATAACTATTTACCGCATTCCATCCAGTGTTACATGATGCATGGTAGAATGCGAGAATTTAAAGAGGGTTAACTTGTAAAGTATTTTGATATAGACAGTTCGCTTCCTCTGTTGATGCAATGATACTATACAAATTGTGATCCTCTATTATTAATCATTCAAATCATGATACAGGAGTCTTGACGAGAGTAAAAACAAATAGACCTAAGATCATGTTTACTTTCCATTTATCTATCGGACATTTCTAAAATAAATAACAAAACTGAGAATTCAGAAATGTGTAGGCTTCAATATGATTTGGTGTTATTTGAGATAAAAGTTTCATTTTGATTTTTTCACTCAAAGCGTAGCCTTTAGTTATACCATCTTTAGCTTAAATTTGTTCGGAGGGAGGGGGGGATGTCTTGGCTTTTTTTTTGTAACATAATATACATTACACATTACATATTTATGACATTACAATTTTAATAAAAATGGTGAAACATAACAAACAGAAATAATTTACCAAGAGGATTTAACACATATGTACATATAACATGAAAAGTGTTTAAAATGAAGAAATTTTAATTGGAGTGATTTGCTCAGAATTTGGCTCCTACTTCTTTAATTTGGCTCCTATTTTTGTCATTTGGCGAATGTGCTGGCGCAGACTTTTTCCCAGCCAGGGTGAGCCCTGCGTCTGAGCAGAAATTAGAGAGTACTGGTGAATCATTAGCTGACAGTAAGAAATACAGGGAGGCTGTAGGTAGTCTGATTTATGCCATGACATGCACCAGGCCTGATATTTGTTGGATTGTCACAAAATTATCACAGTATCTATCAAAACCTCTCCAATGTCACTGGGTAGCAGTTAAACATGTGCTTAGGTATTTAAAAGGCACTTTAGATTACAAACTTTGTTACCAAAAACATGATGAAGGTTTAAGTCTTACAGGATATAGTGATGCTGATTGGGCATCATCTGTCGAGGACAGGCGAAGTACTAGTGGCTATTGTTTCAGCCTAACTAGGAATGGTCCTCCTATCTCATGGAAATCTAGGAAACAACCAACTGTTGCACTGTCATCATGTGAGGCTGAATATATCGCATTGGCAGCTGCAGTACAGGAGGGGTTGTACCTTTCTTATTGGTTAAAAGGTTTAAATACAGAGGGTGGTAATAAACTAGACACAGTCTTGATATTCGAAGACAATCAGGGTACTATCGCATTGTCTCAGAACCCGGTTGGTCGTCAGCGATCAAAGCATATCGACATTCGATACCATTTCATAAGGTCAATGTTAAATGAGGGAAAAATATCACTTGAGTACTGCCCAACATCAGACATGGTGGCTGATCTTATGACCAAGCCGGCTACCAAGTACAAATTAGATAGATTTAGGAGTTACATTTTTGGAAGTTAAGATTCTTTTTGTGTGTGTTTTTACTGTACTTTGTCAGACATACAGGCTTATAAGAATAATGTTCTTTTGGGTGATTGTATGTATTTTAGAAAGTATGTATTTTATGTTCAGTTGCAATATTTTTTTCATTATTGTTTAAAGAGTCATTTGAGATCAAGTGGGGGTGTTGAGACAGTGATCGCAAATACTATTCTAGTCTGTTTGATTGTATTATAAAATATGCACCCTATTACCATGTACTAGTCAGAGCATTAAAAGATCAACACTTCCGGGAAAAAGTGCCAACGATGTAAACACGTTTATTGTTTTGCTGTTCCTAAAATCCTTTATAATTTTCCTCCATCACGATGAGTACCGACTCTGCAACAAATGATCATTAACAGTTATTACACTCAGAGAACAAATCTCTCATTTAGTCCTTTTAATTAGCAATGCGCTTATAGAAACACTTTCTGTGCTTGCTTACAACATTCATCATTTTTTTCATAATTAAAAGAATAAGAATTTAACAATAAGTGTAGTTTACCTGAGATGAGCTGACAATGTGCCTTTTATCTTGGGACCAGTCCATACAGAGTACTTTGCTCTGGTGCCCCTTTAAGTGGCGTCTTTGTTTCATGGTGAAATTGTTGATCAGTTCCACTTTACCAGCTGCTTTACACACTGAAAAGATATTCCATAATCCTTTTACCCACACCATTTTCAAACCAATCTTGCTGTGTAACGTTTATAATATTAATCAGTGTTAATGTAAAGGCTATACAAAACTAGAGAGTAAGAATATGTTTTAACCTATTACCAAACCGTAACGACATTTGACCACTCTGTTGCAGACAACTCTGGAAAACATTGTGGGAAAAGGAGAAATAGCTCGCTAAGAGCAGTTTGTCCATTTCTCACAGGGTTTCCTGCTCTATCTGAAGAATATTTTTCAATTTCATCACATTTTGAAATGTCCTCTACAAACTCTCTCAATTTGGGACAGTCGAAAATTTGTTATTTGGTAAAAGATTACCACTTCCACACTGGTGAGATTTATTTCGGTAGCGACAGTGTAGATAATTTCATTATGGTCTTGCTTACTTTTCAAAGAAAAATATGCAAACACTTTACCCATGCCTTTAAGGATAGATACTAGTTCAAATGTGTTATCTGCCATCACTCAAACCTATAGGGCAAACTATCACACTACTAATACATCAAGCATGGATAAATTTCATACCGAAATCAAAACCCCGTTGCATTGTTGTAGAACATGCAAGCAGCATGTATATGTATATCTGTAAAACAACATAACCTTTCAGAGAATGAAAATGATTTCAATGAAAAGATTTCTGTTGTTTTGAGAGGTCTATTTGCTCTGAAGGTTTCGTTTGATAAATAGTTCTGTATACAAATATAGCCTAGTAATAATTCTTCATCATGGGAAGCTATTAATCTGCAGCGTTGACATACACAGCTTTAGACTCCAAACAGACGCAAATTGCTTTAAAGACGACAGAAACACCCATATGTTGACATCTTTCAAACATGATGAAGACAAGAAAATAATTTTTCCTTCCAGGAAGGTAAAAACTCCATGGACCACCGATAACATGTCGCGTATTGAACTCCAATTATGATTGATGTTGAAATCTACAAAAATATAACCATTAACTTGATTTTCACAATAGAATAAAGTCTATACGCATCACATAATATCCGTCCGAAATACATGTACTGTCCGGTATTCCTTCCCCAAAATGAGGAAATTATTTTTGGCGATAAGTTTGCACGATTTCTTATTTAATTTGAATTGAATGTTGCGTGAAAGAACGATTATTACTGTCGACATCTTTAAGCTTTGCTTTTTCATCCGCAAGACGCTTCTTTAGATCGTCTGCCTCCCTTTGCAGGGCTTCTAACGAATCCTGATTATCTACTTTCAATCCCTCAGACGCCATCTTGAATTATTAACAGGAAGAAAAGGGGGGAAATAGTGTGCTCTATTGTCTAAATAGTGTGCTCTATTGTCTAAATTTTTCGCGTATCACTTGCAGCACAGTAATTTACTTACCCATTGCCCCAATCTGATTGGTCGAGAGCTCTTTATTTACGTATGTGAGGGGAATACCCACGGAAGTGAAAATATAGGATTAAGACGGCATTATTCTCCTTTTGTTTATCTAGATCAAATCCTTTCCAAATGAAAGAACTATGTAAGCGGTGAATAAGTATGTATTTTTACTTTTGATCTCCTTAAAAGTCAATTATATCCTGTGATCGCCATTGTACAATCATTTCTATTTCTCAAAATTGTTGTCACAATTGAAATCGTCAGAAATGTCAAGAATTCTGTCTGTTGATCTACTAAACTAAAGTTAATTGAATCACAGGTGTTTGACACAATCTTCTTAAATGCTCCCAAGATATATGTTATATGAAAGACAAGATAAACAACGACGATCGACAGGCACCCAAATTGGTCACCCAAAAGTCTCATATAATCAACAGGATCCCCATAATTTTTAGGGTCCCTGACTTTTATTGCTTGAAGCCTTCTGTCTAGAAATGATTATTCTTGTCAAAAACTCTCATTTTATTGATATTCACTAATGCCATCAGACGCAACAAAAAGTCTCACCAAATTCTTTGTTTAAATGAAACATGTTGTTTTAGAACTGACATCACCTGACAGAAGTCAGTATGCGGTGGTTTGAGACAATTTGTCCAAGAAATTTGCTACATATTTAAATATATTACTGTATATGTTTCACAAATGTGTGTTAGACATCAGATGCTTGAAGTGTTCAATTGCAGAAAAAAAGATGGGACATATATTTTAAACATTAGTGGCTTTTAGATTTATTCTTTGAGGAAGTAGTGAAAAACATAGACAGGCTACCCAACTGTGATCGAATGCAAGAGGGTTTCAATGATTCTATGTGAATCAAGTGTTTTTGAGAGGTTTGATGGTGTTGTCAATTTTCTCTTTGCCAAAATTGATACCCCTTCCCATCTCAATCAATATCTATGAGTATCGACCAATTATTTTACTCTTTCAGGATTGTTAGGCTACTGTCAACTTGAAACACTTTGAGCCTTTGATGACTCAAGTTTAGCAATAAAGATGTCAAACGATGGATTAAACACCAAAGTCAATCCAGATGCCCCTGTCATCCAAATGCCGGGTCACAACTATCTGGAGTTACGCAATATGCTGAATACGAACCCTGCAGACAAAGACTGGCGGGCTTTGATACGATGTGTGGAAGATAAATACCATATAAGGTATAAACAACAATAAAAAAAACAATAAAATACCATATAAGGTATAAAAAAAAAAAAAAAACCAAGATTAGCACAGAATCGCTTGGGGGTAATTCCTTTCATTGCCAGGTAACGATTTGGTGACCAATGATTTTGAAGTAAATTGAGATATTAACCCGAATGAAATTGATATGTATCACTTGACTTTTAACCAGGGGACTGTCTCTTGTTTTTTCCCAAACACTCTTCCCTAATTTAAGACAGAACTTGGATCTACACAAAAAAGTTTTTCTGTTGTCTAACCAATTCGAGAAATAGCACTTTAAATGGAATGAAATTGAAGAATAATCTTCTGATAGGGCAGAAAACATTGCGGGAAAAGGAAAAATTGCTCAAACAAGCAATTTCTCCCTTTTCCCACAATGTTTTCCAGAGTTGTCTGCAACAAAATGGTTAAATGTTGTTATTGTTTGGTAATGGGTTAAAACAAATAGACAGAGAGACTTAATTATTGACCTTTTCTTTTCAGACCAATTTACATAGAGCAATGGTCAGTAAATATGAATGGTCAAGCGGCTGGAAATCTCCTAACAGAGCTGAGTTCACTTGGGATGACTATTGGGCAACTAGAAGGCTACCTGAGAAAAATAAATGTGGATACCTACAATCTAGGGCTGGCCCCTCGTGGTAAACTTTCCTGGATTTATGTCTGACATGGACAATTCTATACTTTTAGCATTATAAAAATTGTTTTATGCATTTTTTTTTATTTCTAAGATGTTGGGCAACTAAGCCTTAAAAGCTTACTCAATTGCAAATTACTGACTTCACTGTTGCAGAAGATATCAGAAACCACATGTGATAAAAGGTGAAATTATATGTGACAAGTAATTTCTCCATTTGTCATAATGGTTTCTTACTCAATAGCACTTAGATTTTTTTTTAATGCTTTATAATTGTTTTCTACTGTTGCGTTCAATTTAGACTAATAACAACTCCCTTTATTGTGGAATGGAATAAGTCTAATAAAATTAGAACCACTTGAGAATGACCCAAGTAATCAGACAAAAGAAAATGATTTATGATTAAATTTTATCCACATGTAGTAGGCTGGGAATTGGTACAAAGTGTACTACTACAAAATAATATATTGGTTGACCCTTCATCTTGTAAACAAACTTTTAATTTCAGAGTCTGTGAAAATAATTCAAGATCCAGATACATTCTTGGAGGCCTGCGAAGGTCGATCGTTACAGATTAGCGTGGGGGCTACAGGCAACCCGTTACCACGGTATCAGTGGTATTTCTGTAGAGATGGGACAGACGACTTCGAGCCATTGCTAGGGAGGATGGAAAATAAACTTCGTCTTGAAAATCTGAAGTAAGTTGCTTGATATAAAAGGGGGAGAATGGTGAGTAAAATTTGAATTAATTTTTTAACAGAGGGAACTGAGAATAACATTTGCCTTGAAAAGTTGGAGAAAGGTGAAATAGATATGTAAGGGGGCCTGAAAATGTAACCATTATATCATACTGGATAATTGCCTTGTCAGGATCATGCACATTTAAAGAGAAATTATTCATCCCAGAAAGCTATCAGCACCTCGGAAAGAATATTATGTAGTGCTGGTGGTAATAAACCAGAGCATGAATAGGTGTACTGTCTGCTGCAATATAGTAAATTTCGAGGGTTCAACGCAAGACTATAGTAAGTGCTTCACAAATGTGAAGCACTTACTATAGTATTGCGTTGAACCCTTGAGTTGTAAATGGTGTTTAACTTCAACCTGATACCTATCCAGGTCCTGTTAAACCCAGTTTTTAAGGTGGCAGTCTAAGAACTCAGGGTTCCCTGGTTTGAGCCCCACTGGTACCTCTGGTTTTGTGGGGTTGTCCTTTCTGAAGGCACTTCAGAGCCCTAGACTAGTACTGGTTAATCTAGAAAAACGTAACTCAAAAAACTGAAAAATTGTTGACACAATGTTTTAACCTTGTATAAACGAAATAAGTCCTATTTAATGAACTAACTGCAAACCTTTGAGTACTGGGGCCACCTTGCAACCTCTCATTAATTACATTCAGCGTGAGTCTTGGTTATATATCTAGGAAGCAGGATCGAGAGTGATAATTATAAGTTATAGGAACTTGCTTCAGAATCGATTTTAAAAAATTAGTTAAAATGAATAATATATATAATCAACATTCAGCGTGATTCGTGGTTATGTACACAGGAAGTAGAATCGAGAGCGATAATCATCAATTATTCTTAAATTCAACCCATTACCAAATAATGACGACATTTAACCAGTTTGTTGCAGACGCCTCTGGAAAAAATTGTGGGAAAAGGAGAAATTGTTCTTAACGAGCAATTCTTCCTATTCCCACAATGTTTTCTGTCCTATCAAAAGATTATTTTCGAATTTCATCACATTTTAAAATCTCGTCTGCAAACTATTTCAATTTGGAACAGTCGAAAAAATTGGCGTTTTGTAAAGTGTTTAACTAATTGTAGGTCAGACAATGCAGGAACTTACGCGTGTCAAGTTCACAATTGTAGGGATCCAGCTGAGACGAAGATCTCGGAACACTGCTTAGTGTCTATAACACCTGATCCGGACCCTCACAACTACGGGCTTAACCCTCCTCTTGAGGATTTTATCATTAATACAGGTAGGTTTAACCCATATAGTGCTGCAATCAAAACTACTAGGGTATTGCTGTGAGCTGAGAAATACACCTCGGATATAAGTATAGGGTTACTATTTTTCGGGAAAATCGTCCCCGACATATTACACATTTTCTCTAAGTGTCCATGTTAAGTAGTCCAATGTATATGGAAGTGTTGGACATCCTTTTAAACCCCAGTTTTATCGGTAACTCATACGAAATAGCGAAATTATAAGTTGTGACATACATAGTAGTTCCTTAATCAAATTTAACAGCTATTTAGATTTCACATGTAAGATCATTGAAAATGAAAGTAAAGTGACGTCAGCCTAGCAGGAAACAATATGGCGGCATCCATATTATGTCAGATGCATTTTTTTAATGGATAAACCCGATGAGTTGAGATTGATAGTGCTGGAACCGACTTCATGCTGATGCAAACAGTTTAGATTCAGGACAGCCGCCAAGTAAATTGGGTTGATGTTAAGTTTATTTTAATGGATTGCGATGGAAGCTTATTGAATGCACTGTCGATGGGTTGATGTGAGCAAGAATTACCACGGAATCATAATTTCTAAACATTTGACTGTAGATTTTTATACAAATTCCCTCCCTTTCAGTTTAATTTTAGACTTGCTCATTTGTTTATACATCATTCTGTTTACAACAGGGCCTCTAGGACCCATGGGTAACCTTGCAATCCAGGACAGCCGTGAGGTCAAAACCGCTCAAATGATATACGCAAGATGTGAGTCTGACAATATAGTGTAATTTCAAGGGTTCAGTGCAATACTCTAGTAAGTGCTTCATGTTTATGAAGCACTTACTATAGTCTTGCACTGAACCCTCCATTTGTGGTATCTATGTAGCATTGAAATGATTTTCCTTTCATCATTATATCTTTATAACATAGCATAAACTAACATTATAAGATTGATTGCCTTATGAAGATAACATGTTATATGGTAATTTTACAAACATTTTAACAAAGACATGGATTTACAGAAGAGCTTTTCATTTAAAGGGGTTATTCAATTTCTATTTTGCTGAGCATAATATATACAAGTTAATTGGCGGCTCCCATGTGATTCAACCTGTTGGCTACTCTGAGTATCTTTCCTAGACAAAGTTAAGCAGATTTTTAAGGTTTGGGAAAGCAGATGACGGAAAAATCTATTTTTAGAAAATTACCCAGCATTGTAAGGGCTAAATTTGTCAATGTTCTTTGTAAAGTAACACCTGCGAAAAGATGTTAATACAACAGAGTGAGTGTTCAATGTAAGTCTATAGTAAGTACTTCACAAACATAAAGCACTTACTAAAGTATTGCAATGAACCCTTGAAAGGTGCTTTACTTATAAAAGGTAGTCTGCGTTGAACTGCCAAGTTAGAGACACAAACATCAGGCACCAACTAAAGTTTTTGCCCTGAAACCCTCAAACTGCCCTTTTTGTGATCGCTTTCCTCAATTTCCAAGCGCTGATTGCTTTTGGTGAAGTTTTTTTAGAAGTTTTATTTACATCATTCTATTAGGTACATTGGTGACAATCAATTTAACCCTTTCCCAAACGCAAAATTTTCGACTGTCCCAAATTGAAAGAGTTTGCAGACAACATTTCAAAATGTGATGCAATTGGAAAATAATCTTCTGATAGGGCAGAGAACGTTGTTACGAGCATATTTCTCCTTTTCCCACGATGTTTTCTCAAGTCGTCTGCAACAAAGTGGTCAAATGTTGTTATTGTTTGGGAAAGGGTTAATGGACAAATGATTATTCACTGAAAGTTACTTAATAACAATTATATGGACAAGTATATCAAAATAGGAATTGGCCACCCCTGCAAGCTATAACACAGGAAAGCAAATAGTGACAACATGGCGTTTTATATTCAAAAGAATGTTAACATTTTGATATAACCTTTACAGCCACACATAAGCTGATTATAAGACAACCCCACAATGTGGAAGTTGCAGTGAATGAAAACTTTAGCCTCAGAGTGGAAACTCAGGGAAATCCACCGATATGGTATGAGTGGTTCAATGGGCAAACTCCGCTTCAATGTACTTCTTCAAAACTCAAGGTGAGTTTGTCTTCCAGGTGCCCGCCTCGCAAAGGTTTTGTGCGACAATTTGTCTTGTAAACATACAAAGAAGTTATTCACAAAGCATTGCAAACTTACATGTAAATGTTACTCCAGTTGCAAATGTGTTTGTTTCTCATAGAAGAGGTATTAGTTGGATTTTCGGACAAAGAAAAGTCACAAATCATGAAATGAAAGCTATCACTAAAATCGGTCGTTAGTGTGTGTGCTCCGTACCACTTGTTTGACTGTCAATTTCTGATTAAATGTTCAAAACTTATGTGTAATATTGCTTTTATGAAGGCAAACGAGGAGAGAACATATTTCTTTGCAATCAGACGAGTATTGACTAGATATGTTGGATATTATGAATACAAAGTGAGGAAATGAACACTAACCCTAGAGTAGATTCAGATTTGGATTCATGATTGACCTATACATGTGCAGAGTGCATAAGCCTTTACGAACCATGTGGTACTAAACATAGACTTGCATTTGGCTAGTGTCTGAGGTAGGCTAAAATTTACTACGACATATTTTGTGAGACACATAAGAAAAAATTGTATGAAGGTGTGCTACCTTTAAGACATTACATCAACGGCATTTCAGTTTTAGTGTGATGCCATTTCTAGACTCCATTATTCAAATCATCATTGTTTGTCTAAGCTGATTTATGTCTTTATTATTTTCTCAATTAACAGTTCATATCCATTTCAGATAACAATTCAATCAAAATACGATTTTGGAGGCTATTACTGTGTCGTCAGAAATGGAAACATTGAAGAGAAATCACATATTGCCTGGGTAAAAGGTAAGTCCCATTTTAAGTCAGCCCCACAGAAGAATATTCAACCACTGATTTGGCAAAAAGGTGAAGTGTCCCCCTGTAAATGAGAGGCCACAGGTTCAATGCCTAGGCTGGCCCATACAAAATACCAAAGATGGTTGCAAACTAAAAATGGCTTCCTTCCATGGCTTTTGTGGTAATGAAATTTTAGGCATTCAACATATTTATTTGAAATCAATGGTGAAGGAAGCATGAAGTTTATTAAATTGTTTCTCAATGACTGCTTCCTGAATACCTGATCAGTTCCCGCACTGCATTGTGGGTTAGTCCTACAATCCTCTTCAACTCACAAGGATCAAATTGGGACCCTTGGTACCAGAGATTCTCTACCTCTGCACCACTGTTGATCAATGTCTGATTAATACATCCTATATTTATCCTGTCACTAGTGTTATTTTGGGACCGATAACAAGGTGCCATATAACATTTGTGATATCCGGCACTGACCATATAACGCAGTTACGCGACAAATCATGACGTCATAAGAACAAAATGACATCATGTTTACATCATTCTCTACATATTTTTTCCTTCTTTCTCGTGTTTTATTTACATATTATTTGTTTGAAAGAATACATAAAGGTAACATGATAAATAGAATAGATGGTTGGTGTCTTTGAATGGGAAAAGTTATCTGGCTCGGCTTCGGACCATTATCCGTTTCGCCTTCGGCTCACCGGATAATATTACTAAGCCTTGCCTGATAACATTTCCGATTCACGACACCAACCATCTATTCTATATATAGGGTACAATACCGTACCAACAATCTTTTCAGTTATATTACAGCTTCTTGCATCCACAACTTCTAGGCAAAGGCTCTGGATGGCAATACAACTGGAAAAGTTGACTGTAATCATAATAGATAGTAGGGATGGGAACGATTAACTGTTTCATTAATCGATTAATCGGTCAATGATTAATCGGTGAAAGAATGACGGTTTGTACATGTATACGTCCGAGGCCTTTGTTCAGTATCAATGTTTTCAGTTGTTTACTTCGTGTGCGTGCAAAATTGATCATACACGCATACGATCAAAGTCAACGGCACATTGATTTGCTCAAAGCGAGAGTATAAGACAAAAATATAACAAAAATTAATGATCAAACACGGAAAAAACAGTTTGCATAATCGTTGAAGTTTAATTAAATATTTAGTAGTTACTCGAATGAGCATTAAAGAGTGAGGGAACATCTTCATTTTGTGATTTTTTAAAGGTTTCAGAAACAATCGTTCGAGTAAATTTTACAGCATCCAATTAAAACGTGTTAACAATTGGAGTATAGACCTGTGTAAGTGTGAAAGATCCGCCGATTTGGTGTTGTTATTGTTTGACACGGGGTGACAATTTGGATACTGTTTGAAGCGTGAGCGCTAATTGGACATCAAATATAACGGATTAACCCATCTTTCAGACTACAAGGTGTTATGATTAACCCTTACATTCCCTTTATTCGCACTCGTTAGCTATCTTTATTTGATTTCAGATTGATTAGTTTATTCAACCTTCAAAGTGAAAAAAAACGGCATTTCTGTTTTTTTTATTTCCGATTAATCGATTAATAAAAATTAATCGATAGTCGGATGTTTAATCGATTAATCGATTAATCGGTCCCATTCCTAAAAGATAGTATTGCTAAATAAATGCTTTAAAAAAGATAATGTAGTTGAAAATGGTAAAAATTCATGGATTTACCAACAAAATGAACATAAAGGAGACTATAAGACTATATACTTGTGGGAAAATGAAAAATTGTTTGTTAAGAGCAATTTCTCCTTTTCCCATTATGTTTTCTAAAGTCGTCCGCAACAAAGTAGTCTAATGTCATTATCGTTTGGGAAAGGGTTAACAGTACAAAGGTTTATAAATTTGCATAATCGTTTCATTAACATTAGATAACTCCCACTTCCGAAAAGACTCGTCCCAAGTTTTGGCACATGTTGGCATATGAGAAAACGTTGGAAAGACAATTCTGATAGGAGATATTGTTTTCCCACTATATCCACCAATTTAACAAGAAATTGAGCAAATAGACCTCTCAAAGACATAGTCATAATTATATGGTTAGTGAAAAACTTGTTCACTTATGCCTACACACATATCCTCTATATTAATACATCAGGCTTCCAAATTCCCAAGAAGTTATACATGATATGGCCTTATCTCTCTATTTTGTATAATTTCAGAGAAAGTGGTATTTCCCCAGATGACACCAGGTATGTTTTTGTTTTTTTATCAGTAAGCTTTTAATTGCGGGATTAAGAACACATTTGGCAGCTGGTCCGAGTTAGAATGCATTTCCGTATCTCAATAAGAGTGACTGGAAAGTCTTGAAGTTGTAACAAATAACTGTGTTTTTTTCATGATAGATTATTTGTTGATCTGCTGTAATATACATATTACATGTACATAACTTCAAATGATTAGAAAATTAAATAGAAATGGGAAATGATTTTGCCAACTATGTGAGTGACACTAGTAGAGCATAGGCCTTTAGAAGGGTTACTCGAATCACCAAAATACCGTAATACCACCGAAACACTGGAATACCCCTATCAAATTTTATTATAATACCTATTACCTTTATAATTAACACAAAAGGATGTAAGAGGTATATTTATTTAACTTTATTTCCTCCAGTTTCTGGAGAGTTTAAACAATACATTTTACCAATAAGAGAATAGCAAAAAAAATATAACATAGCATACATAATTACATATAGTACAAGAGAGGCATTCGTTTTATATTGAATTTTGTACGACGAAAGCCAAATCGGCTTTTATTCTAGTATCAAATAGACAATCAATTTTTTTTCGTCAAAGATTCGACTTACATCATCAAAGTCGAGTTGAATCAATGAATAAAAAGAAATCACTTGTAAAGCTTCAATGAATATACGCTTAAATTTAACATGCCATTGTTATCGGAGAAAGTCAAAACAAAGGGTATTCCTGTAGTACCAAAGGGTGTTTCGGTTTTACTTTGATTTAATGGGTATTCATTCCGGTGTACGGTACCAAATTGAAATTGTTTGCAGATGACATTAAAGAAATTGAAAAATAATCTTCTGATAGGGCAGAAAACATTGTGGGAAAAGGAGAAATTGCTCGGTTAGAGCAATTTTGCCTTTTCCCACAATGTTTTCCAGAGTTGTCTGCAACAAACTGGTCAAATGTCGTTATTGTTTGGTAATTGGTAAAAGATAAAGAAAAAGTTTGAAGATTTAAATTCGGAACCGTCAGATTCCCATTGAATGGAATGGTTAAATGCTACTAGGTCAATAAAGATAGATGGGGGAAAAAGTTTTATAATTAAGTGTAATGAAAAGTTGGTCATTTTATATGTTTATTTTACAGAAATTGAAATCATATCGCATCCCAAGTCAGTGAAGGTTCCCTTTGGAGCCGGTGCCATATTCTCATGTGAAGCCAAGTGTTCCGAGCCGTTGAAATACCAGTGGTTTAAAGATGGGAGTCCAATGGATGGTGAGAACGTTATAATGTACCTTTATTTATATGCATTTGGGTTTTACATCACATCAACATTATTTCATTTATGTTGCGAAGCCCGACCCTTAACCTGTTACCTAACAATAACAATATTTGACCTGTTTGTTGCAGACAACTCTGGAAAACATGGTGGCAAAAGGAGAAATAACGCCTGGTTACGAGCAAGTTTTCCTTTTCCCACAATGCTTTCTGCCCTATCAGAAGATTGTTTTCCAATTTCATCACATTTTGAAATGTTGTCTGCAAACTCTTTCAATTTTGGACAGTCGAAAACTTAGCGTTTGGGAAAGGGTTTATCAATTTTTATTTTGTAACAATGATTTTCCCAAGCTTTCAAGCTCCTTCAGAATATCTCTAAATGGATTCCATGTCTTTAATATATTTATATATTTTTTAAAAAAAAAATGGTTTGTCCGATTACAGGTAAAAATAGTTCCGAGGTGAAGTTCAAGAACATACAAGACACGTCAGTAGCGGGGCAGTACCAGTGTGAGATTTCAATCAATCTTCCGGACCGAGAACAATTCCGCAGGATGACTGTCTGCGCATTTCTAACTGTCGAAATTCCGCATGTGAACGACAATGTTCGTTATAATCGTAAGTATGTTTGTGTTTACCTAGTAGCTGTTGCGATGTTATAAATGTGAGTGGCTGGCACGATGGAGCTTTGATTCATAGCTTGACAAAATTTGTAGAACAAGATTAATTTTTAATTCAATTTTGACAGGTAATGAAGCAGAAATTTCTGCTGTGAGAATTATGGGAGTGTTTATGACTTCCTGTTTAGGAGTCTATGTCATCAGTAACGACAAACCTCTGTACTACGACGCGTTATAGCGCGATATGGCTTTTTGTGTTTCTATGCATAGCATCATAGAAACATATGCAAATAAATATTTTTTAAGTAAAACCCTAGGAATTGATTGTGACCTGTAACAACTACAAAACAAGTTAATTTAACATTTGAATCAGTATCCAGCTAGCAAATAGAAAAATGTTTAGGAGTTTTTCATAGAAGAACAATATCTGTGCAAATGTGCGCATGTCCGTTTGATTGCTAGCTTTTGACATCACATGACAACAACAACAACAACTTCTCCTATTATAGATTGTTTTACCCACAATTCTTTAAGCAATAGTGCACAGGTTAGTGCAAAGGGCACCTGTCCAACGCAATGTGTATTTGAAGAAAGGGGTTACGGTGTTATTTTATTGTTTCATTTATTATTTTATCTTGACTGGTACTAGTGTATTGTAAACCTTTCAATAGTGATGAATAGATTAATGATGAATATTTTCTTGATTTTCAGCGTCAGACAAAGTTGCTATTCTCATTGGGAACAGTGATTATCGCAGCGAACAAAACCTGCAGGCTCCCCCGTCTGACGTAAATGTTCTTCAAGACATGTTTAAAAAACTCGACTTCAAAGTTCTGTCTTTGTTAAACTTAACCAAATGTGAAATTGAAAGTGCCGTGCTGGAGTTCTGTTCCTTAGTGGACAAGAACGTGTATTGTGTGTTTTACTTTGCGGGGCACGGGTTCGAGGAAGAGGGACAAGCGTACTTAGTGCCGACAGATGCCCCCTCGGGATATAAGTGCGACGAATGTGTGTGCGCAAACACGGTTCTCTACAATATTCAAAAGGGAGATCCGCCGATGATACTCATGATTCTGGATATCTGTCGGAAAAGGTAATTTTTTCTTTTTCTTCGTTACCCTGATAAACAATTTTATCCCGTGGTCACCACTTGTACTTAAGGGGGCCATATGATAGACTTAACTTAAAGATTAAGATATAAAAAAATTCATTTCATAGAATTTTCTTATAATTTAGTATGTGAAGTAAAATTTGATCATAAAATACAAAATGTAAAAAAAGGAATATGTTGATGAGTGTGTTGATTTGTAAAATGGCAGTTTCCATGGTAACCATATTTTTTACCTTATAAACTGAGATTTCTACTCGTTATGCTGACGTCACCACATCAAAATCGTATTGTTCTTACTGAAATTTGATTGTGAAGTGATTTGATACTTAATGTCTGTTGTACTTCTTATATTTCTTATTTTTCACCATTTGTATGTAAAATTGTATGTAAAATTGTATGGCTATAAATATGTAATGTTTAATGCCAATAAAATTCATGTTAGGTTATTTATGTTATATGATCATTTCCTATGTAGTCATTATTCATATTAATGTTATATTTTAAAATCGTTTAAGGAATAAAGTAAACAGTACTCCGAGAAACGTGATACCTCAGAACCTAGAGAGCCAGACCAAGCAGGGACAGACTGTGTTCTGCTATGCTACGTAAGTCACAATTATACCTTCAATTACCCCGGAACAGATGTGCCATTTACAAGTATTTATTGTTAATTTTGTTTTCCTGAAATGATATCTTTTCATTTTCACCAGAATACAAACATAATAGAAAATTGGGGGTTGTGCGCAATACTATAGTAAGTGCTTCACGTTTGTGAAGCACTTGCTATAGTCTTGTGTTGAACCCTTAAAATATTCTGCCTGGAAAACAAACTATGATTGTACACTCGATATGATTTTTTTTTAATTTATTATTATTATGTGAGGAATGGAGGCATATTGTATCATTATTTGGGAATCCTTTATTCTGAAACAGTAATAAACCTTGTATATTCTATTCTTTTTCCTTTTTTTGTCCAAACTTTACAAGGTACTTTACTTCGAACATTTTCATTTAAGAAACCATAATTGGTCACTGCATGATAAATGTAAATGCTTCCAAAAGACTACTCAGTTATAAGTAGTTTGGAAATTATAATCCCTTATCATGCTAGAACAGACTTCATGCTTATGCAAACAGGTTAGATCGAGGCCAGCCGCCAAGCAAATTGGTGGCTGGCCTGTAATCTAACCTGTTTGATACTCTAAGTATCCTCCTCATCAAAATTAAGCAGATATCTTATGGATCTCATTTTCGTTTTTGAAAGCAGACTACGCAAAAATCTAATTTAAGAAAATTACCCAGCATTCTAAGGGTTAACTTGAACATCATCAACAACATAAAACGAGGACAGGCGATTTTTATCTTATTTTGCAACTAATCTTTGCAGGAGTGAGGGAATGAATGCGTATGAACACGGAGGTAGTGGACTTTTGGTGGCACATTTGGGTAAACTGTTGACGAAAAACATCGGGATCGATGCCCTCGTCTCGGAACTCAAGGAAGGTAACTCATCTCTTTAACCCATTACCAAACTAAACATAATAACGACATCTGACCACTTTGTTGAAGACGACTTCAGAAAACATTGTGGGAAAAGGAGAAATTCTCCTTTTCCCACAATGTTTTCTACCCAATCAGAAGATTATTTCACAATTTCATCACATTTTAAAATGTTGTCTGCAAACTCTTTTAATTTGGGACAGTCGAAAACTTGTTGTTTGGGAAAGGGTTAACCCATTACCATATCAACATAAAAACGACATCCAACCAATTTGTTGAACACGACATCGATTTTGAGATCTTCAGCATGTAAGCTTAAAATACTTAGATAAATCGAGGCTTCCTGTATTAATTATTAGTTATTATTAAAAAAACAGCGGAGGACTTGTGCTCCTATTCTAACCTTAGTCAAGTGATTATCCCTCTCGAAAGCCAAGTACTTCAATTAAATTAATGTCTTAACTAAAAATTAATTTATTAGCGTCTTAACTAAAATTAATTTATTAGCGTCTTAATTTATTAGCGGCTTAATTAAAATCAATTTATTAGCGCCTCTACATTCCAGAATTCAACAGTAATGAGAAGCATAGAAGTTGTCAGATCCCGGAACTGAGATCAAACATCGCCGAGCCGAGGCGATCGTTGACTGATAAGATCTCTACCCATGGCTCAACACTGATGTTTCAGGAGAGGACACTAAGATGGAGAAATGCTCATGGTAAGAAGTTTCATCGCCATGTTTCTTTCACCCTTTACCAAAAGCCAAATTTGTTCTTTGTACTTTAACCTATTACCGGCATGAGTGAATTAGAAAGACGCAAACATAGCCTAGATAAAGGTTAATTTCACACCCCTTTTTTAATGGGGAAGGGCAATTTTGACAACTCGATAAAAACCTGATGAGGTTTCTATGAGGGACACATCAAGAATAATGAATAGGAACAAAAGAAAGAAATTGAAAAGCTGTGGCAAACAATATATACTCTAACATTCACACGGGAATATCTAATTATATCAAATAAGTCTTGAGCAAACTGATAGATTTTCATTAAGGAATATATTATTTGTAGATGCACGTATAATGAAAATGATGAGTGTAAATATATCTATTTGTTGTCATGGGGGCAGGAGGCCTTTTTAAGGCACATGAAAGGATATGACTGCAAATAGATAACTGAAAAGAATAAATTGAGTTCTTTTATTATGTTCATGAAAATTAGTTTGTGCATGCTGTGAGACCCATTTTAATAAACTCCTTTAACATAAGTTATTTTGTGCTTGAAATATAGCTGCCTCTAATTTAATCATATTCAAAAATAATCTGTTTGTTTACATATGTCCAATAACAAATTCTGATTGGTCAGCTCAAGAATTTGTGTATCACATGACCAGGACCAAGACGAAGAATCAGGCAAGCTGAATTACATAACTGGCTGATCTGGGTTATTTCTTGTTGACTTTCATATTTAAGTGGTTTTTTTGTGATAACTATTTGAATGTGACCAAATATTTAGCAAATAATATAGTTTGATTTAGCAGTAATCTCCTTTCATGGGTCTTTAAACATACTTAATAAAATGTTCAATGTATATAATAAATTCAATCATTCAATCTACATTTCAGTCAAACCTGAGACCCAGGAGATTTTATTCAGAGATGTTGGTGTTAAGGTACAACTGGTGTTCCAGTCGGATTTCTCCAATGTCCTGCATGTAGAAGCGCTGGTCCTGAACCAGGGCATAGCCGATGACTGTACAGCTTGGACCATCAATACCAACCCGGTAAAACTCTCCTAACACATTCTTATTCTCCCTATTAGTGTCAATCGTAACTACTCTGGTATTTCCGTGAGCTTAGAAATACACCTCAGATATAAGTGTAGGGTTAAAGTTATGGGTAATTTGGCACCGGCGTATAACACCTTTTCTAAGGGTGCATGCTTAGTAGTTCAATGTGTATGGAAGTGTTGGACATCCTCTAAATCATTTTTTATCGGTTACTCATAAGAAATGGCGAAATTATAAGTTGTGACATACATAGTTGCTTCCTCAATCAAATTAAACGACTTTTTTGATTTTACATTTAAGATCTATTTTTGAAAACGAAAGTGAAGTGACATCATTCCGCGGGAACTAATATGGCGTCATCCATAATATTTCAGAGGGTTTTTCATTGGATAAACCTGATGTGTTCAGATTGCATTAGTGTGTGACAGTGCTACAGAGGTTCAAATCCCTGTAAAACAAGGTGAAAATGTCCGGGATTAACACAAATTGGCGCAAGTACCTGTTTAGTATTCAGGAAGTAGTCATCAAGAGTGGCTTTAATAAAGCTTTAAGCTTCCTTTACAATCGATGTTAAACAAATCGAGGGTTCATTGCAATACTATAGTAAGTGCTTCACGTTTATGAAGCACTTACTATAGTCTTGCACTGAACCCTTGGAATAAGGTAAACTAATTGTGGGAATTTGTGACTGGTCCAAATTCAAAGTAACAGCAGACGACCAAAGTGACATGAAAATAAACATATTCTATGTTATATTCTGAGCCATTGTGACAAAAGAACAAAAATGAGATGTTGCTTTTGTGAAGCCCATTTACTTACTTGACACCTTACCATATATAGGAATTTGTGACTGGTCTAAATTGAAGGCAGCAGCAGACGACAAAAGTTACATGGATAATAAACATATTCCATGTTCAGAGCCATTGTGACAAAAGGAGATATTGCTTTTGTGAAGCCCATTTACTTATTTGACACCTTACTCTTTACGGGAATTTGTGGGAATTCATATGGGAAAATGTCCAAATTGAAAGTAACAGCAGACACCAAGAAAATGGCAAGAATAGAAATGCAGTCTCTGTGTAATATATGGTAGTTATTGTCCACGTACATTGACCGTCTGTTGCCCTCTATGCATGAATAATTATGACGTGGTATATTCAATACTCGACAGTCTTCCGAACACAGTCGATAAACAATAGCTATACCGTATAGCCTATAATCAACAGGTTAGCTTAGTAGCATTTATCAAATGATGCAAGTGGACGAACCACATGGTCGATCATTACGGACGGCTCAGAGGATATTATTAGATACTCGGTATGGCGTCTTATTCATGCTAATCAGGCAGGTCAACAGATGGTGAATGTTAGTGGACAATAGCATTGTGACTAAAGATAGGTTGTTTCACTGTAGCCCCATGCCGAAGATGTACTAATTTAACCCTATACGAGAATTTGTTACCGGTCCAAATTGAAAGCAACAGCAGACGACAAAAAATTGATTGTTAAAAAAAATATGTTTCTATATGCTATTTGGTAGGAACCATTATGATAAAAGGTAAAATTGCTCATTAGGAGCAATTAATCCTTTTGTCACAGTGGTTTCTAAGGTCATTGCAGTATTGATTTTCTGTTTGTTTTCTATTTTCGTTTTCTATTTTATCTTTTATTTGAATCCATTTTGGTAACAAGATAAATAGAATAGATGGTATAGATGGTTGGCACTTTACAAAGGAAAAGATGTCAGCTCAGCTTCTGCTTTGGAATATAATCCGATTCACCTGGCTTCAGAATATTACATCAGTACCATTTCAAATTCGAGATACCGACCTTCTATTCTCTATATCATGTGCATTAATTTAAGTTTCGACCCATATTATTGATGAGTATTTTATTTCCCCAGAGTATATCTATAGACAACTACAAGAAATGGATAGTAAAAGCTAATGACCCTGTAACAACTAGTGTGACTTTACTGGATATTCAAAAGTTACAGGTTTGTATTACGAAGAATGCCTTTAATCTACCAAGTTGTCTTGTGTAGTCTAAAAACAAAATTTATCTATTGTTCATCAAATTTATCCATTCTAAATCAAATTTCAAAAATCAATTTATCCATTCTGCACCAAATCAATTTATCTGTTTCTCTTCATCACATTTGTCCATTCTTCATCAAATATATCTTATTAATCAAGTTAATTCATTCTTCATTGAGTGTATCCATTCATCAACAAGTTTATCCCTTCTTCATCAAATTTGCCCTTCATCAAATTTGTCCATTCTTCATCAAATTTATCCCTTCTTCATCAAATTTATCCATTCTTCATCAAATTTATCCCTTCTTCATCAAATTCATTCATTCTTTAATCAAATCAAATTCATCCCTTCTTCATCAAATTCATCCCTTCTTCATCAAATTCATCCGTTCTCATCAAATTCATTCATTCTTCAATCAAATCAAATTCATCTATTCTTCATCAAATTTATCCCTTCTTCATCAAATTCATCTATTCTTCATCAAATTCATCCCTTCTTCATCAAATTCATCCGTTCTCATCAAATTCATTCATTCTTCAATCAAATCAAATTCATCTATTCTTCATCAAATTCATCCGTTCTCATCAAATTCATTCATTCTTCAATCAAATCAAATTCATCCATTCTTCCTTAAATCAATGTATAAATTCTTCAGTAAATCAATTTACCCATTCATCAAATCAATTTATCCATTTTTCATCAAATCAATTTATCCATTCTTCATCATATCAATTTTTCCATTCTTCATCAAATTTGTCCATTTTAATTGACTTATAGCAGGGGGTTCTTGAAACAACTGTGACCAAAAAAGAAGTTGCTCATGCACCATAGGTATACAATACAATGCAAGAAACAAATCTGATAAAAATTGCAATTAGTTGTGGCAAGCAACTTCTCTTTTCTCACAATAGTTAAATAAACTTTTTGATGCTTGTTAGTCTTAAAACACAATCTGTGAGAAGTCTTTTTTATAAAACTGATATAGTCACCTGAAATTTATTTTAGCCACAATGAATTATTCCCAAAATCACAAAGAGAATATTATTTCTTTTAACCCTTTACCAATCGCCAAATTTTCGACTGTCCCTGATTGAAAGAGTTTGCAGACGACATTTTAATATGTGATGAAAATGAAAAATAATCTTCTGATAGGGTAGACAACACTGTGGGTAAAGGAGAAATTACTTGGTAAGAGCAATTTCTCCTTTTCCCACAATGTGTTCTAGAGTCGTCTGCAACAAACTAGTCTAATGTCGTTATTGTTTGGTTATGTGTTAAGAGATACTTTGTGATTGGCTTATGTTGTTGTTTCAATTTTGATCCAGGAACAAAAAACCCACGTAAAGGAATATGTTTACGTTTAAAACCCTTATTTTTCATTTGTTTTAGACTCCACTTTGCATAGACGTGTACATTGAGTGTGAAATCAAAGGAGCTAGCTACAAATTTAAGACGGAAAGAAATCTGGGACTTCCCCTCGTGTCCAGATTGAAATTGTGGCAGCCGCGGGACAACTTTGTACCTGTACGCCGAGAACCAATCGAGCAGACGGAGGAATCGGACAGCTTAGAAAAGTACAAAATGTGATGTAAATTATTGGCTCTTAAGTTTGAGACTGTAGTGAGTCCTTTAGTTGGTCTTGGGAGAAAGATTCAACATAATTTAGCTCTATAAACACTTTTGAATTCATCAAAATGCCTAATTCAAAACGCTTCCAAAACTCGCCAAAACAAAATTTTCACAGAATAAAGAGCTATGTTGAGTGTTCAATGCAAGACTATAGTAAGTGCTTCACATACGTGCAGCACTTACTATAGTATTGCACTGAACACTCGATATATCTTTTCATTTAGGTTGTAATCTATCAGTAAAACTCAACTTCATTAAATTCTGTGACAAATGATAATTTAGTATTTGTAGGTTTGCACGGTTTTTAGGTGAGGCTTGACCTTACACTTTAGTTTTGCATTTAATAGGAATTGTCTGAATAGGGAAATGTTAAATAAAAAACAACAACAACATTGAATAAGTGTTGAAATGATAGGCTGAAATAAGTCATTTATACTTAATTTTTGTATTAAGTCAAATGTAATTTGGATTTTTAATCACAATAGAGAAACATTTAGCCATATATACAAGACTTTGATAAGTGCTTGTTACTTAAGTCTTGCATAAAGTCACTAAAATTGTGGTTAAGATCGATATAGAGAAATGTAAAACAATTGGCTAAGTGCTAGACTGTAGTAAGTAATTTATATTTTAATTTTGCATTTAGTAAGAAAATGTGTTTATGATGACAATGGCGAGATGTAAATAGTTTGCTTTGTGCACGACTGTAGTAAGTCTTGAATTAAGTCTCCAAAATTGTGATTAAATTGGTTTAGGGAACTATGAAATTAAATCCTTGAAAAAGTGATCTATTGCTTAATTACAAGGAAAACATGTAAATCATTGGCTAAGTATAAGATCTAAGTATGTCCTTTATACTACAGTTTTGCACTCAGCCTCTAAACTTGTGATATATAGAAATGTAAATTTTTTGAAAAGTGCAAATATTAAGTAAATGCTTGATACCTTTATCATCATCATAATCAACATCATCATCATCATCATCATCAACATCATCATCATCCTTTTTAGATTTGAGAGGCCATTTACGTGGTCTTTGTCAAAGATGAGGCCTTGAATCTTGCTTTAAGTCAATAAACTTGTGATTGAGTTTTCAATTGGCTTAGTGCAAGCCTTTACTCTTCTCCTTAGCTCTTGAAATTGTAATTTATACCACAAGAAATAGTCGCAGATCTTTCTGTAAATAAAACCTTTGATATTACAAATGTGATATATGTTTCTAATCAATCAAAAAATTGAATGGTGTCATTATTGTTAATCCAGAAATAAAATTTTATGGTTAATTGCTGTTGAGCCCTTTTTCCACTTATATATACATGTACGTGCAATTCAGCAAATACAATTACAGCAATCCCCTTTATTGGGGAGAAGAAAATGTTTGGACTAACCCACACATTGCTGTGAGTATTGGTAATGTGTCCAAGAAGCAGGCATTGAGAATGAATTAACCCTTTCTCAAACAATAACGACATTTAACCATTTTGATGCAGACGACTCTGGAAAACATTGTGGAAAAAAGAGAAATTGCTCGCTAAGAGCAATTTCTCCTTTTCCCATAAGGTTTTCTGCTCTATCTGAAGTTTAATTTTCAATTTCAACAATCTTTGAAATGTCGTCTGCAAACTCTTTCAATTTAGGACAGTCGAAAATTTTGTGTTTGGGAAAGGGATAAATAAGCTTCAAGCTTCCGTCACAATTGATGTAAAATGAATAAGTTAAAACAATGCCACATCAAATACCTTTTGGCTATGTTTCGCCTTTTCTGGGTTTAACTTTTGCAGCTTTAGACTTAGGCTGAAGTGTCTTGCCAAAGGGCACTCCTATGAAACAAGAGGTACAGTTGAGACACAAACCCAGGATACTTGATTTCATTTATAAAAAGATAAATTGAGGTTTAAATGCAAGACCATGTCTTTGATGAAAGTATAGGAAGTGCTTTAGTAATGCATGAAGCTACATGTATCCTTTTATGTTAGAATAGTCTTACTGTGAAAGCTGGCTTTTAACCAAGACTGTTTAAACATTTAAATAACTATTAAAACAAGTAGCAGACAGATGTTTTGCTTGTTCATGTAAATCATATCTGGTTTATTGGTTTTAAGAGTACTTGCATGCTCTATTTAATGATTGTTTTGTATATTTTGATATATCAAAACAAGCAACAAACAAGAGATGTTTTCACTTTATAATATCTGATTCATTAACCTTTAAGAGTCTAGTGTTCTATCTAATTGCTGTTTTGTGTAATTTGACATTCCAAAACAAACAAAAAACATGAGATGTTTTCATTTTTATCATATTTGATTAAATAGTCTAATGGGGTATAGTGTTCTATTGATGTTTGGTGTGTTTTTTATATTTTAAGACAGACAAGAGATATTTTCACTTTTATTATATCTGATTGATTTGCCTTTAAGAGTTCTTCAGTGTTATATCGTATTGCTGTTTTGTGTATTTTGATAGATCACAACAAACAAGAGATGTTTTCATTTTCATCATATCTGATTTATAAGTGTTAAAGAATAAAGTACTTCTACCTAATAATTGTTTGGTAGTCTTAACTCTTAAGATATAAAGACAAACAACAAACAAGAATTGTTTTGTATTTACATGTAAACCATATTTATTATTTTATGTACATAAAAACAATATCTGTTTCAATAAATTTTCTTTAACAAAGGCAAGCATTCTTTCTATCTAATGTGTGTGAAATATTTTTTATTTACAGATTTAATTCTTTAAAATATCTTCTGCAGCAGATATTTAAAGGTACTTGCTCACTGATAAGAAAATTTGGAAGTCAAAATAACATGTCGCTTGAACAATATATTTTTCATAATGTTGTTTGATTATTTATTCGGGAAGCGTCAATTTATGTGAGTATGTACCACCTATATGCAGTAGATTTCAAAAGCAATGCAATACTCTTGTATTCAAATATATGTAAATTCACTGTATATATCCTTTAAAGACTTTAAAATAAACTAAGTTTGGTTCCAAAGGCTTTTTTCAGTGCGTATCATATAACAGTACAGCTGCTGTACAGTTTTAAAGAATTAATTTTTAACTTCCAAATGTCCTCACATCTGTGAACAAGCACCTTTTAAATACAACAGACAGTCTTTGACAAGATTTTTTGAAAATAATTTGACGAACATTATAAGCATAATTTCCTTAACATTTTTTTGAAATAAATTTATGCTTAATATCAAATTGACTAAAACACTAATGGGTACACGAAAAATTGTTCCTCCTAACTGTTCCTCCTTGACGAAAAATCTTTCTTGATGTGACAATGTCTTCATTTGCCATCTAGCATGATAGTGGTAAAGGCTGTTTATATA
Source organism: Cerastoderma edule (assembly GCA_947846245.1). Classification (NCBI taxonomy): domain Eukaryota; kingdom Metazoa; phylum Mollusca; class Bivalvia; order Cardiida; family Cardiidae; genus Cerastoderma; species Cerastoderma edule. The sequence goes on from OX401412.1 coordinate 34,812,409, forward strand.
GAGAAAATTGTATTTATAATGAGAAGGATAAATTTATTAAATTGTTTTATACAACAATTTACTTGTTTTAGTACCAGTTAGCCTTTTTTCTGTTTAAAGAAATTTGACTTCCCACAAAGAATGTTTGCCAAATTGACCTATTGTTTCTGAAATACTTTTGGTCATAGACTGTAACAAAACCGTTGAAAACAGCATTAAAGGCAATATCCAACCAATTAAGCTTCATTACCCTTGCAACACTCTATCGTACTTCGAATACCGTAAGTGACTCAACCATTGAATGCAATCCGAAATCATCGGTTTATCCAATGACAGTGTATTTCTCAGCTCACGGAAATACCCGAATAGTTAGGTTGCCAATGAATGATGTGTGTCAATTTGAACCCATCCTGTTTATCCAATGAAAACAGCTCACGGAAATGCCCGAGTAGTTACGAATGCCATTGAATGTGTGTGACAATCTGAATTCATCCGGTTATCCAATGAAAACAGCTCACGGAAATGCCCGAGTAGTTACGAATGCCATTGAATGATGTATGTGCAGTACGACCATAGAAAAATCTCGCCAATCGCTCGTCCGTATGATCAAAACCTACATGTATGCATTCATGTAATATAATCAGTCACAGCTTCGATGATCCGAGTAAGCCAAACATCCTTTTGGGAGTTATTTTTACAAATTAATGAAAAAACTAATCTACTTCTAAATCCTCTGGAAGCGAAGAAAGCTGGCTGAGGTCATTTTTTTGCTGCATGCCTTAACCAATTACCAAACAATGACGATATTTGACCAGTTTGTTGCAGATGACTCTAGAAAACATTGTGGGGAAGGAAGAAATTGCTCGTAACGAGCAGTTTCTTATTTTCCCACAATGTTTTCTACTCTATCAGAAGATTATTTCCAATTTCATCACATTCTTGAATGTCATCTACAAACTCTTTCAATTTGGGACAGTCGCAAATTTAGCGTTTGGTAAAGGGTTAATGCTCTTTCTTGTTTTACTCAATCCAAACATGGTTCTTCCGCCATGCGGTTATGGCGCCGTTAGGCATACATTTTTCACTCGATCCAGCTCCGCCTATGCTTCTCCGGTACATTACGACAGAGACATAGATAACAGAGATTGGCAACTCCGGAATTATCGCCAAAGTCTCGCGTGCAGCGAGGTTCTGCGAGATAAGGAAAGTGCGTACCTGTTTATCCGTTGCCACGGGAGATGTCAAGCGAAATTGATACTTCTTTATTACAGTAAAATAGCCATGTTTTGGTTATCTGATTGGTTATCTGAAACAACTTCTGGACATTTTGTTTTATTTTCATTTTTTTAAATTGATTTTAATTTAAAAACAAAACAAAAAGTTCCAGTAGGCCTTCTTTTTCAATGACAGGCTTGATTACCATGAATTGTACTTATAACGACAATGTCTTTCAAGCAAAGGTTTGAATAATATTTTGTAATAAATCAAGTGACTCTATTTAGTTGCAGTTAATAACCAAAGCATGAACTTTCCACTAAGACATGATAGTTTTCGTCAATATTAAAAGATTGCTTTCTCACTTCATTTCATTTATTCTGTGTCGTAAAACTGTTTACAGCGCTCATTTTGTCAAAACAAAACACATTTTTCATCATGACATTATTTCAAGACAAATGTTTCAATTTAAGAAAATTAAAAGTATTTTATGATGTTAAAATGCATGTGATGAGAATTTTTGTAAAAGTGGTTTTAGCAAACGAAAGGACACGTAAGAAAAAAACTGACGTGCAAAGTTTTTCAATTAACTTTTACCGCAGATTCCTCTAATATTGATTGCAAATCAAGAAGTACATAATTATTCTTAAACACGTAAGGGTCTGGTCTTTTCATGATACTGACCGAAATGATTTTAGAAAAAAGAAATGTGAGCTTTTTGAATGTTAAGCTAAAGCAAATAGTGTGTCTTGCACCTTCGTTTTTATTATCATTTCTTAACGAGAAATTAAGTCAAAGCACACTACTTTTAAAACCAGACAGACGCTTTAAACAGAACAAATCCTCCCTATTTTGTTTTCGGGATCTTTAGGTCATTAAATTTGAATTAGGTGTCAGAGAGTGGACACAGGGTTAGCGCCACACACTTCTTGTGTAATCGCCCTAGCATCAAAAGGTTTTATGACATTAAACTACATACATGTATTTTATGGGGTGGCAATTTACAATCATAGCCTGTATTGTCCACTACCGTGATTGACTCTATCACCCTTCGTTCTTCAAATGACACATTTCACTTGACATATTTGCAAGCGATCGGAATTATGAAGAAGTATGACGCAGAACTTAGTCAGCATTTAATACGGGATCAATTCAAACTCATTCAAACGTTTTCAGTAATAACACCTTTGATAAAATCCAAGTTACACAATTTAAGTTTTAATTGATGCAAAAATGAAAGATTTTGATTGAAAATAAAATGGCTGAAATCATGATTATGCTTGTGTGGTAAAGCAAACCTGGTATAACTTCGTTATAAACACGACAATCACCATAAAAAAGCGGGTAACCATAAAACAAAAATAACGCTTCAGGAAAATGTCAAGTATGATATGATCCAATGCATAGTTTTTTAGTGTTACTTGCTACAACTTTGTTATATTTTATTTGGAAATCAAGATGGCTGAACTCATTAAGGTAGTAAATGGGACATATTTAGTACCCAATAACTTCTAAATGACAAAGAATATCAGACTGAAAATTTGGAAATCAACAAAATCATATTATCCCATTAAAGTGGACATAAATCAGAAATGTTTGAATAATCCTCTGTTAAAACATTTTACTTTGTACAAGTATGAAATATTTTGGTTGAAAATAAAATGGCCAAAATCATGATCATGCTTGTGTGGTTAAGGTAGCATGCAACAGTTCCCTACAGAAATATGCGAATTGGCCATGGCCAAAAATAGAAATAGTGGGAAAGGGTAAGATTCAACATCATATTTGAAGGCAATGGTACCTGATGTATCCCAAAAGAGCATGATATTGTAAAAAGATACCATTTAGCTAATTCGAAACTATAAGGTCAGGACCTTTCTCCTCCATGCCCAATGTTTATTTCCAGGATTGTCAATGTGGAGTGTAAATGGTTTCTAACACTTCAGGAAAATGTCAAGTATGATATGATCCAGTGCACAGTTTTTTTAGTTTTACTGTGCACAACTTTGTTAATTTTTGGTTGGAAATCAAGATGGCTTAACTCATTAAGGTAGTAAATGGGATATATTTAGTACGGAATAACTTCTAAATGACAAAGAATATCAGACTGAAAATTTGGAAATCGACGAAATCATATTAACCCATTAAAATGGACATAAATTAGAAATGTTTGAATAAACCTCCATTAAAACATTTTACTTTGTACAAGTGTGAAATATTTTGGTTATGGAAGCGAAGATTACTTTAAAAATGCGGGCAACCATAACACAAAAATAACACTTCAGGAAAATGTCAAGTTTGTCGCAGTTTGCCATGTTTATTTCTTTGATAATCGCTTGCTGATCGGTCTTGTTGGATGGAGCAACTTTCTAACAATAACAATATAGTAAATTCGGTAAGAAAATAATTTAATTATGACTTAAAACACGCTTAAATGTGTATTGCCTATTTCGCGTTTAGTTGAAAATAGCGTCGATAGACAGATCTCGAAAGGTCTCGCTAAATAACGCGTCATGCGAGATATCGCAGAAACCGGCTATAGGTAAAGAAGGAGTTGCCAATCTCTGTTATCTATGTCTCTGATAACGATAGAATCTGACCCACGATACTCTTTCCGACGGCCACTCTCTGTCGATGAAGTGCATTCTACCGCGCTGCTTTTCCCACCCCGTTTTCCTAGTATCGGGAACACGTTGGAAGTGTGGTGCGCTGTCACGCTGTGTGTCTGTTATGATCGCTCTAGGGGGCGCTGTGTGAATCCGTATCTGACGCACGATTGGGATTCTTTCGGGCAACTTTCTGCAGAAGGAAATCAAAAGTGATTCTGATTAGACTAGGTATAAGGTATGAAAAATGACTAGCAAAATGCGTTTATATTGAATTTGGGAAACTATTCAGAAGTTTCTAAAATGGGACTGAGTAACTTGATCATACAAAGGTATAGCTAAACCATCTAGTAAGTATACGCACGCTTGGGGGTCTGTGGACATAGTCTCCCAAGACATTTTTATTTTCAATATTCCATCTGATGCAAATTAAGAATGTTTCGAACAAAGAAATAAAGATTCTGGTAAAACAAAATCATGAAATTGATATGAGATGCGCAATGCAGACCTTAGGATTTCATTTTCTAGGGACAATGTGTACAAAAGACCTAATAAACATGCTTATTAGGTCTTTGTGTGTCCGCAGGTTCGTACTATGCGTACAGGTAGACACCTGCTATACTGTACACACCATTAGATGGCAGTTAAAATGTGTGAAAAGAAAATAGCAGCTTCTTGTAGACATTAGGTAGATCTACATGTAGAAACTAGGCCTATTATTGCAAAAGGTAAGATATTTTAAAAGTACATTTAAACTAGTGGGACATAACCGTAGAAGCATTGAGACGATTACTTTATTGATACATATAGTACCAACCGTATCTATTCGGGTATTTCCGTGGCCTGAGACATTTTCATTGGATAAACCCAGTGAGTACAATGGTAAAATGGACCCGCTGTCTATTGGCTACACCTTCTTCCACAGGACAGGTGGAAGACCGGTTTCCAAGCTTCGGGATTTAAAGAATTATTAAAGAGATTGGCCATCTCGTTTAGATCGTTAACACTAGAAATAGTCACGATATCAAAAACAAAAAAATCAGACGGCACTGTCGTAAATGGGTAAATTAGAGGTTCAGAAAGGCTGCGATTATAGCATTAACCGAAAACCGATCCTGTAAAACGTCAAAGCAATTTGTCATTAGCATCACAAATAGCCTTTAATTTCGAACGTAATGTGTGAAAACAAAGGTTAAATTGTATGTCTCATGGTTTAATAACTTATTCAAACTAATTGAAAAACCATCTTTTACGACAAGTCTTCTGTTCCATATGATTTCCTTTTTTATTTCAAAAAGGTGTACTTGTGTTATTGTATCTAGTGTCAACCCGTCTAGATATTAGACAACAGTCCTAATATGTCGTTTTGCCATACGTTGTTTGCCCCGGTGACTGGTTCGTAACTTTCAGACGGAGGATTTTTGTCTGGCTTCTTTTCCAAACTTGTGAAAGTTTGACTTCGCTGCAGCTGTGCGGCCATATTTTGTCTGTATGCATCGTTACCATACCTCTGTAATAACCACTCTCTTCGCAGCTTTGCCGTTGCTTAAAGAATAAATGGAAAAAGCAAATAAGAGTCTGCAAAAGCTTTACCAATTCACCAATCTTTTACGCAGTTGATCGTTTTCAAACAGAATTAGTTATCTGACAAGAGAAAGGCAATATACTCCATTTGCTGAACAGTCTCTTTTGTGATGTTCTTTGTGAAACAATAGGAGGTTTCAACAATCTAACCAAATGTCCAATGTTTATGCAATCAATTATTTTCTAGTAGTTTGGGCTATCTGACAAGAGAAATGCAATATATTTGAATTGTTGAACGGGTTTTTAAAGTGTAACATAGGCCTACATTATGTTTTCTTTAGTGAAATCTTAAAGACAAATTTAAAGTACAGTGTGCTAATGTTTCAGGAAATCTTATAACCTAAACATGAATGTATTCAAGAACTGTGAAATGCTCATATTCAGACTAAAAATGGAATTGATGAAGATGCGATTTTAAGCGGACAACAAAACTGAATCTGTTCATGATAAGCCTAAGCCCGTTGATTTTGGAAAAGACTAACATTTTTTAATTGGGATATCAATTAAGACCGGTGTTTCTTGACTATTTTTGAATTAACGCGATTGAGTTCCATGTAAAAAGGTGAACGTGATATATGTGCCTATAATACGGATTTGATACCAAGTTTGTCGAGTTATTCCTACAAACAAGTACGTAAGCACGCGGGTCTTCTCTTTCTTCCGTAAATGCAATATAGAACTAGTATGTGAGGCTCCATGTTCAATGCATAGGGATCTATAGTAATCCTTGGATCAGTCCTATGCAATATCCTTTATTAAATAGTATATTACATAGTACTGACCCAATGCGACCCTTTTCGTTTTTATACATCCCCTTCTAACATAACATTTGAAACCATTCATTATATAAAGCTTGTCTTGCACTTAAATCCTTTGGTAAGAGTGGTTTACTTACCGAGTCTTCGATGAGGTCTTGCCAAGACGGTGCGATCTGCGTTCCATTCTACTTGGGGTAATCTAAACACATTCGGCGCAGATGGTAACTGTAAAAAAAAAGGGATCGTTTGTTTTTACTCCTTCCATTATGAAGCCAAATTATAATATGATGTCTTCATAAAATGTGTGTATTATTAAATTTGGGGTGCACTGTACCATATTAAATATGTAATTATCAAACGACCGAGCGTAGATTTATACCTGTCGAAATTATCCGATAAATTAACATTTTTCATTTTTTTTTTTTTCATTTCATTCATTTATTCAGTTTATTACTCAAATTGTTACAAGAACAATGCATGAGTTATTAAATCAATATCAAATTAAATGTTTTTTTAAGACGTGATAGCGGTTTTTGAAGAATAATTTGCTAAGATTAGCTAATTCGTCTCTTCACATGAGGTCAGCTACCCGCTTTGGGCAGCTGACTTCCTGTGCTGAGGCGAGGATAGTTGCTTCGTTTTGTCAAAACGTGGGTGTTGTTTGGGGAAACTAGTTTCATGACAATCATTATTTATACACAAAAGTATCATCTGAAAAGACAAAGAAATAGATGACAATCATTATATAAACAAAAAGTATCATCTGAAAAGACAAAGAAACAGATACAGATATACGGGCGAAATACGATAATAAAATTATTAGAATATAGAGAAAAACTAAAACTATGAACTGACGATTTATGTCGGATTCCAATGAAATTCTATTTCACAGCTTTCAAATAGTGTGGGGGCATTACAGATTACCGCAGAGATCAAGTTGTTATGCCCTCTAACCATTTAGTCAGTTCATATTTAAGGTACCTCAGAACATTTAAAAGTTAACATTGTTACAATGAAATAGACTATAACTATGACGTCACATAACGGAATTCCCAATTTCGGTGTACACGGCATGTGTAAATATTCATACAACAATGTGTGTCGAATTTCAATGTTTGGATTATTATGTGGTCGATTGTTTAGTGTAAGTGATAGTGGATTTAAGGAAATGAAAGTGAATTCGAGTTATAAAGGATGCTTACCATGGATGCTAAAGTTTCAATTGTAGCGTTTGTAATTCTCGAAGTCGGACATCCGGGCACTTGTCACGTGACAACTGTCAAAACGGAAGCCGCCATCTTTGTTTGGGGGTAAAAGGTCAGACTGAGAAAAATTCCGAGAAAAATGCCTAAAAGTTGTTGCGTTCATGGTTGTGCAGCGAACAAAAAGAAAAATCCAGACCGCCAGTTTTACGTCATTCCAACAGAGCGTTCTAGAAGGGAAAAATGGTTAACGGCGATCGGCAGAGCTGTATTAAATCCAGATGGAACTGTCAACAAAACGAAACGTTGGTCTCCACGCACCGGTCACAGTTACGTTTGCTCTGCACATTTCATAACCGGTTCGTATTATTTGTTTTACGTTAATATGAACTAAGGCATTGCCTCTAGACCGCTCTCTCAACTCAATGGCATGGGTTCTCTGAAAAAAATTGCATACTGAATATGCATTTCAATCTTAATTCATAGTACAACTTTGTGGAAATATAAGAATTGGCTTACTTTGGGGAGCAAATACTCATTTTGTCACAAAGCTGTCATCTTTGTCACATTTATGAAAGGCTCAGTAAAAGGATAAGTCTCCTTGCAGACTCCTGGTAAACTTTTTTGATTTTATATGTTCTATAGATATTAGTTTAGCTTGATTGGGCTGCGTATGAGGGCCTTTAATCAATAAAGAGACATTCGTCATGTAAGGACAAACTGCTCATGCAATGTCAGAACCACCAAACTATGATATTTGAACCACAAGTGTCTCAGCATAAAATCATAGAATTTTCTTCACAAAATCATGTGTTGTAGGTACTGGTTTAAATCATCATGACAACAAACAACAAAATGTCATTTGGTGATGAAGAAGGGTCAGTTGGGCTATTATTACCAAACAATATTTAACAACATACTCATCTGCTTGTACATGGTTAGGGACTAAGTTACATCATTATAGAAAGTCAATCAGGTCTTTGTTTGAATTACTCTTTATTGTTTAATGTAGATAAGAAAATCCCAAATAGATTGCTTTGGTGATCTCCAAAAGCTCATTCAATTACAAAAATAGCTTTGTTGTAGCCAAAAGGTCTTTTGTTTACCTTTCAAATAAAAGAAAAAGATTTCATAAATTTTCAATAATGTTTTATTAACCTTTGTTCACACATAAAACACTGCTTTTTTATGTGTTTTTCTATTAGAGCACTTAAAAATGAAGTACTGTATGCAATAAATGATTAATGAAATGAAGTTAAAAGACATAAGTGATACTCAGCATACAGCATAGGTTCATGTATCATAATTCTTTCCTATAACACATTGGTTGAAAAATAGTCACATCTTGATATTGACATTATTTTAATTCTTGACATCAACAGTTCCCTGGTCTTCATAGTTTGAATAGAAAAAAACTCCTGAAAGTTGGAAAAGTATGACAGTAACATTAATTATCAACTTTTTCAAATAGAAATTTCAACAAATATTCCTTGACATAAATCTTTAAGACTTTCATCAAATTTTTCCAAAATTTTGTTTCAAATTTAAAGCAATAGCAGATATAATTGGAAATTTCTTTAACCAATGAATAAAAGCAATTGTGACAGGGCAAACATGCTTTCAGAGAATGTTTACCTTTGTCATAATTGGTTTTAAAATGTTGAAAATTAAGGTGTTTACAATGCATGTAAACTCTCATGTTTGTTTCCTTGAAACATTTCATTAACATGCAATAGATAGGAAAGATATTTAATAAATGACTCAAGTTACTGTCTTCCACTTGTCTGCTGCAGGCTAACTTAGAAGTTCTAGAATAGTATGTGTTTTGTCTCATTAATTGAATTAGTTGAGTCTTTCAAAAAAGGAAAGAAAATGAGGACTATGAAACATGTGTGACATTGTTATCATTATAGAATATTCCATAGTCCATAGACAGTTTTTCTATATTATTGTCCTTTGATATTGTCAGTACCAACTAACACTAAACACTATCCTTTAAATATGGTGTATCACTGTTTAGGTTTATTTTTATCTTCATGAAATTAGTCTTTTGAAGAGAAATCTAAGCTTTTGAACATTTCATTAATCAGGTAGTCAAAGTACATGTGAATCTTTATCTGTTTTTGATTATATCTAATCCATGTAGTCTCCCATTGCTGAACATTTTGTTGTTGTAACCTTTTCCTTACTCTGCCAGATAGTCATCAGATATGGCTGTTAAAAGAGAAAAATAAAAACATAAATCTTTTGCCAAAACTGATCACCTTCATCTGACTGATTATTGGTAACATTGGAAATAATTCATGCCCCATAGTTATCAATTGAAGCAGTTATCTGACAGAATGAAAAAGAAGTGATTGGTGATAACAATCTATATTTTAAGCTGTGTATCAAGGCAGGTTTATCCCATGATCAATGTTTGCAATATAAAACAGATTGCAATTTTTTTAAGCAGACTACTTCTGGTTTCCACTACAGTATTTTATATACGCCAAGTTGCGACGATGAATAATCTGCAACCGCCCGTGAATGTTTTTTCAACTTTAGCTGTGCCATCCCCTCCAATACCATGCAGAGAGTTGCGAGTTGAGGGATGCGAATAACCTTAAAACATCATCCATCGATTGCAATATCTCTACCGAGTGTTAGACATAACGTAATAATAAAGAATGGGTTATCATATATCACCAGAACCGTAAAGTTGATGGTCGGAACATGGCATAAATAAAATAGTGCAAAGCAAGAGTAATCTGAGAAAAAGAGTTGTTGCACGGATATCTTGTTCGGACCTTTTATCGTAAACATTGGTCACATGATCACCCCAATCGATACCTGTCTTGATTTTTTTTTTGGTTTCATTCTCATTCTAGGTTTTTGTAAAAGATAATAATAATTTCAAATTGTGAGCAACACCAAATTCATCAACATTTGTGGATAATGACTATTTGAAAACAAAGTGATAAAAGGAGGACATGTTAAGGAGTTCCATCTTTGTCAGACTTGCTTGTTTCCTTAAACCTTTGCTGCAGATGTAATTATGCTAAAATTCCATCAGAACTGTTTGAATTAAAGAGAAAACTACATTGACACTCAAAAGATTGTTCCTTGTTTCATTACTTTCATAAGTTATATTCTATGATTATGACATTTCTGTTTGTAAAGTTCATATGGGCATGAGAACAATACTTTTACTTACTTGTATCTAAAAATACAACCAATGTTAATACAGGTCTGCATCATCTTTTCCCTTGAACCTTGTTTAAAACTGACATTCTTCTTCAAGCATCATGCATTCTGTAAAATAAAAAAAAACACAACTAAATCACCCTTAACATTTCGGAAAACTTCTTATTTGCAAGAACATCTCAATGTTTGGGAATCATATCATCACAGTACGAATCCACTAAAATAGAATACTGCCAAACGAAAGGTGACATATTTAACAAACTTAACTATCTCGTTATTTCGTGTTAGTTAGTCGAAATAAAAACTTAATTATCTCGTTATTTCGAGTAAGTAAGTCGAAATAATGACTTAATTATCTTCCTATTTCAAATTAGTAAGTCGAAAAAATGACTTTATTATCTCATTATTTCGAGTTAGTAAGTCGAAATAATGACTTAACTATCTTGTTACTTTCGAGTTAATAAGTCGAAATAATAACTTAATTTTCTCGTTATTTCGACTTACCAAATCGGAAAAAAAATCGCATACTTGTCACCTCTATGCCACCGTAAATACTGGCTACATTTTAACTGACTGATTATTCTTAATTGATAACATTGGAAATATTTCTATCACCATGGTAGTCAATTGAAGCAGTTATCTGACAGGAAGAAAAAGAACTGATTGTTGATAAAAATCTATATTTCAACCTGTTTTGACTTATTTGGTTTCATTCTCATTCTTACGAAGATTTTCGAAAAAAGAAAGAAGAAAAGAAAAAGTCAATCACACATTTTGAGCAACAACAAATTCATCAACATTTATGGATAATGATTTTTTTTAAACAAAGGAATAAAAGAAGGAAATGTCAAGAAGTCAGACCTTTGTCAAACTTGTTTGTTTCCTGAAAACTTTGCTGCATATGTAATTATTCTATAATAATCTAATCAGAGATGTTTGACATTTGAGAAATTGCTTCTTTGTTATATTGCTTTCAAAAGTTGTCTTCTATGGTTATGACGCTTAAGTTTGTAAAGTTCAAAGGAGCATGAGAAAAACTATGTACCTACTTGTATTATAAAACAGAGTCAATGTTTATGCAGGTCTGCATCATCTTTTCTTTTAAAGCTTGTTTGAAATTGTCATATTTCCAACCATCATGAATTCTGTGAAATAAAGAAAAAACAACTAAGGGATCTATTACCATAAACCTTTGGGCCAAAATTCTCACTTGCAAGAACAATTCAATGTTAGGGAATTATATTATCACTTGAATCAAGTAAAACAAAATACTGCCAACAAATAAGGTGACATATATCCAAATATGGGTCCTGCATGGCTCAGTGGTTAAGATGGTGGACTCAGAACACGGGGGTCCTGGGTTCGAGCCCCACCGAGGCCATTTAGTTTTCGTAGGAGTGGCCTTTGGTAAGATCACTTCAGAGCCCTAGCCTTGTACTGGTGTATCCAGGAAAGCCACTTCAGAACTGAAAAATGTAGGTATGGCCCTGACGAAGAGGACCCATATGGGACATGTGTCGGGTAATGATTCTTAACTAAACACTTTACAGGGTATTTCATTTTTTAAAAAGAATATTCACGCTGTTATTGTTATTTAAACTATCGCCCCATAACGCTATTGAATTGTCAAGAAGGTACCTTGTACTTAAATTAAAAGCTCCAACAATAACAAATAATCCATGTCAGCAACTGACGAGTTGACATCGTTGCTTTATCGGTCAGCATAATAGTGTATTCCATATACAACACGATGTGTACCTAATGCTTTCCTTACACACCGCGAAAATGACATAGACCGTCTACATAAACATTAGATTATGCCAAACTGCAGGGTGTAATCACCGAATCGATAGAAGGTGAACACTTATTTCACCGTGGAGTGTTGTGGGCAACACACATTTTCTAGCCTAGTACTGCAGGGAACATGAACTGTAATAATAAAAATGAATGCTGTAGTTCTACTTAAAAGGGAGAAGTTTTTTTCAAATGGATGTTTGTTTAGAGGAAGCATCTTCAGCGAGGCGTGACGAGGGCTCGCCTTCTCGATTTTTCTACGACGAATTTTGGTGAAAATGGTCTATTTAGATATACTGTTTTATAGCGAAATGAAAGAGTACAAAAAGTTCTCTTACCTACAACCGGCGATTCGTTTTCCTTTCAAGGAGTTGAACACTGTGTCAAATTTAAAGTTTGAAGCGGTGGCGCCGATCCTGTTGTTCGTGTTTTGTTTTTCGATAGAATGGTTTATGGTTCATTCATGATTGGCGGCAATAAACTCAATGAGCGGCAATGAATTTATGTAAAACCAGTCCATTCCATAAAACCGGAAACACCCGAAGCAAACCCGAGTTTTCTCTTTACAATGAATGGTTCACTATTGGTAAATATATTGGTAGACAAAGGTAATGCTTGAAAATAAATTTAGATAGAACCAGTCCATTCCGTAAAGCCGGAAACACCCGAAGCAAACCCGAGTTTTCTCCTTTAGGTAAACCGGAAGCCACCTGTTTTTTTGCTAATGGTATAACCGGTGTTAACATAACTTGTTACTCGTACGTATGTTACCGTTATCCGCTCTCCGAGCGCTTCGCGCTCTGAGAGAGCGGTATAATTGCTATCTTTAAGTAAAGAAATAGTGTTCTTGAAATAATCTATAGACGAAGTTGGGCCACAAATATATCTGTAACATGATTACAAATCCACCCATACCCGCCCACTTACAGAGGAAAATATCTTTTGAGGAAGGAAAAAGGTGCTGTGTTTCGGTCTTTTATTTTGCATTTTACTGCATTGTTGTTATTGTCACTTAAAATTAATTGAAGGCCATGTGGAATAGTGACAAAAAGAGGGTCACTTAATCTTCAATGTCATAAATGACAATTTGTATAGTTTACATTCATAAATTTGAGATTGATTTGAGACGAAAACTTCTATTTTTTCTATTGTGTTACAGGTGCCAAAGTGAATGAGCCTTTTCATCCTGATTTCATCCCGACAATACTTCCACAAACGTCACAGGGTAAAAAAGATGATCATCATGGAAAGTCATCCATAAAAGTGGACCGCTATAAGAGGGCTGCTCATCGAGCCACAAATGGAGGTATGCACTCATTAATTTCATCCTAGAACGTTCTATCTTGTTTATCTAAATTTGTATCTATTATATTCATTTTGAAATTTTGGTCAATATAAAACAGTTTATCCTGTCACATGGGCAATTTACAGACCTATGATATCTGCCAAATAACACTTATTATTTCTGTGACAAGATCAGTTGATAGATTAGCACACCTGTCAGTATCGATCTTTTTTTCGGACCGCTTTTTTCTGTTTCATTTTCAGTTTTTGTTTTTTTAATCCATATAGGTAGCAGGATAAATAGAACATATGGTTGGTGTCTTTGAATAGGAAATTTTATCAGACTTGGCTTGGTGTTATTTTTATACGATTTGCCTTCAGCTCACCGGATATAACACATTGACTGATAAAATTTCCGGATCACAACACCAACCATTTATTCTCTACATATAACTGATTTTCTTAAATTTGATTTCAGTTAAACAAAATGGACCACCACAAGTCAGGAAGAAGCTTCTATTGGTACCCACAAATCAAAATTCAATGAAGACACCTTGTCATTGGTCAAGTGAGGAAAATTACACATTGGACGATATGAAGTTAAACCACCAGTTTACAAGGGCTTTTGACGATGAAATTGATCCTATATTTACTGCGACCCCTCTAACACCAATGAACCAGCCAGTCCAACTTTCTGAAAGAGAGATGTTTAACACCGAAATTGAGAATCTTCGCAAAGAACGAGACCAGGCCCTAGAACGAATTGTTGAACTAGAGAAGATTGTTGGAGCATCAACAATTTCATCCTGTTCAGTAGAAAACAATAATACCGCATGCCAAATGATGACTGGTGTAAGCTGGGATGTTTTTATGAAGATATTTCTGTTACTGTGTACCTGTCTAGGTAGCAAGAGTACCAACAAGTCCAGCCTACCATTGAAGGAGCAGCTTTTCCTTACTTTGATAAAACTTAGACACAATGTTTCATTTGAGTTCTTAGCTCATGTTAAAGGAATTCCAAAATCAACTTTGATAGACTACTTTTGGAAATGGGTAGACCTGCTGCATGACAATATTGGCTTTATGGTGAAGTGGTCTGACCGTGAGTCAATATTTGACATAATTCCTCCTGTCTTCAAAAGAAAATTTCCAAGACTGACTTCGATCATTGACTGTTTTGAAATTTTTATAGAGGCTCCAAAGAACCTACTTGCAAGGGCACAGTGCTACAGTTCCTACAAGAAACATTGCACGATAAAATTTTTGATTTCCTGTTCGCCTTTAGGTCAGATTAACTTCATATCGAAGGCATGGGGTGGAAGAGCATCAGATGTTCAAATTGTTCGAGATTCCGGATTTATTGACCGCAAATATCACTTGCCAGGGGACCAAATCCTTGCAGACCGAGGCTTCACATTAAAAGATGATTTTGCCGCAAAGTGCAGTGCTGAATTGTTGACGCCAGCTTTCACTAAAGGAAGAAAACAGTTATCTGCAAGAGACCTGGAAATCTCGAACAAGATTTCTTCTGTCCGTATTCACATAGAGCGGGTCATAGGATTGCTTAAAAACAGGTTCACTATTTTGAAAGGAACACTACCCATTCGTGTTGTGCAGAGTTTGAAAGATGAAAGTATGGACTCTTCTTTGTCTAGTTGTGATAAGATTCTTAAGGTTTGTGCGTCACTTGCCAACCTAGGGACTGGCATTGTCTATAAAGAATAGAGCTGTATATACTATGTTTTCACAGAGATTAATCATAACCAATGGCATTATGTAGTGATTTGATTTTTTAGCATCACATGTATGTGTATTTATTTTATCTTGTCATACAAGTTATTTCAAGTAACAAGTTATGTTGTATTTATTTATTAAATGAGTGATCATTTTGTCTAGATTAAGACTAAGAATGCTTGGTAATTTTCTAAAAATCAAGTTTTGTGTCATCTGATTTACAAAACCGTAAATACCTGCTTAATTTTGATGCTGAAAGATACTCAGAGTAGCAAACAGGTTTGATCACATGTCAGCTGCAAATATACTTGGCGGCTGCCCTTGATCTAACCTGTTTGCATAAGCATGAAGTCAGTTCCTGCACTATAAGGAATAAATCAATATAGCCTCATTGGCTCTGTTGAGAGACTCAGTGGCTCAGTCTGTAACAATATTGATTTGGAACTCATGGTCAATATTATTTCTAAAGTTTAATGAACTTAAAATGACAGCATTATTTTTTTTTTCATTTGATTTCATAGATCCTATTGTTGTTTATTCCTTTTTAACAAATAAAAGGCACACACAGTGATCTTGAAATTTGTATGAAAAATAATGAAAATGAATTAGAATATCTACTTTTATTTAAAACCCACTATTTCAACAGTACCCTATTGTTTAAAATTTATTTAAACAGTAATATATACAGTTAAGTAATATGGAATCCAAGTTACAAGCAAAAATAGAAAGCAAGTTGCTTGAAAATTAATGTTGCCAACTTTAAACCTTTCCCAAACAATAACGACATTTGACCACTTTGTTGCAGACAGCTTTAGAAAACATTGTGGGAAAAGGACAAATTGCTCGTGACGAGCAATTTTCCCACAAAGTTTTCTGCATTATTATATTGTTTTTCAGTTTCATCATATTTTGAGATGTCAGCTGCAAACTCTTTCAATTTGGGACAGTCCAAAATTTGTTGTTTGGGAAAGGGTTGAAGGCAGAGACAACACAAGTAATAAAAGTTATATGTGCTCTAATAAAAGAAAATATGAAATCAAAGTGTTGAAATTATTTTTTTATCCTTTGTTGGACATACAGATTCATCAAGATGCAGTGTTGGGACACATTATTGTAATCTTTCCTTCTCATGTTCCCCAGCCTCATGGGCTCAGTCAGTAGCATGTCTGACTTGGAACACATGGCTTAGGTAGCGGGTTCAATATCCGGCTTGAAGTCATTATGACATTCATCCATCTCCAAACACTGACCAACCTTTTATTAGTGGAAAAGCAGTCAGTGGCTTGGAAAGAACAGTGTGCAATACTGGTAACAAAATGCCAGAATATGCACAGGCGAATTGACCGTCTTGATATAACTGGGGTACTATTGAAAACTTCATTAAACCGCAATCCAATTCTTTCAGCAATCCAATTGTTTTCGTGAAGGTCCCATCTCTCCATATTTTAGAGCAGTGTAACTGTAATTTACAAACAAAACTTAATAACTAGGGCCAGATAAAATAATACATCATTTTTTAGTTCCTTTTTATTTGAAAAAACATGACCATATTAAAATCTGAGTTAATTGTTGAAATGAGCTTTTTTTTTTTAAATGGATCAGTATTTTGTTGAATTTGTTAACACAACCAAGTCAATGAAATAATACTGAGGGCACAAGCAATAGTTTGGTACTGTCACATTCTCACTGTCCTTTTTTTATCAGTTTCCTACATGCAGGGCAATACCATGTTTTTGTTGGTGGCAATCGCTTCAGTCCCAAGCATCTCGGATGGTACCACTCGTCACAACGATCACAAGCAACCATACTTCCTTCATCCGATTTTGCCCTACACAAGCAGTATGTTTTCTCTGTTGGAGTGTTCTCCTTCCCTTTTGGGCCACTATCAACCCCAAGTTCCAGGTTTCTGGTCAATACTTCTGCCAAGATATTCCTCTTCCAAAACAGTTTCAGGGATAGGATCATTTCACCTATATAGCTTTCATCTCTTTTAACTCTAACTATAAAGCAGTCAACTGGTGTCCAAACTACAAGATCTGCAAATGCAGCATTGCAAACAAACATTTGCAGTTGAACCTGTGTAAAGTATTGGTGGTTTCGTTTCAACTTAAAGTCTGTGTCAATACAAAACATACTATCTTCTAAAGCATCCTTTAGGGATTGGTCTCTGAATTTGTATGGGCATTTAATTTCTAATACTCCAGTGCCACAACACTGGCAAACAACAACACCATCTGGAGAAGCTCCAAGAAAAGGCTCTTCTTTACATATGACCAGCCCGGATTTAGTCACAAGGCTGTCTGCATGGGCACTTTCGATTGTGGTGTACACCATTCCACTTGGCACGGTATCTGGTACAGGTCCTGAACTGCTATAAATGTTGTTATAGAGTCGAAAAGCATCTTCCTCATGCCGATTGCCCCAATCTATCGCAGGAACTTTAAGTGGACGGTTCTGGGGCACACAAATTCTTTTAACAAGTGAAGGCGCAGGAGTTACCAAGCTGGTTTTCAAACAATCTTTGGCTACAGATGCTGTTATCCGTCCAAGTCTTTGGTCGTGCCATACTGCAGATGCTGATTGATTCCTGGTTACCTCCTCCACATACATTACTTCAGGCTCAGTAACTCTTAGCTTCTCATGCACCACATTACACAAATCTGCCAATTCCTTCCCTTTCATTCCCACATAACTGTTTGAATGCAAATTTCTCAAAGATACTGGCAACTTACTGGCAGATGGAACTGGGCCAAAGTCAACAAACTGGTCACTATAATCCTTGAAGGCACTTAGCCCAACTATGTTTTCATTTAAACCTGCCAGGGATTGGAGAAATTCCTGTTGCTTGGCATCACTTGCCGGCCTGTGTGTGGACTTCAACTTTTTCTTTGAACTCTGAAGTTTGGCTTTTGAAGTTGTTTTATAAAACTTGATGTCTGAGATTTCTGCTGCCTGAACGTTCTTGACGAAACACGCATTCCAGGTACACGGCACATCTGTACATGCTGACCTGGTATACCCCAACCTAACTGCAGCCTCCATCTTGAACAGAAGGGCACCAACATGTGAGCAGGTCTCTCCTAACCTGTATTAAAAAGTGGGACAAAAATTAATTAACTTTTAATGATATGCATTATGTCCTATCCAGTTCTTGCCTAAGCATGCACTTTAAAATTTAAACCATATCCCATACATCAAACTCAGCCCCTATTACAATAACTTTGCAAATGAATTAAACTAAGAGAAGGATTTCAATCTAGGCACACAAGTATTTAATGACAGGCTCAGCTCACACAAATAAGCCCATAATGCTTGTCATAGATGAATTTGTTTTAATTTAGCATTATATATTATATTTCTATGGTAGCTTGTCTGCTTTAGTTTAAACTTATTTCGTTTACATCGATTGTGAAACAAGTCCTTACAACTTAGATTAATCACTTTCTATTCTGCTTCCTGGATACATAACCAGTAATCGTGCTGAATGTGGATTAATGAAAATTTGCAAGACAGATACCGCAGATTTCACGGAATTCGAACCCATGACCCTTGTGTCCAGAAGCTGACGCTTTACCAACGTCCTCTGCTTTCTGGCGGAAAGGTTTGATTGTTACCCTTGAACAAATATGTAATCACACTGATGAGTACTGGTTCCACTTAGAAAAAGAGCTATGGAGACTTGCAAAACTTCTTTTTAAATAAAAGTAATAAGTAAGTTTGAACTACATTGTTTGGTATGTTTTGTACATATATGGTGTTTTTCTCTCAAAGGTTAAAAATGACTGCAATTGTCCGTGTTGAAGGTTGATGACCAATTTTATTTTGATATGACAAGTAATGTATACCAGAGTTCTCATGCCATCGATTAGAATCTGTACTTTTTCTATAAACTAAAAATATTATTTGCATTATCAGTTGTCTTACCCTGCCATGCAATCACAGTGAGCATTAACAACTGGTCCAGATGATTTGAGTGTCACCCAAGGATGATGTGGTTCTTCTGTCACGCGCCAAGAGGGTTTCACATCTGCCCGAAACACAACATGTCCACTGGCTGTTTTCAGATGATGCACTGTCTGTACCCAGCCCGACACAAAGAATGTGTGTGCTTCCAGTGCCCGGTAGTTCTCCATGGCCTCCTGCGAGTAGAGTCCTGCAAAACATTTGAATCTTTATTAATAAAAACAAAACAAAATAGCTTTGTACAGATAAATTACAACCAAACAATTGCATCAAATTTCCATAAAATTTTTTAAAAAGCATAAAATATGTTTTTAACATTTCAGGGCGCATGTGCTACCAAAGGAAGTTTATCTTAGCAGAAAACCATCACCTCGAGTTTATTAAACCGTTATTACATAAGAAAATATGAGGCATACCGACATGTTAAATGTATGGATTGATTAAAAAGAATGTATGTACAACTGTGTGAAATTATCATTTGATATTTCACCTTATATAGTGAATGATCCCAATTCCTGGATTTGACCCCTAAGGATCATCTTTTTTTGGTTCATAATTCAATATATAAGGGGGCTTTTTTAGTCCCCTAAATAAGCCTAAATCAAGGGGTCAACTGACACCAGAGGTTGTGTGCAGTTGTACAAAGACAGATACAATTGTATAAGAGATAGTTTCATATCATTTCTTTATAACAAACAGTGGCTCAGACAGTTTTAAACAAATATCTGGGTGGGTGGGGTAATTTGCTAGCCTTATTGCTAGTAAAATTCCTGTGGTATTGTCAAATTTTACTCATATCATATCTAAAATGTGTTTTTTATATTGCTATTTCTTTAAGAAATATAAGAAAAGAAAACTTACGTGGACTTTTGATCAGGTATGTGTAAACATCTTTGTACTCAACGGCTGGCCATTGTTTCGGATCATTGACCCACTTGTCTGCTGCGACCTTGTAAGGGCACATTTCTAAGCCAGCTAACTGTAACTTGAGGGAATATCGTTGTCTCGCCTCGGGAGGCA
This sequence comes from Cerastoderma edule, assembly GCA_947846245.1. Taxonomy (NCBI): domain Eukaryota; kingdom Metazoa; phylum Mollusca; class Bivalvia; order Cardiida; family Cardiidae; genus Cerastoderma; species Cerastoderma edule. The sequence continues at coordinate 34,832,734 of OX401412.1, forward strand.
GTGCCTCTTCATACTGATAAGACATTGACGCGTATTTTATCTCAAAATTGTGTATGTAAATATTGATAAGTGTTCAACACCAGAGTTGCTATGTGAACTTTTACCCCCAAACAAAGATGGCGGCGCAGTATCACGTGACCTGTGACGTAACGCCGACTTCGAGAAATTCTCGAAGTCGGACATCCGGGCACTTGTCACGTGACAACTGTCAAAACGGAAGCCGCCATCTTTGTTTGGGGGTAAAAGGTCAGACTGAGAAAAATTCCGAGAAAAATGCCTAAAAGTTGTTGCGTTCATGGTTGTGCAGCGAACAAAAAGAAAAATCCAGACCGCCAGTTTTACGTCATTCCAACAGAGCGTTCTAGAAGGGAAAAATGGTTAACGGCGATCGGCAGAGCTGTATTAAATCCAGATGGAACTGTCAACAAAACGAAACGTTGGTCTCCACGCACCGGTCACAGTTACGTTTGCTCTGCACATTTCATAACCGGTTCGTATTATTTGTTTTACGTTAATATGAACTAAGGCATTGCCTCTAGACCGCTCTCTCAACTCAATGGCATGGGTTCTCTGAAAAAAATTGCATACTGAATATGCATTTCAATCTTAATTCATAGTACAACTTTGTGGAAATATAAGAATTGGCTTACTTTGGGGAGCAAATACTCATTTTGTCACAAAGCTGTCATCTTTGTCACATTTATGAAAGGCTCAGTAAAAGGATAAGTCTCCTTGCAGACTCCTGGTAAACTTTTTTGATTTTATATGTTCTATAGATATTAGTTTAGCTTGATTGGGCTGCGTATGAGGGCCTTTAATCAATAAAGAGACATTCGTCATGTAAGGACAAACTGCTCATGCAATGTCAGAACCACCAAACTATGATATTTGAACCACAAGTGTCTCAGCATAAAATCATAGAATTTTCTTCACAAAATCATGTGTTGTAGGTACTGGTTTAAATCATCATGACAACAAACAACAAAATGTCATTTGGTGATGAAGAAGGGTCAGTTGGGCTATTATTACCAAACAATATTTAACAACATACTCATCTGCTTGTACATGGTTAGGGACTAAGTTACATCATTATAGAAAGTCAATCAGGTCTTTGTTTGAATTACTCTTTATTGTTTAATGTAGATAAGAAAATCCCAAATAGATTGCTTTGGTGATCTCCAAAAGCTCATTCAATTACAAAAATAGCTTTGTTGTAGCCAAAAGGTCTTTTGTTTACCTTTCAAATAAAAGAAAAAGATTTCATAAATTTTCAATAATGTTTTATTAACCTTTGTTCACACATAAAACACTGCTTTTTTATGTGTTTTTCTATTAGAGCACTTAAAAATGAAGTACTGTATGCAATAAATGATTAATGAAATGAAGTTAAAAGACATAAGTGATACTCAGCATACAGCATAGGTTCATGTATCATAATTCTTTCCTATAACACATTGGTTGAAAAATAGTCACATCTTGATATTGACATTATTTTAATTCTTGACATCAACAGTTCCCTGGTCTTCATAGTTTGAATAGAAAAAAACTCCTGAAAGTTGGAAAAGTATGACAGTAACATTAATTATCAACTTTTTCAAATAGAAATTTCAACAAATATTCCTTGACATAAATCTTTAAGACTTTCATCAAATTTTTCCAAAATTTTGTTTCAAATTTAAAGCAATAGCAGATATAATTGGAAATTTCTTTAACCAATGAATAAAAGCAATTGTGACAGGGCAAACATGCTTTCAGAGAATGTTTACCTTTGTCATAATTGGTTTTAAAATGTTGAAAATTAAGGTGTTTACAATGCATGTAAACTCTCATGTTTGTTTCCTTGAAACATTTCATTAACATGCAATAGATAGGAAAGATATTTAATAAATGACTCAAGTTACTGTCTTCCACTTGTCTGCTGCAGGCTAACTTAGAAGTTCTAGAATAGTATGTGTTTTGTCTCATTAATTGAATTAGTTGAGTCTTTCAAAAAAGGAAAGAAAATGAGGACTATGAAACATGTGTGACATTGTTATCATTATAGAATATTCCATAGTCCATAGACAGTTTTTCTATATTATTGTCCTTTGATATTGTCAGTACCAACTAACACTAAACACTATCCTTTAAATATGGTGTATCACTGTTTAGGTTTATTTTTATCTTCATGAAATTAGTCTTTTGAAGAGAAATCTAAGCTTTTGAACATTTCATTAATCAGGTAGTCAAAGTACATGTGAATCTTTATCTGTTTTTGATTATATCTAATCCATGTAGTCTCCCATTGCTGAACATTTTGTTGTTGTAACCTTTTCCTTACTCTGCCAGATAGTCATCAGATATGGCTGTTAAAAGAGAAAAATAAAAACATAAATCTTTTGCCAAAACTGATCACCTTCATCTGACTGATTATTGGTAACATTGGAAATAATTCATGCCCCATAGTTATCAATTGAAGCAGTTATCTGACAGAATGAAAAAGAAGTGATTGGTGATAACAATCTATATTTTAAGCTGTGTATCAAGGCAGGTTTATCCCATGATCAATGTTTGCAATATAAAACAGATTGCAATTTTTTTAAGCAGACTACTTCTGGTTTCCACTACAGTATTTTATATACGCCAAGTTGCGACGATGAATAATCTGCAACCGCCCGTGAATGTTTTTTCAACTTTAGCTGTGCCATCCCCTCCAATACCATGCAGAGAGTTGCGAGTTGAGGGATGCGAATAACCTTAAAACATCATCCATCGATTGCAATATCTCTACCGAGTGTTAGACATAACGTAATAATAAAGAATGGGTTATCATATATCACCAGAACCGTAAAGTTGATGGTCGGAACATGGCATAAATAAAATAGTGCAAAGCAAGAGTAATCTGAGAAAAAGAGTTGTTGCACGGATATCTTGTTCGGACCTTTTATCGTAAACATTGGTCACATGATCACCCCAATCGATACCTGTCTTGATTTTTTTTTTGGTTTCATTCTCATTCTAGGTTTTTGTAAAAGATAATAATAATTTCAAATTGTGAGCAACACCAAATTCATCAACATTTGTGGATAATGACTATTTGAAAACAAAGTGATAAAAGGAGGACATGTTAAGGAGTTCCATCTTTGTCAGACTTGCTTGTTTCCTTAAACCTTTGCTGCAGATGTAATTATGCTAAAATTCCATCAGAACTGTTTGAATTAAAGAGAAAACTACATTGACACTCAAAAGATTGTTCCTTGTTTCATTACTTTCATAAGTTATATTCTATGATTATGACATTTCTGTTTGTAAAGTTCATATGGGCATGAGAACAATACTTTTACTTACTTGTATCTAAAAAATACAACCAATGTTAATACAGGTCTGCATCATCTTTTTCCTTGAACCTTGTTTAAAACTGACATTCTTCTTCAAGCATCATGCATTCTGTAAAATAAAAAAAAACACAACTAAATCACCCTTAACATTTCGGAAAACTTCTTATTTGCAAGAACATCTCAATGTTTGGGAATCATATCATCACAGTACGAATCCACTAAAATAGAATACTGCCAAACGAAAGGTGACATATTTAACAAACTTAACTATCTCGTTATTTCGTGTTAGTTAGTCGAAATAAAAACTTAATTATCTCGTTATTTCGAGTAAGTAAGTCGAAATAATGACTTAATTATCTTCCTATTTCAAATTAGTAAGTCGAAAAAATGACTTTATTATCTCATTATTTCGAGTTAGTAAGTCGAAATAATGACTTAACTATCTTGTTACTTTCGAGTTAATAAGTCGAAATAATAACTTAATTTTCTCGTTATTTCGACTTACCAAATCGGAAAAAAAATCGCATACTTGTCACCTCTATGCCACCGTAAATACTGGCTACATTTTAACTGACTGATTATTCTTAATTGATAACATTGGAAATATTTCTATCACCATGGTAGTCAATTGAAGCAGTTATCTGACAGGAAGAAAAAGAACTGATTGTTGATAAAAATCTATATTTCAACCTGTTTTGACTTATTTGGTTTCATTCTCATTCTTACGAAGATTTTCGAAAAAAGAAAGAAGAAAAGAAAAAGTCAATCACACATTTTGAGCAACAACAAATTCATCAACATTTATGGATAATGATTTTTTTTAAACAAAGGAATAAAAGAAGGAAATGTCAAGAAGTCAGACCTTTGTCAAACTTGTTTGTTTCCTGAAAACTTTGCTGCATATGTAATTATTCTATAATAATCTAATCAGAGATGTTTGACATTTGAGAAATTGCTTCTTTGTTATATTGCTTTCAAAAGTTGTCTTCTATGGTTATGACGCTTAAGTTTGTAAAGTTCAAAGGAGCATGAGAAAAACTATGTACCTACTTGTATTATAAAACAGAGTCAATGTTTATGCAGGTCTGCATCATCTTTTCTTTTAAAGCTTGTTTGAAATTGTCATATTTCCAACCATCATGAATTCTGTGAAATAAAGAAAAACAACTAAGGGATCTATTACCATAAACCTTTGGGCCAAAATTCTCACTTGCAAGAACAATTCAATGTTAGGGAATTATATTATCACTTGAATCAAGTAAAACAAAATACTGCCAACAAATAAGGTGACATATATCCAAATATGGGTCCTGCATGGCTCAGTGGTTAAGATGGTGGACTCAGAACACGGGGGTCCTGGGTTCGAGCCCCACCGAGGCCATTTAGTTTTCGTAGGAGTGGCCTTTGGTAAGATCACTTCAGAGCCCTAGCCTTGTACTGGTGTATCCAGGAAAGCCACTTCAGAACTGAAAAATGTAGGTATGGCCCTGACGAAGAGGACCCATATGGGACATGTGTCGGGTAATGATTCTTAACTAAACACTTTACAGGGTATTTCATTTTTTAAAAAGAATATTCACGCTGTTATTGTTATTTAAACTATCGCCCCATAACGCTATTGAATTGTCAAGAAGGTACCTTGTACTTAAATTAAAAGCTCCAACAATAACAAATAATCCATGTCAGCAACTGACGAGTTGACATCGTTGCTTTATCGGTCAGCATAATAGTGTATTCCATATACAACACGATGTGTACCTAATGCTTTCCTTACACACCGCGAAAATGACATAGACCGTCTACATAAACATTAGATTATGCCAAACTGCAGGGTGTAATCACCGAATCGATAGAAGGTGAACACTTATTTCACCGTGGAGTGTTGTGGGCAACACACATTTTCTAGCCTAGTACTGCAGGGAACATGAACTGTAATAATAAAAAATGAATGCTGTAGTTCTACTTAAAAGGGAGAAGTTTTTTTTCAAATGGATGTTTGTTTAGAGGAAGCATCTTCAGCGAGGCGTGACGAGGGCTCGCCTTCTCGATTTTTCTACGACGAATTTTGGTGAAAATGGTCTATTTAGATATACTGTTTTATAACGAAATGAAAGAGTACAAAAAGTTCTCTTACCTACAACCGGCGATTCGTTTTCCTTTCAAGGAGTTGAACACTGTGTCCAATTTAAAGTTTGAAGCGGTGGCGCCGATCCTGTTGTTCGTGTTTTGTTTTTCGATAGAATGGTTTATGGTTCATTCATGATTGGCGGCAATAAACTCAATGAGCGGCAATGAATTTATGTAAAACCAGTCCATTCCATAAAACCGGAAACACCCGAAGCAAACCCGAGTTTTCTCTTTACAATGAATGGTTCACTATTGGTAAATATATTGGTAGACAAAGGTAATGCTTGAAAATAAATTTAGATAGAACCAGTCCATTCCGTAAAGCCGGAAACACCCGAAGCAAACCCGAGTTTTCTCCTTTAGGTAAACCGGAAGCCACCTGTTTTTTTGCTAATGGTATAACCGGTGTTAACATAACTTGTTACTCGTACGTATGTTACCGTTATCCGCTCTCCGAGCGCTTCGCGCTCTGAGAGAGCGGTATAATTGCTATCTTTAAGTAAAGAAATAGTGTTCTTGAAATAATCTATAGACGAAGTTGGGCCACAAATATATCTGTAACATGATTACAAATCCACCCATACCCGCCCACTTACAGAGGAAAATATCTTTTGAGGAAGGAAAAAGGTGCTGTGTTTCGGTCTTTTATTTTGCATTTTACTGCATTGTTGTTATTGTCACTTAAAATTAATTGAAGGCCATGTGGAATAGTGACAAAAAGAGGGTCACTTAATCTTCAATGTCATAAATGACAATTTGTATAGTTTACATTCATAAATTTGAGATTGATTTGAGACGAAAACTTCTATTTTTTCTATTGTGTTACAGGTGCCAAAGTGAATGAGCCTTTTCATCCTGATTTCATCCCGACAATACTTCCACAAACGTCACAGGGTAAAAAAGATGATCATCATGGAAAGTCATCCATAAAAGTGGACCGCTATAAGAGGGCTGCTCATCGAGCCACAAATGGAGGTATGCACTCATTAATTTCATCCTAGAACGTTCTATCTTGTTTATCTAAATTTGTATCTATTATATTCATTTTGAAATTTTGGTCAATATAAAACAGTTTATCCTGTCACATGGGCAATTTACAGACCTATGATATCTGCCAAATAACACTTATTATTTCTGTGACAAGATCAGTTGATAGATTAGCACACCTGTCAGTATCGATCTTTTTTTCGGACCGCTTTTTTCTGTTTCATTTTCAGTTTTTGTTTTTTTAATCCATATAGGTAGCAGGATAAATAGAACATATGGTTGGTGTCTTTGAATAGGAAATTTTATCAGACTTGGCTTGGTGTTATTTTTATACGATTTGCCTTCAGCTCACCGGATATAACGCATTGACTGATAAAATTTCCGAATCTCAACACCAACCATTTATTCTCTACATATAACTGATTTTCTTAAATTTGATTTCAGTTAAACAAAATGGACCACCACAAGTCAGGAAGAAGCTTCTATTGGTACCCACAAATCAAAATTCAATGAAGACACCTTGTCATTGGTCAAGTGAGGAAAATTACACATTGGACGATATGAAGTTAAACCACCAGTTTACAAGGGCTTTTGACGATGAAATTGATCCTATATTTACTGCGACCCCTCTAACACCAATGAACCAGCCAGTCCAACTTTCTGAAAGAGAGATGTTTAACACCGAAATTGAGAATCTTCGCAAAGAACGAGACCAGGCCCTAGAACGAATTGTTGAACTAGAGAAGATTGTTGGAGCATCAACAATTTCATCCTGTTCAGTAGAAAACAATAATACCGCATGCCAAATGATGACTGGTGTAAGCTGGGATGTTTTTATGAAGATATTTCTGTTACTGTGTACCTGTCTAGGTAGCAAGAGTACCAACAAGTCCAGCCTACCATTGAAGGAGCAGCTTTTCCTTACTTTGATAAAACTTAGACACAATGTTTCATTTGAGTTCTTAGCTCATGTTAAAGGAATTCCAAAATCAACTTTGATAGACTACTTTTGGAAATGGGTAGACCTGCTGCATGACAATATTGGCTTTATGGTGAAGTGGTCTGACCGTGAGTCAATATTTGACATAATTCCTCCTGTCTTCAAAAGAAAATTTCCAAGACTGACTTCGATCATTGACTGTTTTGAAATTTTTATAGAGGCTCCAAAGAACCTACTTGCAAGGGCACAGTGCTACAGTTCCTACAAGAAACATTGCACGATAAAATTTTTGATTTCCTGTTCGCCTTTAGGTCAGATTAACTTCATATCGAAGGCATGGGGTGGAAGAGCATCAGATGTTCAAATTGTTCGAGATTCCGGATTTATTGACCGCAAATATCACTTGCCAGGGGACCAAATCCTTGCAGACCGAGGCTTCACATTAAAAGATGATTTTGCCGCAAAGTGCAGTGCTGAATTGTTGACGCCAGCTTTCACTAAAGGAAGAAAACAGTTATCTGCAAGAGACCTGGAAATCTCCAACAAGATTTCTTCTGTCCGTATTCACATAGAGCGGGTCATAGGATTGCTTAAAAACAGGTTCACTATTTTGAAAGGAACACTACCCATTCGTGTTGTGCAGAGTTTGAAAGATGAAAGTATGGACTCTTCTTTGTCTAGTTGTGATAAGATTCTTAAGGTTTGTGCGTCACTTGCCAACCTAGGGACTGGCATTGTCTATAAAGAATAGAGCTGTATATACTATGTTTTCACAGAGATTAATCATAACCAATGGCATTATGTAGTGATTTGATTTTTTAGCATCACATGTATGTGTATTTATTTTATCTTGTCATACAAGTTATTTCAAGTAACAAGTTATGTTGTATTTATTTATTAAATGAGTGATCATTTTGTCTAGATTAAGACTAAGAATGCTTGGTAATTTTCTAAAAATCAAGTTTTGTGTCATCTGATTTACAAAACCGTAAATACCTGCTTAATTTTGATGCTGAAAGATACTCAGAGTAGCAAACAGGTTTGATCACATGTCAGCTGCAAATATACTTGGCGGCTGCCCTTGATCTAACCTGTTTGCATAAGCATGAAGTCAGTTCCTGCACTATAAGGAATAAATCAATATAGCCTCATTGGCTCTGTTGAGAGACTCAGTGGCTCAGTCTGTAACAATATTGATTTGGAACTCATGGTCAATATTATTTCTAAAGTTTAATGAACTTAAAATGACAGCATTATTTTTTTTTTCATTTGATTTCATAGATCCTATTGTTGTTTATTCCTTTTTAACAAATAAAAGGCACACACAGTGATCTTGAAATTTGTATGAAAAATAATGAAAATGAATTAGAATATCTACTTTTATTTAAAACCCACTATTTCAACAGTACCCTATTGTTTAAAATTTATTTAAACAGTAATATATACAGTTAAGTAATATGGAATCCAAGTTACAAGCAAAAATAGAAAGCAAGTTGCTTGAAAATTAATGTTGCCAACTTTAAACCTTTCCCAAACAATAACGACATTTGACCACTTTGTTGCAGACAGCTTTAGAAAACATTGTGGGAAAAGGACAAATTGCTCGTGACGAGCAATTTTCCCACAAAGTTTTCTGCATTATTATATTGTTTTTCAGTTTCATCATATTTTGAGATGTCAGCTGCAAACTCTTTCAATTTGGGACAGTCCAAAATTTGTTGTTTGGGAAAGGGTTGAAGGCAGAGACAACACAAGTAATAAAAGTTATATGTGCTCTAATAAAAGAAAATATGAAATCAAAGTGTTGAAATTATTTTTTTATCCTTTGTTGGACATACAGATTCATCAAGATGCAGTGTTGGGACACATTATTGTAATCTTTCCTTCTCATGTTCCCCAGCCTCATGGGCTCAGTCAGTAGCATGTCTGACTTGGAACACATGGCTTAGGTAGCGGGTTCAATATCCGGCTTGAAGTCATTATGACATTCATCCATCTCCAAACACTGACCAACCTTTTATTAGTGGAAAAGCAGTCAGTGGCTTGGAAAGAACAGTGTGCAATACTGGTAACAAAATGCCAGAATATGCACAGGCGAATTGACCGTCTTGATATAACTGGGGTACTATTGAAAACTTCATTAAACCGCAATCCAATTCTTTCAGCAATCCAATTGTTTTCGTGAAGGTCCCATCTCTCCATATTTTAGAGCAGTGTAACTGTAATTTACAAACAAAACTTAATAACTAGGGCCAGATAAAATAATACATCATTTTTTAGTTCCTTTTTATTTGAAAAAACATGACCATATTAAAATCTGAGTTAATTGTTGAAATGAGCTTTTTTTTTTTAAATGGATCAGTATTTTGTTGAATTTGTTAACACAACCAAGTCAATGAAATAATACTGAGGGCACAAGCAATAGTTTGGTACTGTCACATTCTCACTGTCCTTTTTTTATCAGTTTCCTACATGCAGGGCAATACCATGTTTTTGTTGGTGGCAATCGCTTCAGTCCCAAGCATCTCGGATGGTACCACTCGTCACAACGATCACAAGCAACCATACTTCCTTCATCCGATTTTGCCCTACACAAGCAGTATGTTTTCTCTGTTGGAGTGTTCTCCTTCCCTTTTGGGCCACTATCAACCCCAAGTTCCAGGTTTCTGGTCAATACTTCTGCCAAGATATTCCTCTTCCAAAACAGTTTCAGGGATAGGATCATTTCACCTATATAGCTTTCATCTCTTTTAACTCTAACTATAAAGCAGTCAACTGGTGTCCAAACTACAAGATCTGCAAATGCAGCATTGCAAACAAACATTTGCAGTTGAACCTGTGTAAAGTATTGGTGGTTTCGTTTCAACTTAAAGTCTGTGTCAATACAAAACATACTATCTTCTAAAGCATCCTTTAGGGATTGGTCTCTGAATTTGTATGGGCATTTAATTTCTAATACTCCAGTGCCACAACACTGGCAAACAACAACACCATCTGGAGAAGCTCCAAGAAAAGGCTCTTCTTTACATATGACCAGCCCGGATTTAGTCACAAGGCTGTCTGCATGGGCACTTTCGATTGTGGTGTACACCATTCCACTTGGCACGGTATCTGGTACAGGTCCTGAACTGCTATAAATGTTGTTATAGAGTCGAAAAGCATCTTCCTCATGCCGATTGCCCCAATCTATCGCAGGAACTTTAAGTGGACGGTTCTGGGGCACACAAATTCTTTTAACAAGTGAAGGCGCAGGAGTTACCAAGCTGGTTTTCAAACAATCTTTGGCTACAGATGCTGTTATCCGTCCAAGTCTTTGGTCGTGCCATACTGCAGATGCTGATTGATTCCTGGTTACCTCCTCCACATACATTACTTCAGGCTCAGTAACTCTTAGCTTCTCATGCACCACATTACACAAATCTGCCAATTCCTTCCCTTTCATTCCCACATAACTGTTTGAATGCAAATTTCTCAAAGATACTGGCAACTTACTGGCAGATGGAACTGGGCCAAAGTCAACAAACTGGTCACTATAATCCTTGAAGGCACTTAGCCCAACTATGTTTTCATTTAAACCTGCCAGGGATTGGAGAAATTCCTGTTGCTTGGCATCACTTGCCGGCCTGTGTGTGGACTTCAACTTTTTCTTTGAACTCTGAAGTTTGGCTTTTGAAGTTGTTTTATAAAACTTGATGTCTGAGATTTCTGCTGCCTGAACGTTCTTGACGAAACACGCATTCCAGGTACACGGCACATCTGTACATGCTGACCTGGTATACCCCAACCTAACTGCAGCCTCCATCTTGAACAGAAGGGCACCAACATGTGAGCAGGTCTCTCCTAACCTGTATTAAAAAGTGGGACAAAAATTAATTAACTTTTAATGATATGCATTATGTCCTATCCAGTTCTTGCCTAAGCATGCACTTTAAAATTTAAACCATATCCCATACATCAAACTCAGCCCCTATTACAATAACTTTGCAAATGAATTAAACTAAGAGAAGGATTTCAATCTAGGCACACAAGTATTTAATGACAGGCTCAGCTCACACAAATAAGCCCATAACGCTTGTCATAGATGAATTTGTTTTAATTTAGCCTTATATATTATATTTCTATGGTAGCTTGTCTGCTTTAGTTTAAACTTATTTCGTTTACATCGATTGTGAAACAAGTCCTTACAACTTAGATTAATCACTTTCTATTCTGCTTCCTGGATACATAACCAGTAATCGTGCTGAATGTGGATTAATGAAAATTTGCAAGACAGATACCGCAGATTTCACGGAATTCGAACCCATGACCCTTGTGTCCAGAAGCTGACGCTTTACCAACGTCCTCTGCTTTCTGGCGGAAAGGTTTGATTGTTACCCTTGAACAAATATGTAATCACACTGATGAGTACTGGTTCCACTTAGAAAAAGAGCTATGGAGACTTGCAAAACTTCTTTTTAAATAAAAGTAATAAGTAAGTTTGAACTACATTGTTTGGTATGTTTTGTACATATATGGTGTTTTTCTCTCAAAGGTTAAAAATGACTGCAATTGTCCGTGTTGAAGGTTGATGACCAATTTTATTTTGATATGACAAGTAATGTATACCAGAGTTCTCATGCCATCGATTAGAATCTGTACTTTTTCTATAAACTAAAAATATTATTTGCATTATCAGTTGTCTTACCCTGCCATGCAATCACAGTGAGCATTAACAACTGGTCCAGATGATTTGAGTGTCACCCAAGGATGATGTGGTTCTTCTGTCACGCGCCAAGAGGGTTTCACATCTGCCCGAAACACAACATGTCCACTGGCTGTTTTCAGATGATGCACTGTCTGTACCCAGCCCGACACAAAGAATGTGTGTGCTTCCAGTGCCCGGTAGTTCTCCATGGCCTCCTGCGAGTAGAGTCCTGCAAAACATTTGAATCTTTATTAATAAAAACAAAACAAAATAGCTTTGTACAGATAAATTACAACCAAACAATTGCATCAAATTTCCATAAAATTTTTTAAAAAGCATAAAATATGTTTTTAACATTTCAGGGCGCATGTGCTACCAAAGGAAGTTTATCTTAGCAGAAAACCATCACCTCGAGTTTATTAAACCGTTATTACATAAGAAAATATGAGGCATACCGACATGTTAAATGTATGGATTGATTAAAAAGAATGTATGTACAACTGTGTGAAATTATCATTTGATATTTCACCTTATATAGTGAATGATCCCAATTCCTGGATTTGACCCCTAAGGATCATCTTTTTTTGGTTCATAATTCAATATATAAGGGGGCTTTTTTAGTCCCCTAAATAAGCCTAAATCAAGGGGTCAACTGACACCAGAGGTTGTGTGCAGTTGTACAAAGACAGATACAATTGTATAAGAGATAGTTTCATATCATTTCTTTATAACAAACTGTGGCTCAGACAGTTTTAAACAAATATCTGGGTGGGTGGGGTAATTTGCTAGCCTTATTGCTAGTAAAATTCCTGTGGTATTGTCAAATTTTACTCATATCATATCTAAAATGTGTTTTTTATATTGCTATTTCTTTAAGAAATATAAGAAAAGAAAACTTACGTGGACTTTTGATCAGGTATGTGTAAACATCTTTGTACTCAACGGCTGGCCATTGTTTCGGATCATTGACCCACTTGTCTGCTGCGACCTTGTAAGGGCACATTTCTAAGCCAGCTAACTGTAACTTGAGGGAATATCGTTGTCTCGCCTCGGGAGGCAGTGCCTCTTCATACTGATAAGACATTGACGCGTATTTTATCTCAAAATTGTGTATGTAAATATTGATAAGTGTTCAACACCAGAGTTGCTATGTGAACTTTTACCCCCAAACAAAGATGGCGGCGCAGTATCACGTGACCTGTGACGTAACGCCGACTTCGAGAATGGGATTTCGAGTAAGGTAGGACCCTACAATATAGTTTTGCTTTTACCTATACAGTAATTATTATATTGTATATTAATTAGGAATGTGAATCATCATGGTTGATTCCTTTTAAATAGTTATAATGTGCTTCAATTGTAGATTGCACATCATTGTCGCCATGCTCCTTTAATGAGTTAAGATATTTCCAGTAATCTCTGGCGTTGTTACTTTGAAGTGATCTTAATTTACTTTCATTTTGTCTGTTGTAATTAGTTATGTGTTTATTCATAGTTCTTTTATATGCTTTGCTTTTGAAGTTTAAATCATTCTTTTTTTCAAGAGTTGGGTTTTTAAGGTATTTTTTCCTTGCTTTGTTATAGAGTTTCTTAGCTTTCATACACTCATTTCCAAACCATGGTTTATGAGCTTTGGCTTGCTTAAATCTCCTTTGAATTGTCGGAAATGTTTTCTCTGAGCTTCTAATAAAGAGATTGGAAAGTGACTCAACTGATTTATCAAGATTCTCTTGTGTGACCTGATTATTTTTTTAAAAATTGGGCTCTTCTAGTACTATATGTAAATCATTCTCTGAGATATTATCATTAAAATTTGATTTAAGTGTTTCATTCCATTTCTTTTTCATTGGTTTCTTATTGAATGTTTTTGGGGCTATCTTCACTTTGCTACTAATTTGACAGTGCAAAAGTGAATGACCATCTGAAAAAAGGGGATCTAAATCCTGTACAAAAAAGTTTTCAATAAAACAATACCCATTGATTGATGAAATTACATAGTCTATAATGGATACATTTTTGAATGTCAATTTACCCGGTATATCACGACCAGTTCTACCGTTCACAATCAATAGATTGTTATTTTTACACATTTCTAAAAGTCTATAGCCATGATTGTTCTTTTTATTATCTAAAGAACGTCTCTTGAGATTAATACCATTTTCCTTCAATAATCCCTCTTGATTAACAAAAGATTTGACTCCACTATCAAAACAAAAGTGTTCTGATAAGAAATCATCTCTAGATGTATAATCCAATAGCTTGCCAGTCTGAGCATTGAAATCACCAAATAAGTACAAATTTTCAAACTTGCTACTCATTTCATTGATTTCATTGGAAAAGGTTTCATGGAGGTCATTGCTGTAAAAGTTTGATTGTATAGGTGGTACATATACATTACCTATGATAAGAACATTATCAACAGAGCACTTATCAGTATATTTAAGCCAGAACAAATACTCAGAGTTTGATTCAATAGCTTCAACATTGTGACATATATAATAGTGTTCTTTACAAATGCCCCCAGGCTGCCAGATTTTCGTATGAATTTCTGCCTCCGGGGAACATTTATAAATGTATAACCAGGGATGCAAACACAGTCAAGGTTATCCATTTTGGTTTCATTTACCAAGAAAATATCATATTTTTTGACTAATTCAGCAAACTCTGGATACTTTGTTCTACGCTTGAGGCCACACACATTTAATGAGGCTATAGATAATTTGTATTGGTAAGATTGTCATATAGGGCAGTTTTCTGATTGCTCACATAACCTAATATTTCTGTTATTGTTAGTTTCATGAGGATTGTTTCCCCTGTGACCCTATGTATCATCATCCAAGAGTGGGGGTTCAGGGTTTGGGATAGGGTTTTTAGGCACAGATTGTTCTTGCGGGATCAAAGGGTCATTTGTAGCCTGGCTCAGTAAAGTAGGGTTCGGATCAGCCCGTTCATCTATGGTGCTAACATCTAGAAGTATGTTACTGTGCACATTAGAGGAGGAGTCCACGATTGTCGTTGCATTGAGAATGCTGTCCCTTGTCTGGCTTGCAGGTGTTGAAGATATGGGGTGATCTTTATAGCTTGGTCGAGAGTGGGTTGTGCGAGATACTTTCAACAGTTTTTTCCACTCAGGAAACTCATCTTTGACAATCCTCCCTTGTACTGAGAGTTTTGCTGGAAACCGTATGAACACTGAATTTCTGGGATTACGTGATTTTTCCTGTTTATAAAGACCCCAAAGTCGCGATCTGGCCTGGACTATTTCATTCGGGTAGTCTCGACTGACGCTGAGGTTTGGTCTGCCTTGAAGTTGATACGTGTTCTTAAGGATAGTAGAAATGTCCTCTTCAAAACAGAAACAGACTATAATAGGCCGTGACCTTGCGGGGGCGGAGGGTCTAGACGGGGCACCTAAACGATGAGCTCTTTGCACTTTAATATTATAGGCCGTTTCAACGCTTAACTCCTTATGGATGAAGTTAAGAACGAGCATCGCGCAGTCCTCCGAGGGTTCCTCCTTAATACCCCTAAATATGAGGTTTAATCGTCTAGCTCTAGCTTCGTGATTAATGCTTTGGTACTCCAGAGCTCTAATGCGCCTAGCTTGATCGACGTTCCCTGACTCGACGCGTTCCATGTGGGATTCTAAGTTGAGAGTTCTCGTGCTGAGTGTGTTTACATTAACAAGCATGTCGAAAATTGTTCCAAGTTTTTGGTCGATATTTTGCTGGTCAAAGTCGCTTTTAGAGACAGGTGGGTCTGAATTAAACATAACAGAATCTTGTTTGAGAGGGCCAGATGTCCCACCTGTGGAATGTCGCTGCCTTTTGTTTGGTTGTCCCTTCATCCCCGCACCTCTACTGTAATGGCCGCCCTTGGTGTTGCTAACGGCTACTCATACTGTTGAATTTACTCGGTTGGCTCGTCTTGGTCGCCGTTTTTCTTGTTGTACTTGGGAGGAAATATACCAGAAATCCTATACCAAATGCGTAACACGCAGAAATATACCCAAATCCGAATACAACTTACAAACAGTTCAATTTTTACAGAGCCTGTTGAAACCGTGTCTTACCACGGCACGTTCGATTATTTATAACTAATGATCAAAGGGAAACAACTCAAATAAATATTATCACTAAAGTGGCAAGGAGTCGCCTCCCTTATTATGTTGTTCCGTGTATAACTACTATCTTTGCTCGGTGTTTTAACACGGAATGTTAACAAATTTTCCGTTATGTTACGGCTTTCCTGTGATTCACTGTCACTTGACTGAGACTTTGAAGTGTCTTGCCAAAGGACACTCGTACAAGACCGGCTACGGTATTGGGGTTTGATCCCGGGACTCGCATTTCACCACGGATGCAAGGAACATTTATATAAAAAAAATATTGCTTACTGCAATACGAGGGTTCAATGCAACTCTATAGTACGTGCTTCATGTTTATAGTAAAATGCATTGAACCCTCGAATATATCACCTTACATCTCAACTTATAAGTTTAAACGTCTTGACTTTTTTAACTGTTTATGTCGACTGCTGCTGCTTTCAATTTGGGCCCGCCTCAAATTCCAAAAATGGGGGAACGAGTTAAATAGGTCCTGATAATAGGTGTATTGTGAGTATAGAGAATCGCTGATGTGTTTCGAACCGTACATATCAATTAATCGAGTGACAATATCGTATAATTACGGGCGTATACAGCACTGTAGTATTTAATCAGATTCATATCCCTTTATTGGTCGTTGTAAAATAATTTGGATAATGATGTTTGCTTTTAATTTAAACATTTAACAATGTTAAATGATTAACTATATTGTACTGTATACTTGTATAATCTCACTCTTGGAATGAAATTTGGTTTCAATTTTTCGGACGAAAATACTATTGAACAAAACCATCTGTATGTATGATTATGATTTCTATATTGGCTATGAGAATGTATATATTATGTCAAATGAATATTGTGTTGTTTTATATTAATACATAACATAACACAATACTACATGCATTTTTTTTTATCTTTTTTTACATCGAAATGTTACATTACATTATCCTTTATTGCAAAATCAGTTACAGTCTATAGTAATATCCATATAATACAAATATTTCATGACAAAGAACATATAAGAGAACATGTGAAAGCATAGATGTTAACTGAATCATGGAGGCTATATTACATTGTAAACACACAGCTCCTATAAGAATACAAAACATATCCAAAGTGTTCATTTACAATTATCTGTTCAATCATTAAAACTGAAATTAAGCAATTAACTCACCCGATTCTTTGGTTGAACAGTCATTGTACGGCCGCGAAATAATCCTTTCGAAGTGTATCACACCCTTTTGTTATCACACTGCTCTAATAAGGTTTATGACTGATAAAAACACGACGAAAGAAAACAATTGCAGCTTTTTCATACGGTAGCTGTGGCTTCGAACACAAACTGGAATACACGGTCACTGAAAGTTTGGGTTTATTTGGCGTATGATAATTTCTCTGTAACATGAGCATTTGCAGCAGACGGTATTAATACGTATTCAATTCTTTATTGGGCATTAACCAGCATATAAATGCCTTTGACCAATACAAAATGTACCGTTACTATAGAATATCGAGTGCTAAAGCAACAAGGAATGACCACGAATTAATATCAATACGAAATAAAATATCAATTTGATTGACAAAATTGGCATTTGCTGCTATATATACTACTACCGATGATAAACTTTCCCTTTTGTCACTATGTTTTAATTGCCATCTGTTATGTGAACATCGAAAAGCGTCCGTTAAAAGAGAATTGTTCGACTGTACGCATAAAGTGTAACTCCGAATCAGGTGTTGTTCACTGGACGCGTTCAGTCATAGTAATTGCATGTCAGAGATACCATGGTAAGATATCCGAAAAGTCGAAATGGTTTTAGAACTGCATGTTAGCTTATATGCACCTGCACTTCTGTGTATTAAAATAAAAACAGTTTGCCATTATTAAATTTAATCATGGTGAAATATGGGTTTGACCTTAAGAGCAAAATTGAGTCTTTCATTTTCATTAAGAACATTTATTTTATCGTGCACTTTATTACAATTATTTTCATTATCATATAATTCATGATAGTTACTATTGAAGATAATATTTGAATAAATGCTGTCATTTCGATTATTATCATTATCATCGATCTATATGTCTACTCAAAGAGATTTGTAACGAGATTTCTTACCACCTTTTAAACACTTAAAAACATTTTTTTTTCTTTTCTAAAACATAACACAGGAAGATATATATTTGAAAAATACTAATAGATTCTCCTTGATTTGACCTACAATAATAGAATTGCGACCTCAATCCAAATGTCTCACTGTACGACGGGTAACTAATATATTCACTGACTCTCGTAATCACTGCATGCACGTAGCTTGGTCTAACCCCGTTTCCCCATAAGCATAATCAATTCAATTCAATTCTATTAACCCTTTCCCAAACAATAACAACATTTAACCACTTTGTTGAAGACGACTCTGGAAACCATTGTGGGAAAATGAGAAATTGCTCGTCACGAGCAATTTCTCCTTTTCCCACACTGTTTTCTGCCATATCAGAAGATTATTTTCCAATTTCACCACATTTGAGATGCCGTCTGCAAATTATTTCAATTTGGGACATTCGAATATTTGACGTTTGGGAAAGGGTTAAGCAAGGAAAAGCCAAAACCATATAACTTGTAGCCATTTCAAAATCGACCGAAAGCTTATGTATAGCCGTTACAAAATAAGTTCATAGTGATCATAACACGTTCATAGACAGGAACAGTACAGTAGGAAGTTTCCATAGAAAAATGCAAAAGGAAACAAGTGAATACAGTTATTCATTTTACTTTCCCCCCCTTTTAAATAAGGCTAAGCCACGTTAACCCTTTACTAAACACGAAATTTTCGACTGTCCCAAATTGAAAGAGTTTGCAGAAAACATTTCAAAATGTGATGAAATTGACAAATAATCTTCTGATAGGGTATAAAACATTGTGGTAAAAGGAGAAATTGCTCGTTAAGAGCAATTTCTCCTTTTCCCACTCTGTTTTCCAGATTCGTCAGCAATGAAGTGGCCACATGTTGTTAGTGTTTGGTAATGGGTTAAAAGACAATTTTATTAGATAAACAGAATAGTCATGATACAGCATGAAGAAGCTCTTTTCGTATTAAAAGCGAATCAATAGCGTGGTTAATTCAAATTAAACCTAGCTACAGACGAAAAGTATCATGAATTAAAAATGAGATTTTCGTTCCCAAATTCAAAGAAAGAAACATGGCCTCTTAAGCCGTCTGTCTTGTGCGTATAATATTAACCCATTACTCCATAACAAACAAGTTTTGTTTGTTTTTGTTTTGTTGCTTTTGTTTTTGTTTTACATCACAAAGGATTTTTTATTCGGTATCACTATGAAAACGACAATTTGTATGCAGTTATTGTTCCAAAATTTTAACTTGAGACTAATTCACGTTCGCGAGATCTTTCAGGTGTTTCCATATCGGCCATTCGTTCCACAGAAACACAGACATGTTGTTACAACTGCTATTCAATGGAAAACCAGCACATCTTTATCAAACGACAATACCCGAATAAAAGGTCATTGCATACGGATTCTCCCTAGTAATCTCAGGTTAAGTATGTTGAAAAATACAATTTTCGTCTACTGCTGCTCTCAATACGCTGTTACCACGAAATCCAAAACGCCGAAACGGGTAGAAACGAACGAGTTTATCTGAAATCACTTAGTTAATCCTTTCCCAAACAACACATTTTCGACTGTCCCAAATTGAAAGAGTTTGCAGACGACATTTCAAAATGTGATGAAATTGAACAATATTCTTCATATAGAGCAGAAAACCTGGTAGGAAAAGGAAAAATTGCTCGTCAGGAGCAATTTCTCCTTTTCCCACACTGTTTTCTAAAGTCGTCTGCAACAAAGTCGTCAAATGTCGTTATTGTTTGGTAGTGGGTTAATCCAAACACTGCTAATTACGTAATCCATCACACCTGACTAAAAAAACCGCCAAGATAAAATACGGTTGGAACGGTGAAATACCATTAATCAAAAGTCAACATTGTGCTTTCCAACTGTTTATCACAATATTATCGCAATATTTTCGCGATTGGAAATCCAGGTTTTTTTTGATCATCGATAGCCATAATCAGCGAATATAAATATACATAAAAAATCGAGAATCAAAACGCCGCCCCGTTTTTTTTATATTTGTGTGTGTGTTTGCTAGTCACTGCACAACGACCATTAATAAATGTCCAATATTTTATAGGGAAGTTTTGTCCGGTGTTATGTGAAAAGTGAACAACTACGTGTATGTATGGTTTTTAACGCCGTGTCAACATTTTTTCAGTAATGTTAATGTAATGTTCTTTGTATCAATCAGTGCTAGGCTAGGGCTCTAGAATTACTTGTAAGGTCACTCTCCAACAAAACTAGAAGTGTCGGTGAGGCTCGAACTCGGGACCCCCGAATTCTAAGTCCGCCACCTTAACCACTTGGGGGAACAACTCGTCACCTTAAAGCAATAACTCAATAACTACATTTTTGTGATTTTTCAGGAGAGAGTTTAAACTGATTCTTTTTAAACTGGATGCTTTTTCTTCTGTATTTTATGATACATCATATACTTGAAATGATTACTGATTATTTCGATGTTTAATCATTAACTTTTCTTTTTCAATAAATAAGATATTTGAATTATTAACAGTTATAGCTCTTTGACGTTGAAAAGATTCAGTGCAATAACGTGATATATACCTTTATCATTTTAATGCACTGAAACTTTCAGTGGAAGAACAGAACAAGTGACCTTAAAATGATTTTGTTTTCAATTGATAAACCAATATCTGTGTGTTTTTGAGATTACAATTATTACCAATCTAATTTTGATATAAAGATCTAGGTTATAAATGCTTATAGTCATGAAATATAAAGCTTTTACCTTGAAAATGAGGTTGAATTTAGAATCACTGCCATAAATGTTTGATTTTTCTAATTTGCTTATCATTTCTTAAATCCTGTACACTTTGGAAACATCAAAATAATCATGAAAAACCATAACAGTGCATATGATAAGTTTTAAATCTATTTTTGTAGGACCCTTATTTTGTAATTAGCTTTTGAATTGCTCGAAATTAACAATCAAATGTATTTTATGTCTGTTTATTAATATTACAATCAAGGCATTTCTTGATATATTGTATCAAAATGTTTTGTTTTCCTTCTTCATATATTTGATAATTCATTGTTTGTTAAACAATACCAGATTCTAATCTTATTATAAAAAAGCAAATTTACCACGAGAATGCAGAATGTTTCTACATGTATTATATTCACAAGACAAAGCATCATATCAGTAAAAATATATGAAGGTATTTAAACCGTTTTCTGTTATAAGTATTCTTGGTCAGGATGCAGCCTTTAAAAGAATGGACAAAGAAACACAATACCTTGAAAAATAATATCATTGTATGATTACAAAATAACCCAATAAAGCAAACATCATTTGCAAATAAGCCAAATATTCTTTTGACAAAACAAAAATTATCCACTGCAGGCAAATAGATTATTCTCCTCATGTTCAAAACTCTTATGAAGGGGTTTGCATCAAATTGAAAATGCTGACAAATGTAAATCATGAAAGAAAAGAATTGTATGGTATGATAAAGTCTGCTGCAAGTGGATCAAAATAAAGAAGGAAAAATTCAGTCATCTGCTATGGATACATGACATGGCTGACTGATGTTGAAAATAACAATGTATGCCATTGATTCTATATGATAACTAATTCAAGTCATTTTCAATCATTCCACATCAATTTTTTAATTCTATTAGTAGATATTATTTTGTTAGATTTGGGTTTGATGTAGTTGTCAACTGCACATTATTCTTTTTAAGTGTTAAATGCTTTTCCACATGAACGTGATGGACCTAATTAATACTAATTAATGTGTATGAATCTTAAGTGAAATACTTATGACTTCTGGGTACATCATTGAAATATAGATTTTAACCAGCAATCACTCATAAAAAGATATATTTGCTTAAACAAGTACGTCATTTTCGCACAAACAAGTGGTGGAGGGTATTACTGTTCTTAAAAGAGCAGTTTCAGATCAGACAATCATGCAAAAATATTTCATAAGTTTTCCTGAATAGTCATGCAAATGCAGATCAATGGACGATTAATGAAAATAAGACATTTAAACTGAATCTCAGAAATAAAGCGGTAGATGACCTCTTCACTCAAATAGTGTGCTCTATTGTCTAAATTTTCGCGTATCACTTGCAGCACAGTAATTTACTTACCCATAACCCCAATCTGATTGGTTGAGAGCTCGTTGTTTACGTATGTGAGGGGAATACCCACGGAAGTGAAAATATAGGATTAAGACGGCATTATTCTCCTTTTGTTTATCTAGATCAAATCCTTTCCAAATGAAAGAACTATGTAAGCGGTGAATAAGTATGTATTTTTACTTTTGATCTCTTTAAAAGTCAATTACATCCTGTGATCGCCATTGTACAATCATTTCTATTTCTCAAAATTGTGGTCACAATTGAAATCATCAGAAATGTCAAGAATTCTGTCTGTTGATCTACTAAACTTAAGTTAATTGAATCACAGGTGTTTGACACAATCTTCTTAAATGCTCCCAAGATATATGTTATATGAAAGACAAGATAAACAACGGCGATCGTCACCCAAAAGTCTCATATAATCAACAGGATCCCCATAATTTTTAGGGTCCCTGACTTTTATTGCTTGAAGCCTTCTGTCTAGAAATGATTATTCTTGTCAAAAACTCTCATTTTATTGATATTCACTAATGCCATCAGACGCAACAAAAAGTCTCACCAAATTCTTTGTTTAAATGAAACATGTTGTTTTAGAACTGACATCACCTGACAGAAGTCAGTATGCGGTGGTTTGAGACAATTTGTCCAAGAAATTTGCTACATATTTAAATATATTACTGTATATGTTTCACAAATGTGTATTAGACTTCGGATGCTTGAAGTGTTCAATTGCAGAAAAAAGATGGACATTTATTTTAAACATTAGTGGCTTTTAGATTTATTCTTTGAGGAAGTAGTGAAAAACATAGACAGGCTACCCAACTGTGATCGAATGCAAGTGGGTTTCAATGATTCTATGTGAATCAAGTGTTTTTGAGAGGTGTGATGGTGTTGTCAATTTTCTCTTTGCCAAACTTGTTACCCCTTCCCATCTCAATCAATATCTATGAGTATCGACCAATTATTTTACTCTTTCAGGATTGTTAGGCTACTGTCAACTTGAAACACTTTGAGCCATTGATGACTCAAGTTTAGCAATAAAGATGTCAAACTATGGATTTAACACCAAAGTCAATCCAGATGCCCCTATCAGCCAAATGCCGGGTAACAAGTATCTGGAGTTACGCGATATGCTGAATACGAACCCTGCGGACAAAGACTGGCGGGCTTTGATACGATGTGTGGAAGATAAATACTATATAAGGTATAAACAACAACAAAAAAAACATTAAAATACCATATAAGGTATATATAAAAAAAAAACCAAGATTAGCAGAGAATCGCTTGGGGGAAATTCCTTTCATTGCCAGGTACCGATTTGGTGACCAATGATTTTGAAGTAAATTGAGATATTAACCCGAATGAAATTGATATGTATCACTTGACTTTTAACCAGGGGACTGTCTCTTGTTTTTTCCCAAACACTTTTCCCTAATTTAATACAGAACTTGGATCTACACAAAAAAGTTTTTCTTTTGTCTAACCAATTCGAGAAATAGCACTTTGAATGGAATGAAATTGAATAATAATCTTCTGATAGGGCAGAAAAAATTGTGGGAAAAGGAAAAATTGCTCAAACGAGCAATTTCTCCCTTTTCCCACAATGTTTTCCAGAGTTGTCTGCAACAAAATGGTTAAATGTTGTTATTGTTTGGTAATGGGTTAAAACAAATAGACAGAGAGACTTAATTATTGACCTTTTCTTTTCAGACCAATTTACATAGAGCAATGGTCAGTAAATATGAATGGTCAAGCGGCTGGAAATCTCCTAACAGAGCTGAGTTCACTTGGGATGACCATTGGGCAACTAGAAGGCTACCTGAGAAAAATAAATGTGGATACCTACAATCTAGGGCTGGCCCCTCGTGGTAAACTTTCCTCTATTTATGTCTGACATGGACAATTCTATACTTTTAGCATTATAAAAATTGTTTTATGCATTTTTTTTTATTTCTAAGATGTTGGGCAACTAAGCCTTAAAAGCTTACTCAATTGCGAATTACTGACTTCACTGTTGCAGAAGACATCAGAAACCACATGTGAAAAAAGGTGAAATTATATGTGACAAGTAATTTCTCCATTTGTTATAATGGTTTCTTACTCAATAGGACTTAGATTTTTTTTTAATGCTTTATAATTGTTGTCTACTGTTGCGTTCAATTTAGACTAATAACAACTCCCTTTATTGTGGAATGGAATAAGTCTAATAAAATTAGAACCACTTGAGAATGACCCAAGTAATCAGACAAAAGAAAATAATTTATGATTAAATTTTATCCACATGTAGTAGGCTGGGGATTGGTACAAAGTGTACTACTACAAAATAATATATTGGTTGACCCTTCATCTTGTAAACAAACTTTTAATTTCAGAGTCTGTGAAAATAATTCAAGATCCAGATACGTTCTTGGAGGCCTGCGAAGGTCGATCGTTACAGATTAGCGTGGAGGCTACAGGCAACCCGTTACCACGGTATCAGTGGTTTTTCTGTAGAGATGGGACAGACGACTTCGAGCCATTGCTAGGGAGGACGGAAAATAAACTTCGTCTTGAAAATCTGAAGTAAGTTGCTTGATATAAAAGGGGGAGAATGGTGAGTAAAATTTGAATTAATTTTTTAACAGAGGGAACTGAGAATAACATTTGCCTTGAAAAGTTGGAGAAAGGTGAAATAGAAATGTTAGGGGGCCTGAAAATGTAACCATTATATCATACTGGATAATTGCCTTGTCAGGATCATGCACATTTAAAGAGAAATTATTCATCCCAGAAAGCTATCAGCACCTCGGAAAGAATATTATGTAGTGCTGGTGGTAATATACCAGAGCATTAATAGGTGTACTGTCTGCTGCAATATAGTAAATTTCGAGGGTTCAACGCAAGACTATAGTAAGTGCTTCACAAATGTGAAGCACTTACTATAGTATTGCGTTGAACCCTTGAGTTGTAAATGGTGTTTAACTTCAACCTGATACCTATCCAGGTCCTGTTAAACCCAGTTTTTAAGGTGGCAGTCTAAGAACTCAGGGTTCCCTGGTTTGAGCCCCACTGGTACCTCTGGTTTTGTGGGGTTGTCCTTTCTGAAGGCACTTCAGAGCCCTAGACTAGTACTGGTTAATCTAGAAAAACGTAACTCAAAAAACTGAAAAATTGTTGACACAATGTTTAACCTTGTATAAACGAAATAAGTCCTATTTAATGAACTAACTGCAAACCTTTGAGTACTGGGACCACCTTGCAACCTCTCATTAATTACATTCAGCGTGACAGCGTGAGTCTTGGTTATATATCTAGGAAGCAGGATCAAGAGTGATAATTATAAGTTATAGGAACTTGCTTCAGAATCGATTTTAAAAAATTAGTTAAAATGAATAATATATATAATCAACATTCAGCGTGAGTCGTGGTTATGTACACAGGAAGTAGAATCGAGAGCGATAATCATCAATTATTCTTAAATTCAACCCATTACCAAATAATGACGACATTTAACCAGTTTGTTGCAGACGCCTCTGGAAAAAATTGTGGGAAAAGGAGAAATTGTTCTTAACGAGCAATTCTTCCTATTCCCACAATGCTTTCTGTCCTATCAAAAGATTATTTTCGAATTTCATCACATTTTAAAATCTCGTCTGCAAACTATTTTAATTTGGAACAGTCGAAAAAATTGGCGTTTTGTAAAATGTTTAACTAATTGCAGGTCAGACAATGCAGGAACTTACGCGTGTCAAGTTCACAATTGTAGGGATCCAGCTGAGACGAAGATCTCGGAACACTGCTTAGTGTCTATAACACCTGATCCGGACCCTCACAACTACGGGCTTAACCCTCCTCTTAAGGATTTTATCATTAATACAGGTAGGTTTAACCCATATAGTGCTGCAATCGAAACTACTAGGGTATTGCTGTGAGCTGAAAAATACACCTCGGATATAAGTATAGGGTTACAAATTTTCGGGAAAATCGTCCCCGACATATTACACATTTTCTCTAAGTGTCCATGTTAAGTAGTCCAATGTATATGGAAGTGTTGGACATCCTTTTAAACCCCAGTTTTTATCGGTAACTCATACGTAATAGCGAAATTATAAGTTGTGACATACATAGTAGTTCCTTAATCAAATTTAACGGCTATTTAGATTTCACATGTAAGATCATTGAAAATGAAAGTAAAGTGACGTCAGCCTCGCAGGAAACAATATGGCGGCATCCATATTATGTCAGATGCATTTTTTTAATGGATAAACCCGATGAGTTGAGATTGATAGTGCTGGAACCGACTTCATGCTTATGCAAACAGTTTAGATTCAGGACAGCCGCCAAGTAAATTGGGTTGATGTTAAGTTTATTTTAATGGATTGTGATGGAAGCTTATTGAATGCACTGTCGATGGGTTGATGTGAGCAAGAATTACCACGGAATCATAATTTCTAAACATTTGACTGTAGATTTTTATACAAATTCCCTCCCTTTCAGTTTAATTTTAGATTTGCTCATTTGTTTATACATCATTCTGTTTACAACAGGGCCTCTAGGACCCATGGGTAACCTTGCAATCCAGGCCGCTCAAATGATATACGCAAGATGTGAGTCTGACAATATAGTGTAATTTCAAGGGTTCAGTGCAATACTATAGTAAATGCTTCATGTTTATGAAGCACTTACTATAGTCTTGCACTGAACCCTCCATTTGTGGTATCTATGTACCATTGAAATGATATTCCTTTCATCATTATATCTTTATAACATAGCATAAACTAACATTATAAGATTGATTGCCTTATGAACATAACATGTTATATGGTAATTTTACAAACATTTTAACAAAGACATGGATTTACAGAAGAGCTTTTCATTTAAAGGTGTTATTCAATTTCTATTTTGCTGAGCATAATATATATACTTTGACAGATAAAAAATGGTTTTCTTTGAATTTTGTTTGCTCTATTTTAACAAAGAAGACTTGAGAAACCATGGTGGCTAAAGGAGAAATTGCTCATGATGAGCAATTTTACCTTTTCTCACAATGGTTTCAACCTCATATTATCAAGAAAAATGTAACCAATTACATACACATATATTGGTTTAACCTTTATAGTGCTGGAACCGACTTTATGCTTATGCAAACATGTTAGATCCAGGTCAGCCGCCAAGTTAATTGGCGGCTCCCATGTGATTCAACCTGTTGGCTACTCTGAGTATCTTTCCTAGACAAAGATTAGCAGATTTTTAAGGTTTGGGAAAGCAGATGACGGAAAAATCTATTTTTAGAAAATTACCCAGCATTGTAAGGGCTAAATTTGTCAATGTTCTTTGTAAAGTAACACCTGTGAAAAGATGTTAATACAACAGAGTGAGTTGTCAATGTAAGGCTATAGTAAGTACTTCACAAACATAAAGCACTTACTAAAGTATTGCAATGAACCCTTGAAAGGTGCTTTACTTAAAAAAGGTAGTCTGCGTTGAACTGCCAACAAAAGTTAGAGACACAAACATCAGGCACCATCTAAAGTTTTTGCCCTGAAACCCTCAAACTGCCCTTTTTGTGATCGCTTTCCTCAATTTCCAAGCGCTGATTGCTTTTGATGAAGTTTTTTTAGAAGTTTTATTTAGATCATTCTATTAGGTACATTGGTGACAATTAATTTAACCCTTTCCCAAACGTAAAATTTTCGACTGTCCCAAATTGAAAGAGTTTGCAGACAACATTTCAAAATGTGATGCAATTGGAAAATAATCTTCTGATAGGGCAGAGAACATTGTTACGAGCAATTTCTCCTTTTCCAACAATGTTTTCTCAAGTCGTCTGCAACAAAGTGGTCAAATGTTGTTATTGTTTGGGAAAGGGTTAATGGACAAATGATTATTCACTGAAAGTTACTTAATAACAATTATATGGACAAGTATATCAAAATTGGGTTTGGCCACCCCTGCAAGCTATAACACAGGAAAGCAAATAGTGACAACATGGCGTTTTATATTCAAAAGAATGTTAACATTTTGATATAACCTTTACAGCCACACATAAGCTGATTATAAGACAACCCCACGATGTGGAAGTTGCAGTGAATGAAAACTTTAGCCTCAGTGTGGAAACTCAGGGAAATCCACCGATATGGTATCAGTGGTTCAATGGGCAAACTCCACTTCAATGTACTTCTTCAAAACTCGAGGTGAGTTTGTCTTCCAGGTGCCCGCCTCGCAAAGGTTTCGTGCGACACTTTGTCTTGTAAACATACAAAGAAGTTACTCACAAAGCATTGCAAACTTACATGTAAATGTTACTCAAGTTGCAAATGTGTTTGTTTCTCGTAGAAGAGGTATTAGTTGGATTTTCGGACAAAGAAAAGTCACAAATCATGAAATGAAAGCTATCACTAAAATCGGTCGTTAGTGTGTGTGCTCCGTACCACTTGTTTGACTGTCAATTTCTGATTAAATGTTCAAAACTTATGTGTAATATTGCTTTTATGAAGGCAAAAGAGGAGAGAACATATTTCTTTGCAATCAGACGAGTATTGACTAGATATGTTGGATATTATGAATAGATACAAAGCGAGGAAATGAACACTAACCCTAGAGTAGATTCAGATTTGGATTCATGATTGACCTATACATGTGCAGAGTGCATAAGCCTTTACGAACCATGTGGTACTAAACGTAGACTTGCATTTGGCTAGTGTCTGAGGTAGGCTAAAATTTACTACGACATATTTTGTGAGACACACATAAGAAAAAATTGTATGAAGGTGTGCTACTCTTAAGACATTACATCAACGGCATTTCAGTTTTAGTGTGATGCCATTTCTAGACTCCATTATTCAAATCATCATTGTTTGTCTAAGCTGATTTATGTCTTTATTATTTTCTCAATTAACAGTTCATATCCATTTCAGATGACAATTCAATCAAAATATGATTTTGGAGGCTATTACTGTGTCGTCAAAAATGGAAACATTTCAGAGAAATCACATATTGCCAGGGTAAAAGGTAAGTCCCATTTTAAGTCAGCCCCACAGAAGAATATTCGACCACTGATTTGTCAAAAAGGTGAAGTGTCCCCCTGTAAATGAGAGGCCACAGGTTCAACGCCTAGGCTGGCCCATACAAAATACAAAAGATGGTTGCAAACTAAAAATGGCTTCCTTCCATGGCTTTTGTGGTAATGAAATTTTAGGTGTTCAACATATTTATTTGAAATTAATGGTGAAGGAAGCATGAAGTTTATTAAATTGTTTCTCAATGACTGCTTTCTGGCTACCTGATAAGTTCCCGCACTGCATTGTGGGTTAGTCCTAGTATCTTCAACTCACGAGGATCAAATTGGGACCCTTGGTACCAGAGACTCTCTACCTCTGCACCACTGTTGCCCAATGTCTGATAAATACATCCTATATTTATCCTGTCATTAGTGTTATTTTGGGACCGATAACGAGGTGCCGTATAACATTTGTGATATCCGGCACTAACCATATAACACATCCACGCGACAAATCATGACATCATAAAAACGAAATGACGTCATGTTTACATCATTCTCTACATATTTTTTCCTTCTTTCTCGTGTTTCATTTACATATTATTTGTTTGAAAGAATACATAAAGGTAACAGCATAAATAGAATAGATGGTTGGTGTCTTTGAATGGGAAAAGTTATCGGGCTCGGCTTCGGATTATTATCCGTTTCGCCTTCGGCTCACCGGATAATATTCCTAAGCCTTGCCCGATAACATTTCCGATTCACGACACCAACCATCTATTCTATATATAGGGTGCAATACTGTACCAACAATCGTTTCAGTTATATTACAGCTTCTTGCATCCACAACTTTTAGGCAAAGGCTCTGGATGGCAATACAACTGGAAAAGTTGACTGTAATCATAATAGATAGTATTGCTAAATAAATGCTTTAAAAAAGATAATGTAGTGGAAATGGTAAAAATTCATGGATATACCAACAAAATGAACATAAAGGAGACAATAAGACTATATACTTGTGGAAAAAAGAAAAATTGTTTATTACAAGCAATTTCTCCTTTTCCCATAATGTTTCCTAAAGTCGTCCGCAACAAAGTAGTCAAATGTCATTATTGTTTGGGAAAAGGTTAACAGTACAAAGGTTTTTAAATTTGCATAATCGTTTCATTAACATTAGATAACTCCCACTTCCGAAAAGACTCGTCCCAAGTTTTGGCACATGTTGGCATATGAGAAAATGTGGGAAAGACAATTCTGATAGGAGATATCATTTTCCCACCATATCCACCAATTTAACAAGAAATTGAGCAAATAGACCTCTCAAAGACATAGTCATAATTATATGGTTAGTGAAAAACTTGTTCACTTATGCCTACACACATATCCTCTATATTAATACATCAGGCTTCCAAATTCCCAAGAAGTTATACATGATATGGCCTTATCTCTCTATTTTGTATAATTTCAGAGAAAGTGGTATTTCCCCAGATGACACCAGGTATGTTTTTGTTTTTTATCAGTAAGCTTTTAATTGCGGGATTAAGAACACATTTGGCAGCTGGTCCGAGTTAGAATGCATTTCCGTATCTCAATAAGAGTGACTGGAAAGTCTTGAAGTTGTAACAAATAACTGTGTTTTTTTTTCATGATAGATTATTTGTTTGATCTGCTGTAATATACATATTACATGTACATAACTTCAAATGATTAGAAAATTAAATAGAAATGGGAAATGATTTTGCTAACTATGTGAGTGACACTAGTAGAGCATAGGCCTTTAGAAATGAGGTTCCCAGGCTCCATCTCCCTTTACGGTGAAGTTGAAATGCCAGGTCTTGCCCACAGTCAGCGTAAGTACTGGTCTTGTATCCAGGAAGCAATCAGCAAGAGTGAATTCAAACAGCTACAAGCTTCCGTCACAATCTATTAACCCTTTACCAAATGCCAAATACTCAACTGTACCAAATTGAAAGTGTTTGCAGATGACATTAAATAAATAAAAAAATTATCTTCTGATAGGGCAGAAAACATTGTGGGAAAAGGAGAAATTGCTCGGTTAGAGCAATTTTGTTTTTCCCACAATGTTTTCCAGAGTCGTCTGCAACAAACTGGTCAAATGTCGTTATTGTTTGGTAATTGGTTAAAGATAAAGAAAAAGTTTTAAGAGTTGAATATGGAACCGTCATATTCCCATTGAATTGAATGGTTAAATGTTACTAGGTCAATAAAGATAGATGGGGGAAAAAGTTTTATAATTAAGTGTAATGAAAAGTTGGTCATTTTATATGTTTATTTTACAGAAATTGAAATCATATCGCATCCCAAGTCAGTGAAGGTTCCCTTTGGAGCCGGTGCCATATTCTCATGTGAAGCCAAGTGTTCCGAGCCGTTGAAATACCAGTGGTTTAAAGATGGGAGTCCAATGCTTGGTGAGAACGTTATAATGTTACTTTATATATATGCATTTGGGTTTTACATCACATCAACATTATTTCATTTATGTTGCATAGCCCGACCCTTAACCCATTACCTAACAATAACAATATTTGACCTGTTTGTTGCAGACAACTCTGGAAAACATGGTGGCAAAAGGAGAAATAACGCCTGGTTACGAGCAAGTTTTCCTTTTCCCACAATGCTTTCTGCCCTATCAGAAGATTGTTTTCAAATTTCATCACACTTTGAAATGTCGTCTGCAAACTCTTTCAATTTCGGACAGTCGAAAACTTAGCACTTGGGAAAGGGTTTATCAATTTTTATTTTGTCACAATGATTTTCCCAAGCTTTCAAGCTCCTTCAGAATATCTCTAAATGGATTCCATGTCTTTAATATATTTATATAGTTTTAAAAAAAAAATGGTTTGTCCGATTACAGATGAAAATAGTTCCGAGGTAAAGTTCAAGAACATACAAGACACGTCAGTAGCGGGGCAGTACCAGTGTGAGATTTCAATCAATCTTCCGGGCAGAGAACAATTCCGCAGGATGACTGTCTGCGCATTTCTAACTGTCGAAATTCCGCATGTGAACGACAATGTTCGTTATAATCGTAAGTATGTTTGTGTTTACCTAGCAGCTGTTGCGATGTTATAAATGTGAGTGGTTGGCAGGATGGAGCTTAGATTCATAGCTTGACAAAATTTGTTGAACAAGATTGGTTTTAAATTTAATTTTGATAGGTGATGAAGCAGAAATTACTGCTGTGAGAATTATGGGAGTGTTTATGACATCCTGTTTAGGAGTCAGTAACGACAAACCTCTGTACTACGACGCATTATAGCGCAATATGGCTTTTTGTGTTTCTATGCATAGCATCATAGAAACATATGCAAATAAATATTTTTTAAGTAAAACCCTAGGAATTGATTGTGACGTGTAACAACTACAAAATAAAGTTAATTTAACATTTGAATCAGTATCCAGTTAGCAAATAGAAAAATGTTCAGGAGTTTTTCATAGAAGAACAATATCTGTGCAAATGTGCGCCTGTCCATTTGAGTGCTAGCTTTTGACATCACATGACAACAACAACAACAACTTCTCTTATTATAGATTGTTTTACCCACAATTCTTTAAGCGATAGTGCACAGGTGAACAAGTGCAAAAGGCACCTGTCCAACACAATGTGTATTTGAAGAAAGGGGTTATGGTTTTATTTTATTGTTTCATTTATTATTTTATCTTGACTGGTACTAGTGTATTGTAAACCTTTCAATAGTGATGAATACATTAATGATGAATATTTTTTTGATTTTCAGCGTCAGACAAAGTCGCTTTTCTCATTGGGAATAGTGATTATCGCAGCGAACAAAACCTGCAGGCTCCCCCGTTTGACGTACAGGTTCTTCAAGACATGTTTCGAAAACTCGACTTCAAAGTGTTGTCCTTGTTAAACTTAACCAAATGTGAAATTGAAAGTGCCGTGGTCGAGTTCTGTTCCTTAGTGGACAAGAATGTGTATTGTGTGTTTTACTTTGCGGGGCACGGGTTCGAGGAAGAGGGACAAGCGTATTTAGTGCCGACAGATGCCCCCTCGGGATATAAGTGCGACGAATGTGTGTGCGCAAACACGGTTCTCTACAATATTCAAAAGAGAGATCCGCCAATGATACTCATGATTCTGGATATCTGTCGGAAAAGGTAATTTATTCTTTTTCTTCATTCCCCTGATAAACAATTTTATCCCGTGGTCACCACTTGTACTTACCTAATAAAGGGGCCGTATGATAGACTTACCTTTAAGATTAAGATATAAAAAAATTCGTTTTATAGAATTTTCTTATATTTCAGTATGTGAAGTAAAATTTGATCATGAAATGCAAAATGTAAAAAAAGGAATATGTTGATGAGTGTGTTAATTTGTAAAATGGCAGTTTCCATGGTAACCATATTTGTTACCTTATAAACTGAGATTTCTACTCGTTATGCTGACGTCACCACATCAAAATCGCATTGTTCTTACTGGAATTTGATTGTGAAGTGATTTGATACTTAAAGTCTGTTGTACTTCTTATATTTCTTATTTTTCACCATTTGTATGTAAAATTGTATGTAAAAGTATGTAAAATTGTATGGCTATAAATATGTAATGTTTAATGCCAATAAAATTTATGTTAGGTTATTTATGTTATATGATCATTTCCTATGTAGTCATTATTCATATTAATGTTATATTTTAAAATCGTTTCAGGAATAAAGTAAACAGTACTCCGAGAAACGTGATACCTCAGAACCTAGAGAGCCAGACCAAGCAGGGACAGACTGTGTTCTGCTATGCTACGTAAGTCACAATTATACCTTCAATTACCCCGGAACAGATGTGCCATTTACAAGTAGTTATTGTTAATTTTTGTTTTCCTGAAATGATATCTTTTCATTTTCACCAGAATACAAACATAATAGAAAATTGGGGGTTCAGTGCAATACTATAGTAAGTGCTTCACATTTGTGAAATATTCTGCCTGGAAAACGAACTATGTTTGTACTCTTGTTATGATTCTTTTTTTCCCAAATTTATTATCATTATTTGAGGAATAAGATTTGCTTTACTCCTGGACCACTTAGCTTTACACCTAGTGCTAAAGGAATGGAGGCATATTGTATCATTATTTGGGAATCCTTTATTCTGAAACAGCAATAAACCTTGTATATTCTATTCTTTTTCCTTTTTTTGTCCAAACTTTACAAGGTACTTTACTTCAAACATTTTCATAAAAGAAACCGTAAATGGTCACTGCATGATACATTTTATGTTAAAGCTTCCAAAAGATGTCTCAGTTATAAGTAGTTTAGAAATCATAATCTCGTCAATCAAATGACTTTCAATGATACATGCGCAAAAGGTGCAAACCACTGTCCCAAAACAAATGCAGAATGGTACATTAAGCCTTAAAGTGGAACCAACTTCATGCTTATACAAACAGGTTAGATCCAGGCCAGCCGCCAAGTAAATTAGAGGCTCGCCTGAGATCTAAGCAGTTTGCTACTCTGAGTATCTTTCCTAATAAAAATGAAGCAGATATCTAAGGTTTTTGAAAGCAGATGACGCAAAAATCTATTATAAGAAAATCACCCAGCATTTTAAGGGTTAATTCGACTATCATCAACAAAACTAAACGAGGACAGGCGATTTTTATCTTATTTTGCAATTAATCTTTGCAGGAGTGAGGGAATGAATGCGTATGAACACCGAGGTAGTGGACTTTTGGTGGCACATTTGGGTAAACTGTTGACGAAAAACATCGGGATCGATGCCCTCGTCTCGGAACTCAAGGAAGGTAACTCATCTCTTTAACCCATTACCAGACTCAACATTATGACATCTGACCAGTTTGTTGCAGACGACTTTAGAAAACATTGTGGGAAAAGGAGAAATTCTCCTTTTCCCACAATGTTTTCTGCCCAATCAGAAGATTATTTTACAATTTCATCACAAAATGTTGTCTGCAAACTCTTTTAATTTGGGAAAGTCGAAAACTTGTTGTTTGGGAAAGGGTTAACCCATTACCGAACTCAACATAAAAACGACATCCAACCAATTTGTTGAACACAACATCGTTTTTGAGATCCTCAGCATGTAAGCTTAAAATACTTAGATAAATCGAGGCTTCCTGTATTAATTATTAGTTTTTATTAAAAAACAGCGGAGGACTTGTCCTCCTATTCTAACCTAAGTCAAGTGATTATCCCTCTCGAAAGCCAATTACTTCAATTAAATTAGCGTCTTAACTAGAAATAAATTTATTAGCGTCTTAACTAAAATTAATTTATTAGCGTCTTAATTTGTTAGCGTCTTAACTAAAATCAATTTATTAGCGCCTCTACATTCCAGAATTCAACAGTAATGAGAAGCATAGAAGTTGTCAGATCCCGGAACTGAGATCAAACATCGCCGAGCCGAGGCGATCGTTGACTGATAAGATCTCTACCCATGGCTCAACACTGATGTTTCAGGAGAGGACACTAAGATGGAGAAATGCTCATGGTAAGAAGTTTCATCGCCATGTTTCTTTCACCCTTTACCAAACGCCAAATTTGTTCTTTGTACTTTAACCTATTACCGGCATGAGGGAATTAGAAAGACGCAAACATAGCCTAGATAAAGGTTAATTTCACACCCCTTTTTTAATGGGGAAGGGCAATTTTGACAACTCGATAAAAACCTGATGAGGTTTCTATGAGGGACACATCAAGAATAATGAATAGGAACAAAAGAAAGAAATTGAAAAGCTGTGGCAAACAATATATACTCTAACATTCACACGGGAATATCTAATTATATCAAATAAGTCTTGAGCAAACTGATAGATTTTCATTAAGGAAGACATATATTATTTGTAGATGCACATATAATGAAAATGATGAGTGTAAATATATCTATTTGTTGTCATGGGGGCAGGAGGCCTTTTTAAGGTACATGAAAGGATATGACTGGAAATAGATAACTGAAAAGAATAAATTGAGTTCTTTTATTATGTTCATGAAAATTAATTTGTGCATGCTGTGAGACCCATTTTAATAAACTCCTTTAACATAAGTTATTTTGTGCTTGAAATATAGCTGCCTCAAATTTAATCATGTTTATCAATAATCTGTTTGTATACGTATGTCCAATAACAAATTCTGATTGGTCAGCTCAAGAATTTGTGTATCACATGGACAAAGACGAAGAATCAGGCAATCTGAATTACATAACTGGCTGATCTGGGTTATTTCTTGTTGACTTTCATATTTAAGTGGTTTTTTTTTGTGATAACTATTTGAATGTGACCAAACTTTTAGCAAATGATATAGTTTGATTGAGCATTAATCTCCTTTCTTGGGTCTTTAAACATACTTAATAAAATGTTGAATGTTTATAATAAATTCAATCATTCAATCTACATTTCAGTCAAACCTGAGACCCAGGAGATTTTATTCAGAGATGTTGGTGTTAAGGTACAACTGGCGTTCCAGTCGGATTTCTCCAATATCCTGCATGTATATACGCGGGTCCTGAACCGGGGCATAGCCGACGTCTGTACAGCTTGGACCATCAATACCAACCCGGTAAAACTCTCCTAACACATTCTTATTCTCCCCATTAGTGTCAATCGTAACTACTCTGGTATTTCCGTGAGCTGAGAAATACACCTCAGATATAAGTGTAGGGTTAAAGTTATGGGTAAATTGGCCCCGGCGTATAACACCTTTTCTAAGCGTGCATGCTTAGTAGTTCAATGTGTATGGAAATTGTTGGACATCCTCTAAATCATTTTTTATCTGTAACTCATAAGAAATGGCGAAATTATAAGTTGTGACATACATAGTTGCTTCCTCAATCAAATTAAACGACTTTTTTGATTTTACATTTAAGATCTATTTTTGAAAACGAAAGTGAAGTGACATCATTCCGCGGGAACCAATATGGCGTCATCCATAATATTTCAGAGGGTTTTTCATTGGATAAACCTGATGTGTTCAGATTGCATTAGTGTGTGACAGTGCTACAGAGGTTCGAATCCCTGTAAAACAAGGTGAAAATGTCCGGGATTAACACAAATTGGCGCAAGTACCGGTTTAGTATTCAGAAAGTTGTTATCAAGAGTGGCTTTGATAAAGCTTTAAGCTTCCTTTACAATCGATGTTAAACAAATCGAGGGTTCATTGCAATACTTTAGTAAGTGCTTCACGTTTATGAAGCACTTACTATAGTCTTGCACTGAACCCTTGGAATAAGGTAAACTAATTGTGGGAATTTGTGACTGGTCCAAATTCAAAGTAACAGCAGACGACCAAAGTGACATGAAAATAAACATATTCTATGTTATATTCTGAGCCATTGTGACGAAAGAACAAAAATGAGATGTTGCTTTTGTGAAGCCCATTTACTTACTTGACACCTTACCATATATAGGAATTTGTGACTGGTCTAAATTGAAGGCAGCAGCAGACGACAAAAGTTACATGGATAATAAACATATTCCATGTTCAGAGCCATTGTGACAAAAGGAGATATTGCTTTTGTGAAGCCCATTTACTTATTTGACACCTTACTCTTTACGGGAATTTGTGGGAATTTTACATGGGAATTCATATTGGAAAATGTCCAAATTGAAAGTAACAGCAGACACCAAGAAAATGGCAAGAATAGAAATGCAGTCTCTGTGTAATATATGGTAGTTATTGTCCACGTACATTGACCGTCTGTTGCCATCTATGCATGAATAATTATGACGTGGTATATTCAATACTCGACAGTCTTCCGAACACAGTCGATAAACAATAGCTATACCGTATAGCCTATAATCAACAGGTTAGCTTAGTAGCATTTATCAAATGATGCAAGTGGACGAACCACATGGTCGATCATTACGGACGGCTCAGAGGATATTATTAGATACTCGGTATGGCGCCTTATTCATGCTAATCAGGCAGGTCAACAGATGGTGAATGTTAGTGGACAATAGCATTGTGATTAAAGATAGGTTGTTTCACTGTAGCCCCATGCCGAAGATGTACTAATTTAACCCTATACGAGAATTTGTTACCGGTCCAAATTGAAAGCAACAGCAGACGACAAAAAATTGATTGTTTATAAAAATATGTTTCTATATGATATTTGATAGGAACCATTATGATAAAAGGTTAAATTGCTCATTAGGAGCAATTAATCCTTTTGTCACAGTGGTTTCTAAGGTCATTGCAGTATTGATTTTCTGTTTGTTTTCTATTTTCGTTTTCTATTTTATCTTTTATTTGAATCCATTTTGGTAACAAGATAAATAGAAAAGATAGTTGGCACTTTACAAAGGAAAAGATGTCAGCTCAGCTTCTGCTTTGGAATATAATCCGATTCACCTGGCTTCAGAATATTACGAGGGTTGGTAGGGAAGTTCGTGGACTGGAGCTAGAAAAAAGATATTCAGCAGTATACATGTATAAGATATATATGATCATACAATTTGATCTATTATCTCTATAATGTATCAATTTCATGAATGTGCGATTAACATTAAAACAAATATAACACGTACCCGGAGCATGACAGCGTACAAAACGCGACGTCATGATAACGTCAAGATAAAGTCAAATGTCTTTTCAAACCTTTTCCGCGTAGTCACCGCGTGTTTGAATGCATTTTATGTGTCTTTGTACCCATTTATTGTAGACAACAAGGTACCAGTAACTGTCATAGGATTTAACTAGATTTTGAGTGTATGTCCATTCGGACCTTGGTGTTGAAGAACCATGCCTTTCCGGTCCATGAAAAACATAATAAACATATGTTTCCCTCCACTTTTCTGCACTTGTGCCTTTTTCGGGGAAGGAGTCCTCAGGGTTATCCATATGCTGGACAGTCCTTTTGTCTCTGAATCGAAATGCCATTGTCATGTCGCGTCCGTTGTTTTTATGCAATCAAGGAATCCTTCACTTTCACGTTTGTTTTGTTTGATTAACATTTCTAACAACGAACCCTGGCTGCCCGTTTATGGGTTCAGTAGTCGTGGAACCCAACGAGCGCACACGTTTGACATTCCTAGTTCAGCACTCAAAAATACATGTATAGTTGGATGGGAGACACCTATCTCGGACGCTAAACTTCTCAAAGTGTGCCTTCTCATTGTAAAATCAAGTATTTTACTTTGGCTTTGATAGACCATTTAAGTGCTGGTGGATGACCACATCGCTCATCATCTTCTATTGAAACTCTCCTTAAACTGTTTATGCCATTTGAATGCTAGTGATCTGCTACATTTCTAAATAGTGCTGGAGCTCTTTAACGTTTTGAACGCCTCAGTTGGTGTCCGAACAAGACTAATGCAAAATTTAACAACTGACCTAAATTAAACGTCGCCAGTTGACGTCATGGTTTCTTTAGTTTAAATTACGACTGCGGTGATGAAAGTCCTTGTTACTTTTGAACGCGGAACCAGAATTACATCAACATTTCATGTCAGAGGTACAATATCACAGCAAACGAATTCACAGAGATTTGCAAATGCGTGAACATTTTCTATTGAGTGATAAGTCAAAATGAAAAAGTTTGAATAACATGTAATTTTTGACGTGCTCCGGGTGCGTCGACCCACGTTACTATGGGGACAGATAATTCGGCAACCAATGGACAAAACTGAATAAAACACCTGCTATGGGTTGATAAAGAGTTATACAGTGTTTATTGAAGTTTTCAATGTGTTATGACGGATGATAAAAAAGTTATGAGAACAGTCCACGAACTTCCCTACCAACCCTCGTATATGTTTCGCCTCGGGCTCACTGTATAATATTCTGAAACCTTGCCTGGTACCATTTCAAATTTGAGATACCGGCCTTCTATTCTCTATATCATGTACAATAATTTACTTATAGACTGATGTTATTGATTATTCTTTTTATCATTCCAGAGTATATCAATAGACAACTATAAGAAATGGATGGTGAAAGCTAATGACCCTGTAACAACTAAAGTGACTTTAATGGATATTCAAAAGTTACAGGTTTGTATTACGAAGAATGCCTTTAATCTACCAAGTTGTCTTATGAAGTATAATAACAAAATTGATCTATTGTTCATCAAACTTATTCATTTTAAATCAAATTTCAAAGATCAATTTATCAGTTTATCTGTTTCTCTTCATCACATTTGTCCATTCTTCATCAAATCTATCTTTTATTAATCAAGTTCATTCATTCTTCATTGAGTTTATCCATTCATCAACAAGTTTATCCCTTCTTCATCAAATTTGCCCTTCTTCATCAAATTTATGCCTTCTTCATCAAATTTATCCCTTCTCCAGCAAATTCATTCATTCTTTAATCAAATCAAATTCATCCATTCTTCATCAAATGTATCCCTTCTTGATCAAATTCATCCGTTCTCATCAAATTCATTCATTCTTCAATCAAATCAAATTCATCTATTCTTCATCAAATTTATCCATTCTTCCTTAAATCGATGTATAGATTTTTCAGTAAATCAACTTACCCATTCATCAAGTCAATTTATCAATTTTTCATCAAATCAATTTTTCCATTCCTCATCAAATTTGTCCATTTTAATTGACTTGTAGCAGGCCAAAAAAGAAGTTGCTCATGCACCATAGGTATA
Source organism: Cerastoderma edule (assembly GCA_947846245.1). Taxonomy (NCBI): domain Eukaryota; kingdom Metazoa; phylum Mollusca; class Bivalvia; order Cardiida; family Cardiidae; genus Cerastoderma; species Cerastoderma edule. The sequence continues at coordinate 34,873,702 of OX401412.1, forward strand.
CAATACAATGCAAGAAACAAATCCGATAAAAATTGCAATTAGTTGTGGCAAGCAACTTCTTTTTTCTCACAATAGTTAAATAAACTTTTTGATGCTTGTTAGTCTTAAAACACCATCTGTGAGATAGTCTTTTTATAAAACTGATATAGTCACCTGAAATTTATTTTAGCCTCAATGAATTATTCCCAAAATCACAAAGAGAATATTATTTCTTTTAACCCTTTACCAATCGTCAAATTTTCGACTGTCCCTGATTGAAAGAGTTTGCAGACGACATTTTAAAATGTGATGAAAATGAAAAATAATCTTCTGATAGGGTAGACAACATTGTGGGTAAAGGAGGAATTACTTGCTAAGAGCAATTTCTCCTTATCCCACAATGTGTTCTAGAGTCGTCTGCAACAAACTAGTCTAATGTCGTTATTGTTTGGTTATGTGTTAAGAGATACTTTGTGATTGGCCTATGTTGTTGTTTCAATTTTGATCCAGGTACAAAAAACCCACGTAAAGGAAATGTTTACATTTAAAACCCTTATTTTTCATTTGTTTTAGACTCCACTTTGCATAGACGTGTACATTGAGTGTGAAATCAAAGGAGCTAGCTGCAAATTTAAGACGGAAAGAAATCTGGGACTTCCCCTCGTGTCCAGATTGAAATTGTGGCAGCCGCGGGACAATTTTGTACCTGTACGCCGAGAACCAATCGAGCAGACGGAGGAATCAGACATCTTAGAAAAGTAAAAAATGTGATAAACGCAGGAATGTAAATTATTGGCTCTTAAGTTTGAGACTGTAGTGAGTCCTTTGGTTGGTCTTGGGAGAAAGATTTAACATAATTTAGCTCTATAGACAGTTTTGAATTCATCAAAATGCCTAATTCAAAACGCTTCCAAAACTCGCCAAAACAAAATTTTCACAGAATAAAGAGCTATATTGAGTGTTCAATGCACGACTATAGTAAGTGCTTCACATAAGTGCAGCACTTACTATAGTATTGCACTGAACACTCGATATATCTTTTCATTTAGGTTGTAATCTATCAGTAAAACTCAACTTCATTAAATTCTGTGACAAATGATAATTTAGTATTTGTAGGTTTGCATGGTTTTTAGGTGAGGCTTGACCTTACACTTTAGTTTTGCATTTAATAGGAATTGTGATAAGATCTGAATAGCGAAATGTTAAATAAAAAACAACAACATTGAATAAGTGTTGAAATGATAGGCTGAAATAAGTCATTTATACTTAATTTTTGTATTAAGTCAAATGTAATTTGGATTTTTAATCACAATAGAGAAACATTTAGCCATATAAATATACAAGACTTTGATAAGTGCTTGTTACTTAAATCTTGCATAAAGTCACTGAAATTGTGGTTTAGATCGATATAGAGAAATGTAAAACAATTGGCTAAGTGCTAGACTGTAGTAAGTAATTTATATTTTAATTTTGCATTTAGTAAGGAAATGTGTTTATGATGACAAAGGCGAGATGTAAATAGTTTGCTTTGTGCACGACTGTAGTAAGTCTTGAATTAAGTCTCCAAAATTGTGATTAAATTGGTTTAGGGAACTATAAAATTAAATCCTTGAAAAAGTGATCTATTGCTTAATTACAAGGAAAACATGTAAATCATTGGCTAAGTATAAGATCTAAGTATGTCCTTTATACTACAGTTTTGCACTCAGCCTCTAAACTTGTGATATAGAAATGTAAATTTTTTGAAAAGTGCAAATATTAAGTAAATGCTTAATACCTTTATCATCATCATAATCAACATCATCATCATCATCATCATCAACATCATCATCATCCTTTTTAGATTTGAGAGGCCATTTAAGGGGTCTTTGTCAAAGATGAGGCCTTGAGTCTTGCTTTAAGTCAATAAACTTGTGATTGAGTTTTCAATTGGCTTAGTGCAAGCCTTTATTCTTCTCCTTATCTCTTGAAATTATAATTTATACCACAAGAAATAGTCGCAGATCTTTTTCTAAATAAAACCTTTGATATTACAAATGTGTTATATGTTTCTAATCAATCAAAAAATTGAATGGTGTCATTATTGTTAATCCACAAATAAAATTTTATGGTTAATTGCTGTTGAGCCCTTTTTCCACTTATATATACATGTACGTGCAATTCAGCAAATACAATTACAGCAATCCCCTTTATTGGGGAGAAGAAAATGTTTGGACTAACCCACACATTGCTGTGAGTATTGGTAATGTGTCCAAGAAGCAGGCATTGAGAATAAATTAACCCTTTCCCAAACAATAACGACATTTAACCATTTTGATGCAGACAACTCTGGGAAACATTGTGGAAAAAGGAGAAATTGCTCGCTAAGAGCAATTTCTCCTTTTCCCATAAGGTTTTCTGCTCTATCTGAAGATTGATTTTCAATTTCAACACTTTTTGAAATGTCGTCTGCAAACTCTTTCAATTTGGGACAGTCGAAAATTTTGTGTTTGGGAAAGGGATAAATAAGCTTCAAGCTTCCGTCACAATGGATGTAAAATGAATAAGTTAAAACAATGCCACATCAAATACCTTTTGGCTATGTTTCGCCTTTTCTGGGTTTAACTTTTGAAGCTATAGACTTAGGCTGAAGTGTCTTGCCAAAGGGCACTCCTATGAAACAAGAGGTACAGTTGAGACACAAACCCAGGATACTTGATTTCAAAAGTGTCCACCTTATCTGTTGGCCGGTTCAGGACCTCAAGCTTTTTGAACATTTATAAAAAGATAAATTGAGGTTTAAATGCAAGACCATAACAAGTCTTTGATGAAAGTATAGGAAGTGCTTTAGTAATGCATGAAGCTACATGTATCCTTTTATGTTAGAATAGTCTTACTGTGAAAGCTGGCTTTTAACCAAGACTGTTTAAACATTTGAATAACTATTAAAACAAGTAGCAGACAGATGTTTTGCTTGTTCATGTAAATCATATCTGGTTTATTGGTTTTTAAGAGTACTTGCATGCTCTATTTAATGATTGTTTTGTATATTTTGATATTTTGTAAATTAATCTTTAAGAATCTAGTGTTCTATCTAATTGCTGTTTTGTGTAATTTGACATTCCAAAATAAACAACAAACATGAGATATTTTCATTTTTATCATATTTGATTAAATAGTCTAATGGGGTATAGTGTTCAATTGATGTTTGGTGTTTTTTTTATATTTTAAAACAGACAAGAGATATTTTCACTTTTATTATATCTGACTAATTTGTCTTTAAGAGTACTTTAGTGTTATATCGTATTGCTGTGTTGTGTATTTTGATATATCACAACAAACAAGAGATGTTTTCATTTTCATCATATCTGATTTATAAGTGTTGAGGAATAAAGTACTTCTACCTAATAATTGTTTGGTAGTCTTAACTCTTAAGATATAAAGACAAACAACAAACAAGAATTGTTTTGTATTTACATGTAAACCATATTTATTATTTTATGTACATAAAAACAATATCAGTTTCAATAGATTTTCTTTAACAAAGGCAAGCATTCTTTCTATCTAATGTGTGTGAAATATCTTTTATTTACAGATTTATTTAAAATCTCTTCTGTAGCAGACATTTAACGGTACTTGCTCACTGATGAGAAAGTTTGGAAGTCAAAATAACATGTTGATTGAACAATATGTTTTTCATATTGTTGTTTGATTATTTATTCAGGAAGCGTCAGTTCATGTGAGTATGTACCATCTATATGCAGTAGATTTCAAAAGCAATGCAATACTCTTGTATTCAAATATATATAAATTCACTGTATATATTCTTTAAAGACTTTAAAATAAACTAAGTTTGGTTCCAAAGGCTTTTTTTCAGTGCGTATCATATAACAGTACAGCTGCTGTACAGTTTTAAAGAATTAATTTTTAACTTCCAAATGTCCTCACATCTGTGAACAAGCACCTTTAAAATGCAACAGACAGTCTTTGACAAGATTTTTTGAAAATAATTTGACGAACATTATAAGCATAATTTCCTTAACATTTTCCCTGTTTTTGAAAAAGTTTTATGCTTATTATCAAATTGACTAAAACACTAATGGGTACACGAAAAATTGTTCCACCTCGTGGAAAAATCTTTCTTGATGTTACAATGTCTTCATTTGCCATCTAGCATGATAGTGGTAAAGGCTGTTTATTTAGAGAAAATTGTATTTATAATGAAAAGGATAAAGTTATTAAATTGTTTTGTACAACAATTTACTTGTGTTAGTACCAGTTAGTCCTTTTTCTGTTTAAAGAAATTTGACTTCCCACAAAGAATGTTTGCCAAATTGACCTATTGTTTCTGAAATACTTTTGGTCATAGACTGTAACAAAACCGAAAATTCTGTTGAAAACAGCATTAAAGGCAATATCCAACCAATTAATCTTCATTAACCTTGCAACACTCTATCGTACTTCGAATACCGTAAGTGACTCAACCATTGAATGCAATCTGAAATCATCGGTTTATCCAATGACAGTGTATTTCTCAGCTCACGGAAATACCCGAATAGTTACGATTGCCAATGAATGATGTGTGTCAATTTGAACCCATCCTGTTTATCCAATGAAAACAGCTCACGGAAATGCCCGAGTAGTTACGAATGCCATTGAATGATGTGTGACAATCTGAATTCATCCGGTTATCCAATGAAAACAGCTCACGGAAATGCCCGAGTAGTTACGAATGCCATTGAATGATGTATGTGCAGTACGACCATAGAAAAATCTCGCCAAACGCTCGTCCGTATGGTCAAGACGTACATGTATACATTCATGTAATATAATCAGTCACAGCTTCGATGATCCGAGTAAGCCAAACATCCTTTTGGGAGTTATTTTTACAAATTAAGGAAAAAACTAATCTACTTCTAAATCCTCTGGAAGCGAAGAAAGCTGGCTGGGGTCATTTTTTTTGCTGCATGCCTTAACCAATTACCAAACAATGACGATATTTGACCAGTTAGTTGCAGATGACTCTAGAAAACATTGTGGGGAAGGAAGAAATTGCTCGTAATGAGCAATTTCTTATTTTCCCACAATGTTTTCTACTCTATCAGAAGATTATTTCCAATTTCATCACATTCTTGAATGTCATCTACAAACTCTTTCAATTTGGGACAGTCGCAAATTTAGCGTTTGGTAAAGGGTTAAGGCTCTTTCTTGTTTTACTCAATCCAAACATGGTTGTTCCGCCATGCTGTTATGGCGCCGTTAGGCATACATTTTTCACTCGATCCAGCTCCGCCTATGCTTCTCCGGTACATTACGATAGAATCTGACCCACGATACTCTTTCCGACGGCCACTCTCTATCGATGAAGTGCATTCTACCGCGCTGCTTTTCCCACTCTGTTTTCCTAGTATCGGGAACAGGTTGGAAGTGTGGTGCGCTGTCACGCTGTGTGTCTGTTATGATCGCTCTAGGGGGCGCTGTGTGAATCCGTATCTGACGCACGATTGGGATTCTTTCGGGCAACTTTCTGTAGAAGGAAATCAAAAGTGATTCTGATTAGACTAGGTATAAGGTATGAAAAATGACTAGCAAAATGCGTTTATATTGAATTTGGGAAACTATTCAGAAGTTTCTAAAAATGGGACTGAGTAACTTGATCATACAAAGGTATAGCTAAACCATCTAGTAAGTATACGCACGCTTGGGAATCTGTGGACATAGTCTCCCAAGACATTTTTATTTTCAATATTCCATCTGATGCAAATTAAGAATGTTTCGAACAGAGAAATAAAGATTCTGGTAAAACAAAATCATGAAATTGATATGAGATGCGCAATGCAGACCTTAGGCTTTCATTTTCTAGGGACAATGTGTACAAAAGACTTAATAAACATGCTTATTAGGTCTTTGTGTGTCCGCAGGTTCGTACTATGCGTACAGATAGACACCTGCTATACTGTACACACCTAAGATGGCAGTTAAAATGTGTGAAAAGAAAAAAGCAGCTTCTTGTAGACATTAGGTAGATCTACATGTAGAAACTAGGCCTATTATTGCAAAAGGTAAGATATTTTAAAAGTACATTTAAGCTAGTGGGACATAACCGTAGAAGCATTGAGACGATTACTTTATTGATACATATAGTACCAACCGTATCTATTCGGGTATTTTCGTGGCCTGAGACATTTTCATTGGATAAACCCAGTGAGTACAATGGTAAAATGGACCCGCTGTCTATTGGTTACACCTTCTTCCACAGGACAGGTGGAAGACCGGTTTCCAAGCTTCGGGATTTAAAGAAGTATTAAAGAGATTGGCCATCTCGTTTAGATCGTTAACGCTAGAAATAGTCACGATATAAAAAAAAAAAAAATCAGACGGCACTGTCGTAAATGGGTAAATTAGAGGTTCCGAAAGGCTGCGATTATAGCATTAACCGAAAACCGATCCTGTAAAACGTCAAAGCAATTTGTCATTAGCATCACAAATAGCCTTTAATTTCGAACGTAATGTGTGAAAACAAAGGTAAAATCGTATGTCTCATATGGTTTAATAACTTATTCAAACTAATTGAATAACCATCTTTTACGACAAGTCTTCTGTTCCATATGATTTCCTTTTTTATTTCAAAAAGGTGTACTTGTGTTATTGTATCTAGTGTCAACCCGTCTAGATATTAGACAACAGTCCTACGTACCGGCTTAATATGTCGTTTTGCCATACGTTGTTTGCCCCGGTGACTGGTGCGTAACTTTCAGACGGAGGATTTTTGTCTGGCTTCTTTTCCAAACTTGTGAAAGTTTGACTTCGCTGCAGCTGTGCGGCCATATTTTGTCTGTATGCATCGTTACCATACCTCTGTAATAACCACTCTCTTCGCAGCTTTGCCGTTGCTTAAAGAATAAATGGAAAAAGCAAATAAGAGGCTGCAAAAGCTTTACCAATTCACCAATCTTTTACGCAGTTGATCGTTTTCAAACAGTATTAGTTATCTGACAAGAGAAAGGCAATATACTCCATTTGCTGAACAGTCTCTTTTGTGATGTTCTTTGTGAAACAATAGGAGGTTTCAACAATCTAACCAAATGTTCAATTTTTATGCAATCAATTATTTTCTATCAGTTTGGGCTATCTGACAAGAGAAATGCAATATATTTGAATTGTTGAACGGGTTTTTAAAGTGTAACATAGGCCTACATTATGTTTTCTTTAGTGAAATCTTAAAGACAAATTTAAAGTACAGTGTGCTAATGTTTCAGGAAATCTTATAACCTAAACATGAATGTATTCAAGAACTGTGAAATGCTCATATTCAGACTAAAAATGGAATTGATGAAGATGCGATTTTAAGCGGACAACAAAACTGAATCTGTTCATGATAAGCCTAAACCCGTTGATTTTGGAAAAGACTAACATTTTTTAATTGGGATATCAATTAAGACCGGTGTTTCTTGACTATTTTGGAATTAACGCGATTGAGTTCCATGTAAAAAGGTGAACGTAATATATGTGCCTATAATACGGATTTGATACCAAGTTTGTTGAGTTATTCCTACAAACAAGTACGTAAGCACGCGGGTCTTCTCTTTCTTCCGTAAATGCAATATAGTACTAGTATGTGAGGCTCCATGTTCAATACATAGGGATCTATAGTAATCCTTGGGTCAGTCCTATGCAATATCCTTTATTAAAAAGACCCTTGTGGTTTTTATAGATGCCCTTCTAACATAACATTTGAAACCATTCATTATATAAAGCTTGTCTTGAACTTAATCCTTTGGTAAGAGTGGTTAACTTACCGAGTCTTCGATGAGGTCTTGCCAAGATGGTGCGATCTGCGTTCCATTCTACTTGGGGTAATCTAAACACATTCGGCGCCGATGGTAACTGTAAAAGAAAAGTGAGTGTATGTCTTTACTCCGCCCATTGTGAAGTATAAAAATAAATTGTTAAATTGTTAAATGTGTGATTTATTAAATTTGGTGAGTTTTGTACTGTACCATATCAAATATGTAATTATCAAACGACCGAGCGTAGATTTATTACTGTCGAAATTATCCGATAAATTAACTAATGCTCAAAGGGAAACAACTCGTATAAATATTATCACTAAAGTGGCAAGGAGTTGCCTCCCTTATTATGTTGTTCCGTGTATAACTACTATCTATACTCGGTGTTTTAACACGGAATGTTAACAAATTTTCCGTTATGTTACGGCTTCCCTGCGATTCACAGTCACTTGACTGAGACTCTGAACTGTCTTGCCAAAGGACACTCGTACAAGACCGGCTACGGTATTGGGGTTTGATCCCGGGACTCGCATTTCACCACGGATGCAAGGAACATTTATATAAAAAAATATATTGCTTACTGCAATACGAGGGTTCAATGCAATTCTATAGTACGTGCTTCATGTTTATAGTAAAATGCATTGAACCCTCGAATATATCACCTTACATCTCAACTTACAAGTTTAAACGTCTTGACTTTTTTAACTGTTTATGTCGTCTGCTGCTGCTTTCAATTTGGGCCCGCCTCAAATTACAAAAATGGGGGAACGAGTTAAATAGGTCCTGATAATAGGTGTATTGTGAGTATAGAGAACCGCTGATGTGTTTCGAACCGTACATATCAATTAATCGAGTGACAATATCCTATAATTACGGGCGTATACAACACTGTAGTATTTAATCAGATTCATATCCCTTTATTGGTCGTTGTAAAATAATTCGGATAATGATGTTTGCTTTTAATTCAAAAATTTAACAATATTAAATGATTAACTATATTGTACTGTATACTTGTATAATCTCACTCTTGGAATGAAATTTGGTCTCATTTTTTCGGACGCAAATACTATTGAACAAAACCATCTCTGTATGTATGATTATGATTTCTATATTGGCTATGAGAATGTATATATTATGTCAAATGAATATTGTGTTGTTTTATATTAATACATAACATAACACAATACTACATGCATTTTTTTCTTATCTTATTTACATCGAAATGTTACATTACTTTATCCTTTATTGCAAAATCAGTTAAAGGTCTATAACAATATCCATATAATACAAATATTTCATGACAAAGAACATATAAGAGCACATGTGAAAGCATAGATGTTAACTGAATCATGGAGGCTATATTACATTGTAAACATACAGCTCCTATAAGAATACGAAACATATCCAAAGTGTTTATTTACAATTATCTGTTCAATCATTAACACTGAAATAAAGCAATTAACTCACCCGATTCGTTGGTTGAACAGTCATTGTACGGCCGCGAAATAATCCTTTCGAAGTGTATCACACCCTTTCGTTGTCACACTGCTGTAATAAGGTTTGTGACTGATAAAAACACGACGAAAGGAAACTATCGCAGCGTTTTCATACGGTAGCTGTAGCTTCGAACACAAACTGGAATACACAGTCACTGAAAGTTTGGGTTTATTTGTCGTATGATACTTTCCATGTAACATAAACATTTGTAGCAGAATGTACTCATACCAACTCAATTCTTTATTGGGAAAAAAACAAGTATATGAATGCCTTTGGCCAATACAAAATGTACCGTGACGATACAATACCGAGTGCTAAAGCAACTGGAAATGACCACGAATTAAAATGAATACGAAACAAAATATCAATTTAATTCAAATTAATTGACAGAACTGGCATTTGCTGCTACTTCTACTGATGCTTAACTTTCCCTTTTGTCACGATGTTTTAAATGCCGTCTGCTGCGATTGCATTAAAGAAACGTCCGTTTATAAAGAATGTTTCAAAAGTTCGCAAAGTGTGATTACGAATCGGTCCATGTTGATTAAACGTGCTATGCGGGAGCGGTAATCGGATTTCAAGTAAAACTAAAAAAAAAATGAATTTGTTTTAAAATCGCATTTTAGCTTATATGCACCTACACGTCTATGCATTAAACTACAAATTCTGAAATTCTGATAAAATATAGGTTTGACCTGAAGAACAATATCGAATTTTCATTTTCATTTAGAACGTTTATTTTATGGTATACTTCATAAGAACCATGTTCATTATCATATAATTCATGATAGTTACTATTGATGATACTATTTAAATAAATGCTGTCATTTCGATTAATATCATTATCATCGATCTATATGTCTACTCAAAGAGATTTGTAACGAGATTTCTTACCACTTTTTGAACACTTAAAAACTTTTTTTTTCTTTTCTAAAACTTAACACAGGAAGATATATATATTTGAAAAATTATAATATATTCTCCTTGATTTGACCTACAATTATAGATATGCGATCTCAATCCAAATGTCTCACTGTACGACGGGTAACTAATATATTCACTGACTCTCGTAATCACTGCATGCACGTCGCTTGGTCTAACCCCGTTTCCCCATAAGCATAATCAATTCAATTCAATTTTATTAACCCTTTCCCAAACAATAACGACATTTAACCACTTTGTTGATGACGACTCTGGAAACAATTGTGGGAAAAGGAGAAATTGCGCGTGACGAGCAATTTCTCCTTTCCCCACACTGTTTTCTGCCCTATCAGAAGATTATTTTCCAATTTCATCACATTTGAGATGCCGTCTGCAAATTATTTCAATTTGGGACATTCGAATATTTCACGTTTGGGAAAGGGTTAAGCAAGGAAAAGCCAAAACCATATAACTTGTAGCCGTTTCAAAATCGACCGAAAGCTTATGTATAGCCATTACAAAATCGATTCATAGTGATCATTACACGTTCATAGACAGGAACAGTACAGTAGGAAGATTCCAGAGAAAAATGCAAAAGGAAATAAGTGAATACAGTTATTCATTTTACTTTCCCCCTTTGAAATAAGACTGTGCCACATTAACCCTTTACCAAACGCCAAATTTTCGACTGTCCCAAATTGAAAGAGTTTGCAGAAAACATTTCAAAATGTGATGAAATTGAAAAAAATAATCTACTAATAGGGCAGAAAACATTGTGGTAAAAGGAGAAATTGCTCGTTACGAGCAATTTCTCCTTTTCCCACAATGTTTTCTAAAGTCGTCAGCAATAAAGTGGTCAAATGTCGTTATTGTTTGGGGAAGGGTTAACGTAAGACTATGTTAGGTTAAACACAAAGTAATTACTAATTAGATAAAAAGAATAGTCATGACACAGTATGAAGAAGCTTTTTTGGTAATAAAAGTGGACCAATAGCGTGGTTAATTCGAATTGAACCTAGCTACAGACGAAAAGTATCATGAATTAAAAATGAGATTTTCGTTCCCAATTTCAAAGAAAGAAACATGGCCGCCTGTCTTGTGTGTATACTGTACTATTAACCAATTACTCCATAACAAACAAGTTTTGTTTGCTTGTTGTTTTGTTGTTTTTGTTCTTGTTTTACATCACAAAGGAATTTTTATTCGGTATCACTATGAAAACGACATTTCGTAGGCAGTTATTGTTCCAAAAATTTAACTTGAGACTAATTCACGTTCGCGAGATCTTTCAGGTGTTTCCATATCGGCCATTCGTTCCACAGAAACACAGACATGTTGTTACAACTGCTATTCAATGGAAAACCAGCACATCTTTATCAAACGACAATACCCGAATAAAAGGTCATTGCATACGGATTCTCCCTAGTAATCTCAGGTTAAGTATGTTGAAAAATACAATTTTCGTCTACTGCTGCTCTCAATACGCTGTTACCACGAAATCCAAAACGCCGAAACGGGTAGAAACGAACGAGTTTATCTGAAAGCACTTAGTTAATCCTTTCCCAAACAACACATTTTCGACTGTCCCAAATTGAAAGAGTTTGCAGACGACATTTCAAAATGTGATGAGATTGAACAATATTCTTCATATAGAGCAGAAAACCTTGTGGGAAAAGGAAAAATTGCTCGTCACGAGCAATTTCTCCTTTTCCCACAATGTTTTCTAAAGTCGTCTGCTACAAAGTCGTCAAATGTCGTTATTGTTTGGTAATGGGTTATTCCAAACACTGCTAATTACGTAATCCATCACACCTGACTAAAAAAACCGCCAAGATAAAATACGGTTGGAACGGTGAAATACCATTAATCAAAAGTCAACATTGTGCTTTCCAACTGTTTATCACAATATTATCGCAATATTTTCGCGAGTGGAAATCTAGGTTTTATTGATCATCGATAGCCATAATCAGCGAATATAAATATACATAAAAAATCGAGAATCAAAACGCCGCCGCCGTTTTTTTATATTTGTGTGTGTGTTTGCTAGTCATTGCACAACGACCATTAATAAATGTCCAATATTTTATAGGGAAGTTTTGTCCGGTGTTATGTGAAAAGTGAACAACTACGTGTATGTATGGTTTTTAACGCCGTGTCAACATTTTTTCAGTAATGTTAATGTAATGTTCTTTGTATCAATCAGTGCTAGGCTAGGGCTCTGAAATTACTTGTCAAATGTCACTCTCCAACAAAACTAGAAGTGTCGGTGAGGCTCGAACTCGGGGCCTACATTAACCACTGGAGGAAAAACTGTGGGTTGTTTCAAGAAGCTATTTCTCCTACTTTTTCAATCGTTTCATGTCCGATTGTTTCACTATAATGATTTGAATATTATTCATCCCATACTCCATTTTACAATGCACACATTACTATTCATGAAGCAAAATACAGTGTAAGTAGTAAGGAATTGATTTGATCAAATTACGTTTTATTAAAGCCTAAAAAGGAAGTATCGAAAAAGTCCGACAGTCTTTGGTGTGGTCTATTGAAGATTGGTGAAAATAATGAATTTAAACTAGGTCTCAGAAGTTTATAGCTTTTACAGCGCTGTTTTATTATGTATTTGGTGATGATCAAAGAAAAATCAAAGAATATATTGCATTCAAACTAAGCTTGTTTTACAGCTAAAACATGATTGTTTGTTTTCATTCTTTGATTAAGCTCAACCTAAAATTAGTGAAATGATGAATTTGAACTATATCCCAGAAGTTTCAATTGAATTAATCGTTCTTTTATCACGTCTTTTGTGTAGATAAATGGAAGATTAATGAAATCCACGAATTCCATTTGGACCTAAAGAAAATTTGCAACCAAAAGACCACTGTTTGTCTAATGGTCTTTTATGAGGCTCAACCTACAATTAGTGAAAATGATTAATACAGACTAGAACCTAGAAATTGAGGCTGAATTAATCGTTCTTTTATCACGTCTTTTGTATAGATACTTTAATAAATGGATAATTAGTGGAAATGATAAATTTAATTTGTACCTCTGAAATCTACAGCTAAAACTCCACTGCTTGTATTTCAGACAATCAACGAGTCGCGAAATTAATGAATTCCGACAACATCTTAAAAATGTTGACATACTTCTTCTATGTATTTTTTTATGTGCAGATCAATGGACGATTAATGAAAATAAGACATTTAAACTAAATCTCAGAAATAAAGAGGTAAATGACCTCATCACTCAAACGACTTGAAGGGTACAATTAACCTAATACCAAACAATAGCGACGTTTGACCAGTTAGTTGCAGACGACCCTGGAAAACATTGTGGGAAAAGGAGAAATTGCTCGTGACGAGCAATTTCTCCTTTTCCAACAATGTTTTCTGCCCTACCAGAAGATCATTTTCCAATTTCATCACATTTTGAAATGTCGTCTGCAAACTCTTTCAATTTGGGACAGTCGAAAATTTGGTGTTTGGTAAAGGGTTAAAGGGTTCAATATACAAGCGAACCTTTGCCTACATAATGCAGTATTTAATGGAGATAGGTCTCTCGATTGATACTTTCAAAACATTTATTCAATCGGAATACAGTTACCTAATCGATCAATCGATAGGTTAATTAAAAATTCTCTTCACGAACTTGCAAACCCAAATCGATACTTGAATAGCCCATGTAGACAGACAGACACAATGTACATGCATTCATTTTAAAAACCTTTACATACACGCTTTGAAAAAAGAAACATGTCTCCTATATACATTTGAAATTATTTTTAAAAAGAGAAAACAATGCTAATACGACCAATGTATGCATTTTTTTTTACAAAACTGATTCTGCTCATTTAGAAGTATACTTTTTTAACAATTATAATTTCTGATGTACAAGAGGTTGACGTAGGTCTAATAATCGATTTGCAGTTACAAAAATGTTTTTTTAAGAAATATAATAGCATATGATTCATTTGATAAGGAGAAACTGGTCTCAATGGTAATCCCCTAGCTAACAAAGTAACGGTTTTCACTTTCATTTCGTATGAATATGTATTACGATCTAATATTTTTTTGCATTTGCATTTGAGATGTCGTTAGAAACGTCTCTTTTGTTTGATGAAATTGTTGCACAAAATACAATCTTCGGATAAATTCAAAAGATATTTGCAAAAGAAGATCACAAATCAACTGTCAAAAAAGAAAGAAAAGCGTAAGTTACCCCAAATACACCATTGCTTGAGAGAACAGAACATAATCAGTTATGTTTTCAAAGTATTGATCAGACACTAGGCTAGTATTATAATTAAATATCATGTCAATTGCGAGAAGCATGACAAATTGCAAGATGGGAAGAGACAGAAACATAAAGAAAGAAAGACAGGCAGACAGAAGTACACGAAATGTTGAGAAACATGAAGGAGAAATACAGAATAGTAAGTATTAACTAAAAACTCAAGGTAATCTATGATCATGCCCTAGTTTCTCTAAGGTTTTTACACTTTATAGGGATAGTAGATAAACGCAGAAAAAGAAATAAGTCTAAACTTGGCTCTTGAAATCCCCACAGAAGAGCAGAAATAAAGATTTCGTTTTCTAAATATACAACAAAGGAGCGAAAATTAGCGTGTTTGCAACGTATGCGATATGAAATGCGGAAAGAAAAGTTGTTGTTGCTTCCATATTCTCGTTGTTATTGTTGTTTTTTAGAGAGTGGGTTGTGGGGTTGGGACGTTGGTAGGGGCGGGTGGGTTAACCTCGATTAATCCAAGCTTTAATTGTATTGTAGAGTGGAATATATACGTCTGTATAATCCAGGCAAGGGTGGGAGGCTTCCTGACACAATTCCACCCTGGTCCGAATGGTCCAGATGAAGATCTTTCTCAAATTACAGCTTGGAATATCCGAGTTAATTACATCCATAAAATCCAATATTTTCTTAACTACATAGGTCGCCTGCAAGTGATTTAAAACTCATAACGGGGAACCCAAAGAGTTAGAATGACTTTGGTGGTTCCCATTTAATATGCGTGTTGTTGGGTTATTATATATCTATCAGTAAACGCCGTCATGAAGGCCTATTAACCTCTTTAGCAGACGACATATACGTTTACCGCCCAAAATTCAAAGACACAGCAGACGGTTTTTTAAAAGCAATACAATGTTGTATTCTTCATTGAAATTAGAAAATGTTGTTGGAAACGAAGAAAATTGCTCGTAAGAGCAGTTTTCTTCGTTTCCAACGACATTTTTTCCTCTGCATTGGAGAAAACGCGTTTGACATATATACATATCGCATGTCTAAATACAGGGATTGTTAGATTAAAAGGTTTAAAACCCGATCTGGCGACAAGTCTTGTTTGTCATCAAAATAGTTTGTATACAAAATCATAGACTGTGGAGAAAATGATTTGAATCGGAGCATGTACACTTAAACAACCTGTTAGAATGATTAATGTACATTTTATCGGAAACCCTTGGCACCAAAATTCCGAAGGAGAAACGTGTACGATTTGTATATAAATACCAGAGACATATAGAAAACATCTATGTCTCTGAACATACTTATCAGGAATAAATTGCGTTGTTTAGTTTTATGCAAATGAATGTATGTAAAAATGCAAGTAAAGCTACAGTTTTGTTTTTAAAGGTTTTGTATAACATACAAGGTTTTCTGGAGAGAAAAAAAGAATAGAAATACAGTTGAAATGTCTTTTTTTGCCATCATCTTCTTGATCATTTTATTGGCCGTTTTATTATGCTCTAATAATATGCACGTTGTTATGACGATTGATGACGACGACGACGATGATAATGATGATAATATTTAGATAGGATAATAAAAGTTTACAGGAAAGCCTAAAGCCTAAATGTTTAAAATAGAAAGGAAAGTCCTATCGCATGAAAAGACTGTTTGAAATCAAATAACGTAATATTTGTCTATCTTAATTAATAATGGGTTTATATGATTTTAAGCAATTAAGATGGAACCTGGGTTAAATGAAGAAATAAAATAAATAAAAGAATAATAAGGAATAAAACGAAAAAGCATTCGTTGTCGGCAGGATTCGAACCTGCGCGGGAAGATCCCAATAGATTTCTAGTCTATCGCCTTAACCACTCGGCCACGACAACCGGATAAATGAAGGCGATTTAAGAAACATTAAAAACTCAATGCTTAAAATCTGTTTTAAAAATTCAAAATTTCGCCTAAAACATGACTTTTAACAACAACGATATGGAGAGATGCATTGGAAATTTAGCCCTCATTTCGAAATTATTATAACAGTGGTCAAACTCACTAAAAAATTATCAGTCGATTACAACTGTTCTGAATCAAGTATTCGGAAAATTTTTATTATGAGCTCCCTTCCTTGGGGAATTTAACTATTCTTAATCGAAATTATTGGCAAAAACGGCTGATTTAGAGTTGAATATATACAAAGATATTCTATTAATCGGTATATGTGAACGAAACACTCTTTAAAACTAGATATCAGAGTTCGATTCAGCTCGACTGCAAGATCTGAAACATTGGAGACAACCATGATAGTTTTCATTTTTAGTATACATTGAGTTGTCTTTCTTACAATTTTGTTAGGAATTGTTCGCATTTCGTTCGGATTTTGTTCGGAATTCCTGTCTTTCTTTCAATTTCGTTCGGAGTTTGTTCGCTATTCGTTCGAGTCCAGTGAAAGAACGATATGAAAATATTGTCACCAATTCATCAAAACTTGATTCCCCGACTATTTTCATCATTTCTTTTGTCTTTAATGTGAGAGCTTTTCATTCACCTATGTGGTAAGATCGACCAATACTTTTGTCTTTGATCATCTCATAATGTTTAATGAGATTTCACGAATCACCTGTCAGCTTCCGACAAACGCCTACCGAATCTAAGATTTAAACAAACCTATGACATGAATTGCTTGTCTGGTGATGCTCGTTCTATCACCTTCGGCCTGTTCAGTGCCAAAATCTCCCAATCTGAGCACATCGGGTTTATCCAATAGAAAACACCTCTGAAATAATAGGGATGACGCCATATTGTTTCCCGCGAGAATGACGTCACTTTCTTTCGTTTCTAAAAATAGATCTTGACTGTAAAATCCAAAAAGTCGTTAAATTTGATAAGAGAAACAAGTATACATGTCACAACAACAAGTTCGCCATTTGGTATGAGTTACTGATCAAAAGTGATTAAAAAGGATGTCCAACACTTCCATACACATTGAACTACTTAACATGCACGCTTAGAAAAGGTGTTCATCGGCGGATGCCGATTTACCCGAAAAATTGTAACCCTACACTTATATCCGAGGTGTATTTCACAGCTCACGGAAATACCCGAAGAGTTCCGATTGAAAATCTCCCTGATACAAAAACAAGCCGACCATCTCCAGCCGACCATCTCCAATAAGCCTAAGCTAAAGTCTTTGAACAAATTATGTGCTTATAATCAGACTGAAAAGGGTACAAACTGGCCAGTTTTATATACTAGTATCGACAAATCACTCGTCACAAGCATTTTCCCCCTTTATTACACAGGTTTCTTAGACCATGCTGTCATTACTTACTTAAAAGTGCATACTCAAGTAGCAAGAACGGAGTCGACTCAGAACTTACATTACCAAACAGAGAAAGGTACCGCACCAAGTATGAATTTGTTGTTTTTCTTTAACTGAAGTGTCGGCTAGATCAAATATACGAATAAATCGAACTTCAATCAATCTTGTTACAAGCGACCAATTTGAAGAAATGCATGAAAGGTTATCAAGTCTGAATTTCTCTTAATACAAGACGGAAGCCATTCAGAAAGCGTCGTTTAACCCTTTCCTAAACAACAAATTTTCGTTTAGCCCAAATTGAAAGAGTTAGCAGACGACATTTCAAAAGGTGATGAAATTTGAAAATAATCTTCTGATAGGGTATAAAACATTGTGGGAAAAGAAAAAAATGCTCGTTACGATCAATTTCTCCTTTTCCCACAATGTTTTCTAAAGTCGTCTGCAACAAAGTGGTTAAATGTCGTTATTGTTTGGGAAAGGGTTAAAACAATATGTTTAGAAAATAATGTAAAGTCAACTAGACGTTAGTTATCTGATAAACCACACTCCTTTCTTCTTATTACTCGGTCGCTTAAAACAAGTCTGGACATTGGCTATTCGGAGATTCGTGCATTCTAAAGATATACAACTTGCAATATAGTTATATTGTTAACACTTTAAGAAGGGTAGAGGCCGGCCAATATAAGATATTAGTTATAACATGCAGTTTTTCAAAACATAATCGTAATGTCATATACGTTGTATACTTATAAGAGTTCGCTTAACGAGGGTATTCCATCGCACTTCTTTGAAGAGCCGGGAAAATGCACGACTTAAACAAAAGCTTTTATATTACATCGATTGTAAAACAACTTCTTACAACTCTATTCACTCTCGATTCTGCTTCCTGGATACACAACCAATACTCGAACGAATGTACGAGTGCGCTTATGGGAAAGAAACAAGCAAGTAACTGACTGCATGTTTATAAAGTTCATGGAAAAAGTAAAAAAGTATTCGTAGGTAATAGTTCTCTTAACATGGCCTCTACACAACACAACTTTGTTGGTCAGTAACATGTAATTAGTCAAACTAATTTGACGCGATCGGAAAATATTGAGAAATTCTGCATTGGGCAATAATTCCCATCAGAAAATTAAAGGCAATTAACGTCGAAGTATTTTGATTAGTCAGTTAGTGGAATACATTTATACTAATTTGACTTACCAAACCGCTGCAATGTATCTCAGTACCTCCAATTCCATGGAATATCCAGCTCTATAGTTGATCGAATCACACATAGATGCACTCGCCAATCAATTAGATAGCAGTGTAATATAAAGAGGCATTTAAGGGTATCAAACAATTTGTTCTTCAACATATTGTTCAAATACAAGATTTACAATTGTTCAAATATATGATCTGGTATTGTTCAAATTCACGATTTACAATTGTTCAAATATATGATCTGATATTGTTCAAATACACGATTTGCAATTGTTCAAATATAAGATCTGATATTGTTCAAATACACGATTTGCAATTGTTCAAATATATGATCTGGTATTGTTCAAATACACGATTTGCAATTGTTCAAATATATGATCTGATATTGTTCAAATACACGATTTGCAATTGTTCAAATATACGATTTGCTATTGTTCAAATATACGATTTGCTACTGTTCAAATATACGATCTGAAATTGTTCAAATACACGATTTGCAATTGTTCAAATATACGATTTGCTATTGTTCAAATATACGATTTGCTATTGTTCAAATATACGATTTGCTATTGTTCAAATATACGATTTGCTATTGTTCAAATATACGATCTGAAATTGTTCAAATACACGATCTGGAATTGTTCAAATATACGATCTGGTATTGTTCAAATACACGATCTGGAATTGTTCAAATATACGATCTGGTATTGTTCAAATACACGATCTGGAATTGTTCAAATATACGATCTGGTATTGTTCAAATACACGATTTACAATTGTTCAAATATATGATCTGATATTGTTCAAATTCACGATTTGCAATTGTTCAAATATATGATCTGGTATTGTTCAAATACACGATTTGCAATTGTTCAAATATATGATCTGATATTGTTCAAATACACGATTTGCAATTGTTCAAATATACGATTTGCAATTGTTCAAATATATGATCTGATATTGTTCAAATACACGATTTGCAATTGTTCAAATATACGATTTGCTATTGTTCAAATATACGATTTGCTATTGTTCAAATATTCGATCTGGAATTGTTCAAATATACGATCTGAAGTTGTTGAAATATACGAATTACAATTGTATAAATGTTACGATCTGCATTTGTCCAACTATACGCAGCTTACAATCGTTATAACACACGGTAAGTCACAGCATGTACCTTCGAGTATACACGGGCTGTTTTGTGTGCAATTGATGTTTTAGGTCGGTCTGTAAACGCAATGGGTCAGATATAACGGTCTGGTTCTAGCACATGACAGATGGTTGTTCGAACGTCCTAAAATCACACTGAAAACTCACAGTTCAACGAAAACAGCTGTCCAAACTTCTTATTAAGCGATAATCCGTTAACATGCTGCTATTTTCACATATCACCGTTACTTAAATCAGAGACACAAATCAACATCAAAATATGACCACTGGTTATCGGTCCAATTAATGCCAAATCATGACTTAGTTACGAGAACGGGGTACCATTGTGAGGCATTTACGCGGGTTTTGAAAGCGTCTGCACGAATTTTTAGAAAAGCATGTGCATCTCGGAGCTTCCATATACGCCAATCGTGTAGAGCATTCTCCTACGCAGTGATCTCCCTTTTCATTTGGTTAGGAGGGGAGGTAATGTACTGAAGTGTGGCAAAGGGAAATAATCCTGTGAGAAGTCTGAGTGTAGCCACTTTTTAATACTAATAGTTTAACCCATTACCAAACAATAACGACACTTAACCAGTTTGTTGCAGACGACTCTGGAAAACATTGTGGGAAAAGGAGAAATTGCTCATAACGAGCAATTTCTCATTTCCCCACAATGTTTTCTACCCTATCCAGAAGTTTATTTTTCAATGTCGTCACATTTGAAATGTCGCCTGCAAACTCTTTGACTTTTGGACAGTCGAAAATTTGGTGCTTGGTAGAGGGTAAGACATAATTATATTTATACATGGAAATGGGGTTAGGCCACAAGTTATGCCAACTTAAAGGACGCCCCTCCCCCTCTTATACATGTACTTATACATGCTATATGGTGAAAGCTCGCTGTTTAACATCCCTTCTTTGTTCTATATAAAAATTGTAATAGAACCAACCATATTGCCTTCAACGAAAATATTCATTTTAAGACCCTTATTATTCATTAATGTGCTTTCCATGTTCAGTCCTCGGACCCTCTCCGTTTATGATCCTCTATTCATAGTAGACAAGGCATCGAAATATAACTGGACTATTGTTGATATGATGTTGACGGTAAAATAGAACAACTATCATTGGTGGAAGGTTTTGGGTTCGAAGCCATTCAAAGTGATATATAACACTGCTTATCTTGCATACAGACATGTAACCTCATTATTTCATTTTTACCACTTTCTCTTTCTTATTCATTTTTTTGGCTTATGTACTAAATCATTTCTTTGAGTTTAGTTTACTTGTTTGTTTGTTGAACATCGACCGTTCGCCTCATATCAACATAGTATATATCATAATATATTATTCTCATATAATTAATCTAGCAAAGTAGTATAGTATATTGTGTCGTTATGTGTTATCAAACGATTATTGTTTACGTCATTGTAACGTGTAAATAAATAGGGGTTGCTTCCGTCCATATATAACTTGCACGTGGCAACTAAAGATTAAGATTTTTTATAATTAAACTGGTATAAATAACGTGCCTCCATGGATATCTGGGAAACAGGTACAGCAATATGCCTGGAAAGTCAGATAAAATTAAATCAAAGAAAAACTGATTTTGTCTATGCGGAGTTTAACGCCGTGTCAACAATTTCCCGATTATGCTTCGACTTTCGTGGATTTACCCATACTAGAAAAGTGCTCTGAAATGTCCTGCCAAAGGACACGTTCACTAATAAGAGGAACGCGAACCTTGGACCTCCTGTGTTCTAGGACCGCAACCATAGCCACTGGACTCATCAAACGTTCTGGTTAAAAGCCTGGGGCTGTATAACTGAAACGTGTTGAAAACGACAATACACCACGATAAACAGAATTTATTATATCCCTTTTGATAAGATTATAACCTCGTTCAATTATCAGACTCATTTCATAATCAATTAACCAACATGGAAGATTGTTAGTTTGGATTGTCAAATAGGTTTCCTCGTTAACTAAAGTCTTAATTATTAATATTTCGTTATATCTAAAGGACTCTCATTGCAGAGTAGGGATGGACTCGAAAACTGAAAGTGAAGGTCTGGATTTCCCGCCTAGGACAGGAGTAGCGTATTGAAAAGCAAAACATGCATCATAGAATTAACATTGTACATTTGCTTTGCCATTCGAAAGGCCCTTCGCATCAAACCAAGTACGCTCTATCGTTGTTCATTAAAAAGGTTTCTGATAAACTTTGAGGCGCCGTCGGTATCTGTGCGACCTTTTGAGTACCGCTGAATTATTCTGATAAAGAAAAGCGTCTGTATGCTTAACCCTTTTCCAAACAATAACGACATTTAACCACTTTCTTGCAGACGACTTTAGAAAACATTGTGGGAAAAGGAGAAATTGCTCGTAACGAGAAATTTCTACTTTTCCCGCAAGGTTTTCTACCCTACCAAAAGATTATTTTTCAATTTCATCACATGTTGAAATGTCGTCTGCAAACTCTTTCAATGTCGGACAGTCGAAAAGTTGGCGTTTGGTAAAGGGTTAAAATGTACACCAGCTCAGCAGATAGTTTCCTTAAGTTAGTTGATAAAATCCTCTATTCAACTCTGAAAAATGAATCAGGGACTTTTTGAACATAATAATATGCAATATGAATATTTATTACTACTGTTTGACTTAATCAGACTTTGTTTTTTCCTGTTGGGACTAAAATATAAAAATGCCACTATTTTTATCCGACCAGGAAATAAATAAATCACCAACTCTCACCCTTTGATATCAGGGCTGTTTTTTTCACTCTGCGAGGAAAGAAATTATACCCCTTTTTTATATACATGTAGTAAAATTGGGTAATTAAGGGAAAATCATGCGGGCATTGCCAAAGGGGAAAGAAAGATCCAGAGGTAAACTAATTTTTAGGGGGAAAGTGCATGCTTTTAAAGACAAGCAAGTATCTGTTGTATAGTGAAAATAAAAGCCATGGATATGATATAAACATTGCTTTCTATTAGGTAGAATACCCACAATCCGCCATTTTGAAACATATCTTTCGTCGGATTACTACAGTCGTTCTCGGTATACATCGGCCTGAGCCGGAACTATGCGTTTTAAACCGAAGAGTTTCGGCCCCGATTGATGTATGCCGAGAACGACTGACTGAGTAATCCGACGAAAGGAAATATTCAAAATGCGGATGATGAGTATTGTATCTTTATATTTCTTGTTTGTTTCTTTGTTTTTCTATCACTCACATCTTGAAGATATTGAAAATACAATCAATACATTTACCAAACTTATGAATTGGAAGAACATGTATATATAAAAGGAGTATGGGTTATGGATACTTATGGAATTGAAATGAAGTATGTTCTGTTCTTTTCCTAATAGTCGAAGACGGATCCTCCGTGGTCGAGTGGTTAGTAATCAAATTTGAACGATAATGGTACCATCAGCTTTCATGGGCAAGAAAGTTGAGGGGGAGGTGGGGGAGTCTCCCGCATTGATTATGAACCGGGTATCGCAATGGTAAGCCAAACGTTGAAATACGATATTTGAAAAAAAAAAGAAAAAAGAAACTTACACACACACACACACACACAAATAAAACCACCAGCACCAACAACGATCAAACTTTATTTGTCCAAACATGTAGAATTTGCCAATAAGTTTCGTTAATATTAAGTCAAAATAAAGGATTTGCCAATTAGTTCCGTTTATACTACATGTCAATGACTGTAATACCCCACCCATGACTTCATTGCAAACGATCATCCAACCCAAGGTCAACGTATCAGACATTACATGTACCACACGTTTTGCCCTGGCGCTGAACGGTTATTTATGAATCGAGCATCCGGGGCCTATTTCCGGACCACTCTGGCGACTTTCACCTCCATACTATTGTTCACAACACAATTCAATGTTTTTGTATGAAATTCAGTTTCGGTTTGGGTTGCGACCTTTTATCTCATTATCTCATCACAGTTCAGATAAAAACAGAAATGATCAAAAAATTCTTCGCTAGATTCGGGAATTACACCGAGAGATCTCAAATTAATTGGTTTATATAGGTTCAGAATTATCGTCTTGTACACCTGGGTACCGTTTTACTAAACAGTTTACGCTTAAGATTTGCGTAAGTCTAAAACAACAATTCCTCTTATTTCAATATTGGATGAAGCAATATTGCAAAGTGACACATCATTGGAATCGTCTCTCCGAGACGCTTCCAATGACGTGTCACATTGCAATATTGTACTTTTATTGAAGATACTATCCGTGTCTATCAGTTTTGACTTACGCAAATATTTTCCGTAAGTTGTTTAGTAAAACGGTACCCTGTAATGTAAAATTGGTCAGCATAAGCGTATTTCCCATTTTTAATTATCTTTTTTGAAGCATATTCTAAGAGTCTAAGCTCTAAAGACAAGAGTAAAAATAAGTAATCGTTTGTTTACATAGACATCTGTAGGATGCAAAATATCCGTTTGGGGTTTTCCCCAACAAAAATAGATCGGATCGTGTCAACATTAACCCTTTCCCAAACGCCAAATTTTCGACTGGCCCAAATTGAAAGAGTTTGCAGACAACATTTAAAAATGTGATGAGATTGGAAAACAATCTTCTGATAGGGCAGAAAACATTGTGGGAAAAAGGAAAATTGCTCGTTACGAGCAATTTCTCCTTTTCCCACACATGTTTTCTCAAGTCGTCTGCAACAGAGTGGTCAAATGTCGTTATTGATTGGTAATGGGTTAAATCAAGCCAGCAACTTAAAAACTCGCATGTTCTCTTATAATGCATGAATGGACAAAACGACATCCCCACTTTTTAAATTTTTATGAATGAGATGCGTCCTTTTACTCTGAGAGAGGCGTTAGACTCCTTACAAAATAGTCCAGGGAGCCGTTTTATTAAACATTTATTCTAAAAATTTGCGTAAGTTCAAAACAACATTCCCTCTTATTTCAATATCGGGCCAAGCAATATTGCAAAGTGACACGTCATTGGAAGCGTCTCTCCGAGACGCTTCCAATGACGTGCCACTTGACAATATTGTGTTTTCGTTTAAGATACTAGCATGTTCATCAGTTTCGACTCACGCACATATTTTCTTTAAGTTGTTTGGTAAAACGATACCCAGTTACCGAGGCGAGACGGCGTTTTTGGATATTTGACACGCTTTCTTCGCGGAAAAAGCAGACACATCCTACAGTTTGGGTATATCAAATGTTGACAGAATGTAAACACGCAATAAAATTAACATAAGTCCTATGTCCTAAAAGGTAGTTCCTCCTTCATTTTAATCTTCATGAAGGAAATGCGATAATTTATTGTGACAGAGACGAAATGCGTGA
This sequence comes from Cerastoderma edule, assembly GCA_947846245.1. Taxonomy (NCBI): domain Eukaryota; kingdom Metazoa; phylum Mollusca; class Bivalvia; order Cardiida; family Cardiidae; genus Cerastoderma; species Cerastoderma edule. The sequence continues at coordinate 34,899,135 of OX401412.1, forward strand.
TGAATGCACATCACGGATATTTATTTGAACAAATACGCCTTTAATCCATTTATTGATTCAAAAAGATGCTTATATCCCATCTACTTATTTAAGAAAAATCCATCTACTTATTCAAAAAATCCTCTTTTATCCATCAACTTGTTCAAAAAACGCTTATTATCTATCTACTTATTTGAAAAAAACAAACGGTTTTAATCCATCTACTTATTTAAAGCTACTTAAAGACTCATTCAAACTCTGCATTTAATCAATCTACTTATTCAAAAGTACGTTGATAAACCATTTTTTTTTTAAAATAAATTCTAATCAATTTATTCAAAATTAAGCTTAACATCAATTCATAGACGTATTCAAAACATGCTTATAATCCTTTTACTTATAAATAAATAAGTTCAAAAATACACTTTATCTTCAAAGCTTCGGATACTATCTCTAAAGGTTGGGAACGCCTCTGTTTCCAGCGGCTGTAAATAGCTCCCTGCGTACGGGGCCATTCTGTTAATAGGCAATAAGTGATCGTTTCTATCCGCCTTCTCCACTGTCAAAAAGCTGGGAAGCTTATCCACTCGCCGATTTTCTCTTCGTTTTACATGTACCACCAGCTCGTCTGGAGATTTCGTCACTTCCCCGCCATTGTGTTGCTTGTCCTTTTCGACCGCCGGTTCCCCTGCTCGCTTGCTCGTTCCTCCCGCTAAGCGGTTCCCTCCATTGACGGCCACCTGTGTTTTGCCGCCACTTTCAACCGTTTTAGCTGCAACTGACCTAGACTCGGACACAACCTGTACCTTTTTAACACCCGGTGGGTTTTTGACTTCACTGGATTTGTACGGGGAAATAATACCATTCGATTTTATATTGTCCTCGTCTCCGACATTATCTCGCCTTATTGCACTTCGTATGTGATCAAATTCGCCCGATGATTGTTCGCGCTCATTGATTTTATTCACACGTTGCATACCTTTCGCTTTCAGTGTTGCCGTGTTTTCACATCCTTTCATACCACCTCTTGCTTCGGCAATGTTTCCTTCACCATGCTCGACATTCAGAGAAATGCTTCCACGATGTTTTTTTGTCAAGAATAGGTAGCAACGATATACCAACAACGAGAACAATGTGATCACTAACAACCCGTCTATTACCCAGATTACTAACATAACGATTTGCCAATTTTCTGACCACCTGGTTATATCCATGGTTATGAAATAACTGACTTCGTATCACGTTACGATGACCCCTAATATAAGAAAACACCGATATCAATTTAATAATTTCGAATGCGGATTGAATCGTTCGATTGTTTCATTGTTTGATTGAGCTTACATATATATATATCCGTCATTCGAACCTAACAGTTGTTCATAACTGGCTGTTGACCCTGAATATTCGCACCATAGTAACAGCGAACTGTTTCCAAAAACAAATAAATTAAAAAAAACACACTAATAAAACATCAAAACAAGTAATACATAGCACATATGGCGTCGTTAAAATCCATGCATCTTATATAGTTGTATCTTATGTGAATCGCGCCACGCAGTTCAATATCTAAAACAATTTAATTCCATTAACTCCTTTAAATTTGGACACACAACGCGTTAAAAACGCTAATTTTATTCCATTAGTGTGGGCAATAACAATGCAAATGAAATCGTCTTACATTCAGGCCACGCTCTTGACTCTAATCGCGTGTACCTTTGAAACTCTCGAGAGATAATGTATTTAAGTTAATCTTTGATAGCATAGATAACAACGCGGAAGATATTTTTAAGGCATGACACATGAAATGTAGGTTGGTTGGAAGATACGTGCAGTATAGGAAACATTGTCCGTTAACCCTTATAGTGCTGGAACAGACTTCATGCTTATTCCAAAACCTTAAACATCTGCTTAATTTGGATGAGAAAAGATACTCAGTGTAGCAAACAGGTTAAATCACAGGCCAGCCACCAATTTACATGGCGGCTGGCTTGGATATAACTTGTTTGCATAAGCATGAAGGCGTTTCCAACATTTAAATGTTGTTTACATATAACAAATACGAGTATATCAAATTTAAGGATAGATAGCCGTTGTCAATTTACAACACGTCTCACTTATTGTTATCGTATAACATCTGCGATTTTACTTATTTTTATTTACTTTCATTGTTTTTTTTCTAAGGTGTAATTGGGTAAGGGTTAAACACTGATCAGCACATACAGTCAAACTTGTGTTAAGAGGCCAGCCTATGGGACAGAGTAAATTGGCTGTTAAAGACAGGTTGGCTGCTTAACACAACTTGATGTACACTATAAATCTAACAATGGGACTTTCTGTTGTGGCTGTTTAAGGCAGGTTGGCTGCTTAAAAGGGTGGTTGCTTAACACAAGTTAGACTGTATATAGTTATGGTGCGGCTGTATATCTTACAACGTTAAAGGTAACTTGGATGATCCAAGCTGTAACTGTGTGTTGCTGATTAAAAATGAAATATCTACGTCTGGATCATTCGGACTAGGTTAAAGGTACAATACCTATAATCCGCCATTTTGAAACTCACTCTTTCGTCGGGTTTTCTCGGGCGTTCTCGGTTTACACCGTTCGGGGCCGGAACTATTCGGTTCAAAGCGAACAGTTTCGGCCCGACCGATGTATACCGAAGTAATCCGACGTAAAAATGAGTATCAAAATGGCGGATTATTAGTATTCTACATAAAGGATTTCGCGAAATAACTTCGTATCAATTCTTCAAATCACTGGCTTCTTTCCCACACAAAATCAATATTTGCGGCTAATGGCAAATTAAATCACAAAGTCTTGGAAACAGTAAATAGTGTTTAGCAGTTTATTCGTTAACGATACGTATTTGAAATTCAAAATGTTACTGTTATTTAAAAACATAATTCAGAGATAACAAATGGCAATAAAAAAAAAAAAAGAAACATTTACATGATGTTTTTGAAACTCGTTCTTTTGTCGGATTATTTCGGTCGTTCCCGGTATACATCGGTCAGGGCAAGAACTATTCGCATTAAACCGAATAGATTCGGTCCCGACCGATGTTTACCGAAAACGACCGAAGTAACGATGAGTTTCATAATGACAGATAACGGGTATTCCACCTTAACATATCATGTGTATTGTATCAAAAAAAGAAAAATAGTGTAATGTGCATTTTGTATGACATGTTCATGTGACTTACTGAAGTCACCATTGACAATGCAGTTTTAAGCCTAGTGTAAATCATAAACAAAATGAAAATGACAGGTTGGAACAAATAAAAAAAAAAAAATAACAGCTTGAAAATCACAATTCAGAGATTCAGATTAGACGTATAATTACCTAGCTAACATCTCCAATACTTCTCTAAAACCATTTATTATGGGTACTCTTTACGAAAATCCCGACAAGACGATTTCTCAAGGATTATACAAGGCTATATATAGAAAATACCAGATGCACTAGAAAATGACCAGATTCATAGGTTAGATTCGACGGTTATTATTAAGGTAGAACATCCTTAATTCGCCATTTTGAAACTCATTTTTTCGTCGGAATACTTCGGTTATTCTCGGTATACACCGTTCGGGGCCAGCACTAATATCGGTTTAATATGCGAATAGTAAAGGTAAAGTAAAGTAATAGTAAAGCCTTTACCGATGTATACCGAAAATGACTGAAGTAATCCGACAAAGGAATGAGTTTCAAAATGGCGGATTATTGGTAAATCGACCTTAACCAGATGGAAAAGATTACCCGACATGATTGAATGATACAATATAAACTAACTAGCTTTCATCAAAATAGATTTTTCATACATATGAATGGTTAAAAACAATAACACTTGTCTAGCATCTGTCCAAATTTTGCATGAGAAAGCGAACTTTATGTAAAATTCACAACACTTACAAAGAAACAAGATGAAATATGAAGATGAATAAAAAAGCTTATTGCAAATATGGTATGGACGGAATAATGGTATATTTAGCTGCAATATTTATCGTCTTCGCCTATAATTCATTTTAATTCACAATTTATTCTTATCAATAAATTAAAATGAATAAATAAATAAACCCGCTGAGAGAGCCCTTCTTGCATACCACTCTATTATATAAGCAGGTAAGTGAGTGATCCAACTTGAAAGGAACACAGACAAAAATAAATACCTTGTATTTTTCTTAAACGGGGCTTCAATATAGCAAAGTAAATGCTACTTTACTCTACGTAAAGGCATAGAATAGAATACGAGACACGCTGGACTATGTTATGAATATTAGCAACGTAATTTGGAAATGGTCATTTTGCTCAGTTTTGTTATGTTTATTGAAATAACAATCCCATATATTTTGCTTTAAAAACAATTGTATCAATGTAAATGACAATTTAAACAACTCTTACCAAGTAAGTAACACCAACTTTAAATAAAAGTTGGATATCCCAATCAAAGTTTTAAGACATAGAAAAAGAAAACAAAATGTAATTGGAACATTTAAAAAGTCTCATTTGCAAAATGGACGAATTTTGTTTTATATTAAATAACGAACTGTAAAGAAATCGCAATTAAAGTAAGAACAGTTTGACCATCTTGTTCTTTTACCAACCGCAAGGCTATGTTTTGATTGCTCAAAGAAGACTCGTTTGCATTGCACCAACAGTGTTCCTATCATATTGCAACGCTCAACTCAGTGTGGATACAGGAGAACACCCTCTAACTAATCCACCACAAAAAAGGCTGTTTAAAACGTCTAAAACCACCGGCATTCCGTTAGTTAGCCGGGTAATTACCTTATTAGAAGGTATCATCATCACCCCATGCATTAAGACTTCAAACATGATCTCATTGGTTTATAAAATCTTCTTTTACAGACTCATTAAAAACGAATAAATATTAATAAAACGTTCTTCATATCGAATTCCGCAACTTCCCGGAAAGGTTTCGGAAAATACCGAAAGAAACCGAACGCGAACCAAACTAAAACGAACCAATCGTTGTTCAGCAATCCGACGCCTTTTTCGTAGCTCCGCCCCCGTAAGATGGCCGCTTCTTGGGTTCAGAGGTCACGTGAGAGCGGCGTTCCTCTCGCTTCTTGTTGATGATATCGAGTTGTCGTCTGCGTTCCTCCTTCCGCTTCTTATCCGCGTCTGCGCACTCCGAGAGTAACTGCTGCGTCTCCATCTTGTGCTGGAATAGGAGCGTAAAACTGTGTAAGGGTTATAGGGAACAATGTAATAAAAACCAGGCATAACTCCGTCTTAAGTTTGGTTTCAAACTTATCATTTCCTATCTCCATCTTGTGCTGGAATGTGAGCGTAAAGCTATGGAAGGTTTGGAAGGAAAGACATGTAATACAGAACCAGCGGTAACTCTGCATAAGTTTGATTTCAAACATAGTATTTCATATCTCCATCTTGTGTTATATTATGAGCATATAGCTGTGTAAGTTTTAAAAGGAATAAAGCATGTGTACAGAACCAGCCGTAACTCTGCCTTTAGTTTGATTTCAAACTTACTATTTCATATATCAAGATCTATAAGGAGTAAAACATGTAATACAAACCCAACCACAATTTCGCCTCAAGTTTCAATTGAAACTTACTATTTAAATGGGCATTCTTTGTAGACATATACAAAACGATTTTACACAAATCGTATCGTATATCGTATCACTCTATAATAATTACTACAAATCTGGTCGAGTATTATGACACTGTATGATATATTCGAAATAAAATGTAACGCGTTTTGTCAAAACTTATACGCATGACAGAGCAGCGTTTTTTTGCTTAAGGACATGTTCTACAGTTTTATAAAAAAATAATCCTTTCATAGAATTTTCTAAATTTTTGAAATGTTTTTTAAAATTTTATTGTGAAATCAGAAATGAAAAGAAAAATGCATGTCGATGAGTTAGATTTTTTGTAAAATGACAGTTTCCATGGTAACCGTTTGGCGCAAAAATATCATTATGACCATACCATCTTCAAAGGTAATAAAATAATTTCTGGAAGGTTTATTAACACAAAAAACATGAATTCATACATCCAATACTTGATAATGCAATGGTATTTTAAAGTATTACAATTTTTGTAATCTTATCAGTTTTTCAAATTTTAGTATTTGACAAAACACAATAAAAATTGATATGCATATTGCCAAAAAAATGAAGATATTTCAAAATTTCTTTCATAGATTTTTTTGATCTTTTTGTATGTGAAGTAAAATTTATTCTTGAAATACAATATGCAAAAAAGGGTATGTTGACGAGTTAGTTTTTCTGTAAAATGACAGTTTCGATAGTAACCGTATTTGAAAAACATTTATAAAAACGACTTAAATAACTTAAATATAACTTTAAACTTGAAAAAGAAGCTGAGGGCTTAGCATGCATGAGCAATATATAATAATGTTGATAACCTTTCATAGTTTTATGGATAATATGATATTTCTTTGAAAATAATTGGCCAGGTCCCAGGCTACTATCAAACACAGCGCTTACTTACCTTTTCATCGAAAGCCTGTGCATCGGTCGGGGTACCAGGAAGATGCAAGGAGACGGACTCCATGAGTGAAATGTCCACGCTCTCTGACACCGTGTGTATTCGGTCGGGAGTTGTCGCCCTTGACCGATAGGAGTCGCTGGTGGACGGATTATCCAGATAACTGCTTGACGTTGTGGCGGAAGCTGCGTCGTCCATCATGTACGCCTCACTGTCCGTGTCTTGGTCCATTGACACGGGATCCCCAACGTTAATCGTCACCTTCTTCGGGGGCGTCTTCACCTCCTCGCTCGACTCCTGTCCGCAAGGGGGCGCTCGTGGCGACTTGATATCGGCAAGTTCCGTGAACACGGGCGACTTCTTCTTGTCACGCTTCCACTTCAGCTTCTGCAGGAACTCCACCGACTTCTGGTTCTTCAGGAAGATCTTCCGCTTCAGCTCTTTCCGCTTGTGAACCGGAAGTTTGATTCGACTCTGTGCATGCGAATAGTAGAGCGTGAAGTTGTTCACGACGATGGGCACGGTGAAGGCCACCGTCAGCACGCCACAGAGCACGCAGAAACAGCCAATAATGTATCCACCCTCCGTCTTGGGGACCTTGTCCCCGTACCCGACGGTTGTCATGGTGACCAGGGCCCACCAGAATCCGACGGGTATACTGTCAAACGTGTCGTTCTCCGTGTAGAAGATGACACTGGCAAAGATGAGCACGCCCGTGAACAAGAACACGACGAGCAACAGTAGCTCCTTGGTGGACACCTTGATCGTATACACTAATATTTTAAACGCGCTGTAGTGCTTCATCAGCTTAAAGATCCGCAGAATGCGCACCGTCCGCAGGGCCAAAAACGCCCTGAACAGGTTCCGAGTGTTCTTAGAGTTCCCGTCCGGGTCCGCGGTGACGAGAATGATGGCTGTGAGATGGGGAACCAGACACAAAAGATCAATAGCGTTCAGCGGCGCTTTGATGAACGCTAGCTTGTTCGGACAGAACACAACGCGTAATATAAACTCGAGCGTGAAATACGCCGCACACACGTAGTCGATGTACGTCATCGCCGGATGTGGCTCGGTGTCCTCGAATTTGTACTGCCCGTCTTCGTACTTCTTCCGTACGCATTGGTCCCCTGTAGCCGAGAAGTACGCCTCCATGCTGTGGGAGGCGTTCTGCGGCTGCGCGTTTGCAATGGGAACCCGGAACCAGTGGTACGTTTCGAGACAGAAGATAGCGATGGAGAGGACGACGAAAAACATGGAGACGACGGCGTATATCTGAAATATGCAAGTTTTAGAACGATCTTTTGACCTTTTAATGGAGGGACTTGATATGGGCATGTATAAACCCTTAGAATGCTGGGTAATTTTTTAATAATAGATTCTTGTGACCTCTGCTTTTCAAAACCTTAAATATCAGCTTAATTTTGATGATGAAAGATACTAGGAGTATCAAACATGTTAGATCGCAGGCCAGTCGCCAATGGCCTGGATCTAACCTGTTTGCATAAGCATAAAGTCGGTTTCAGCATTGTAAGGGAATAGCCTTGTACACGCATCTTTTCTCTTTTGATAAACTATAAGGAAATTTGATACCGAGGATTATCCTTTAAACGACTCAACGAGACGATTCTATTGAGTTATTACAAGGTATACTTTTTATGTAGATTGTTATGGTTTACTTGCCAAATATCGAAATACTTATATTCTTGACAAATTAGACATTGTTCTGCTCTATATTCTTAGCGTATCCATCCGAATTGATGTTTTCGACGGGTGTTACAAACAACTTGGAACGAAAACCATTCCAAAGCTTAAAAAATCACCTTAGCAGACTTTGATCATAAGGATCTTGGATCAAAAAAACATTAAGAAATATATGTTTAAAAACAAATCACCTTTGCCGAAGTCGAGGTTGACGGCTCTTCCAGGAACTGCCAGGTTTTAAACTTGAACTTCTCCCAGTTGGTGGTGCTGTCGTTCCAAGCCTCGATATCATTTTGTTGGGTGAAGTTATCGTCTAGGGCCGTCAGCGTCTCTCGATGGTCCTTAAACTTGCTGTAGTGTCCCCAACAACACGGCTCTATGTCCAGCTCTGTCAGACCCCAGAAATCAAGCTCCTGAAAAAGGTTTTTTGTTTTTTATGAACAGGCGGGAGTATAAATGTATTTAGACTTGCATAAAGTACATTATTTGATAAACATAGAAACGGCAAATCAATGTCAACCTGACAAAAAATTATACGGATTGTAACAAAAAGCATGCCAGACAGGGTCAGTGACGAATACTTGTGCGCAATCTGGAATGCACTTTGGGGTCACAAAAGTCAGCTACATTATAGCAAAAAATAGTGGTACTTTCTATTCATGCTTTAAGCGCATGAGAAAAAGAAAACTAGGACAAACATATGAAGTAACAAATGACTTCATAAAACACCGACGAAGAGCAGTGGGAATTAACAGACTGTATATACAAGGAAACAATGTATTTAGCCTTTCAGAAAGTGTAAGCAAGACACGGCATATGAAGTAACACACGCCTTCATGAAACGTATACAAAGCAAAACAAAATAACAGACTGTATACGTATGCCTAAGAAACAATGAATTACGCTTTTGATTACCAATGACTTCATAAAACATTGATGCAGAGCAATGGGAAATTATAGACCGAGCATACTTTAGTATGTACTGATGCACAGTCTGTAATTTCAAATTGCTTAGCATTCCCGTTTGTTTTCCGGTAAACATTATCAAACTATACTGCTCTGAAAACCGTTTTAATTTTTGAAATCAATTTCTTATGATTCCTGAAATAAATTTGTAGACAAGTGTCTTTAGTTCCTTAAAGAAGCTACACCACTAAGGAGTACATGTAAAACATACGCTCTGAAAATCAGGCACCTTTCAAGTGTACGAAAGGAGTCCCGGTTTTATTGTTTAGTTTTGCTCAAATATACTCATATCTTGTTACATAAATTCAGCATGACAGTATATTCATAAAGCATGACAGTATAATTATACATTTACAATCTATATATAAGAGTTGTCGTTAATAAGCCACAAGCATTTCATTATTGTAGTGTAGCCTGGGGTCCTGGCCAGTGCGTTTTCACCCATAAAAGAACCATATACACACGGGCCACGACCCTATGTTATGTTGTAGTTGAGAACCACTTTGCGACGCGATGGATATTGACCTTTGAGTGTGGTTTGGCTGAGAGGTTTCTCGGACATCCCTTTAAAAGATGGTATCTTACGGCATCCACCTACTTGACACACACTTATATGTGCAATCTTCGTGTACGGCATCCACCTACTTGACACACACTTATATGTGCAAATAACATGGAAACCTGCCAAATATAGTTTGATTTAAATTTTTTGAGGAACATCACATATAGAAACGCGCAATGTACAACAGAATATAGAACCGTAAATTGGACAGGTATGCTTCCAGACGAAACAAATTCAAAGCGCGAAATTGTCCCAGGCGGTGTCGTTAGAAACACACGCCGTAACGGTTGAGCGCGCTATGGATGGCTAAATCAATAACGGCATATCATAACCACATAAATTATGAATCGGCAGACCTCGGGGACGTGACCTACTCTCAGTTTGTGTCATGGATGACTTGTAAGTGTCGTTGGAACTGTCTTGTAATAGGGTTTCGTTCTGCTTCAGTAATCCTTCAGTTATTTCACGATGCCTTGCTGAGTATTTTGTTGACAAAACCAGAGTCGGTATCTAGTTTACATTGCTTGTGAACAAAGTTCTCACAAGATTAATCACTCTCGATTCTGCTTCCAAGGTACATTAACAGAACTTGCGCCGAATTTCTATTATCAAGGTTGGACCCAGACGTAAGTGTAGCGTAGCGTAGCAAAAGAAATCTCTATCAGTGATTTGACCCATTACCAAACAATAACAACATTCAACCACTTTGTTGCAGACGACCATGGAAAACAATGTGGGACAAGGAGAAATTGCTCTTAACGAGCAATTTTTCCTTTTCCTACAATGTTTCTGTCCTATCAAATGATTATTTTCCAATTTTATCACATTTTGAAATGTCGTCTGCAGACTCTTTCAATTTGGGACATTGGAAAATTTGGCGTTTGTTAAAGGGTTAAGTAATTGCACTTTATAAAGTGATGCACCAGGTATTCCCATTTTGTTAATGTCGTCCGTTTCACGCCCTTCGAAAACGTGTAGGCGGCAGAAAATTAAAACTTTGTTTGTCAATCTATTGTACTTAGGAACAAAAACTTCATTTCGACACATGGTTTAAATAGAAATTACTTTTGTTCCAATTATAGATACAATTTAAAAGTGTGAAAAAAAATAAGATAAAGTAGACCACAATTCCAGGTCGGTATAAGCACTATTATTTGTTATGTGCGAAAGCAGTCATTATTTTTTTCAACACGTTGTTCTCTGAAAAACCGATTTCGAATATTGAACAAAAGGAATTCCTGTTAGTTTTAACGATATAATTGTTCTGTCAATGTTGCAGCGTGCAACTGTTGTTTGCTATGCGATTTATTGTTAAATATGCATTACCCCATCAATGTTTGCAGAACCATCGAGTAACTTGCGTTTAGGTGCATCTGGCGCGTTTGTCTTAAAGGTGCTTGTTCACAGATGTGAGGAAATTTGAAAGTTAGGAATAGATTCCTTTAAAACTGATCAACAGCTCTATTTTTATATGATAAGCATTGAAAAATAGTCATTGGGAAACATGTGTTTTAATCCAAAATCATGACATCGCTTTTGGGATCTACATCATACATACGGTGTACTTCAATAAATTGACTCTTCCTGAAGTAATTATGTTTTCAATACCTTAATTTGATTGTATAATAAACAACAAAGCAACATTCTGTTGTTTCAACGACATCTTATTTTGACTTTCAAATTTTCTCTCCTATGAACAAGCACCTTTAAAACAACCAGTTTGGACGGGACCTAAGAATATTTTAAGCAATGTATGAAAGGGTGCTTGTTTGGAAATGATTATTGGAATATAAAAACCTGATAGGTCGAATATTTCGAATGAGTCTTGATAGGTTTAAATCCTTTCAATAGGACATTACAATACGTGTAAGGTATCATAAGAAAGGGTGCTGAACGGAAAATGATTACCATTGAAAAATCATTGATAGGCCATAGAATTCAAATGGGGCTTTATCTATACAATAGTTGTCACAAGAAGAGTTGCTGATCTTGGAAATATTATGAAAAATACGAAAATGGTCGAGAAGTCAAATAGCTTAAAAGGGACACTACATTACTTAATAGGTAGGTAATTCAACCTTCCATTCCTTTATTCTATAGACCCCTGGAATGTAGCTCCACAGAAAGGCAGATAAAAACAAATGCTTTTTGTTAGACATTTCCCCGTCTGTCGTGATGAATTTACTCTCCTGCTTACCGTACATGGTAATTTTTCAGAACTTTCATTTTGTTACGCATGTTCGTTGGTAATCCCTTAACACCCCACCAAATAAAAGCAGGTGATAAGTCTTCAAAACATTTTTTATGAACCGATTTCTCTACTAAAGCAATACTCCATTAGACCATTTCTGAATAAGAGAACAACACCGCGTACGATCCACAAGTCGTTGTTCACCTAAAATAGCGTATCTCTGAAGAAAATACATTTCAGTTTATCAGCTTCTCATATGTACACCAATTTGCCTTCACGTATGTCAATGTCTCCCGAAAAAAAAAGCAACATTTTTTTAACCATGCACAATTTGCAAAATCATCATGACTATTCCTTGATGTTTTTCACATTTACACTTTACTACACTAAATGACTAAGATTTACCTTGAAATGTTCAAGGTAAATCTAAGTCATCTAGTGTAGAAAAGGATCTTCTGTGAACGGGAAAAGGTAAACTAATACCCAGTGATGGCCCACAAACCTGTATAGATGAGTAAGCAATTGGCATCCAAGGAGCTTTTTTGATTTCTTTTTGACAAGTTAAGTGTTATCCGGCTAAGCTATATATGGCTCCATTGAAGGGACTTTGGTGCACTTTACATACGCTCGTTTTCCAAGACGATATCAGAGAGTAATATCTTAAGCAATATGGCTATACAAAACTAAATTTGTTTAAACTTTTAAAACTGTTAAATTGCTCAAATGTAAGCAGGTTAAATGACATCGGTATCCATTATAAAAAAGCCTATGACAAGAGAGTTGATCAACTAAATTACCAGATTATAAAAGTCAAATGAAATAAGACAATTGGGTTTTTTTGCACTATATTCTTGTACTTTTTACTTCTTGTGTTGGCATTTTTTCATGTTAATCATTATTTTTGTACTTCTAAATGTCTGTGTACGCAATTACGTGTTAAGTCTGTTCTTCATGTATGTGTTTATGTTCTAATTTCCTTACAATGTTTATCAAAGAAACTGCATTTGAAATTGTTTATTTACTGAAGCATTCTAATGTTATTTTGTATGATATAAAGCTTGGGTATTGTTCAGTCTTATAGCGTCAGACCTATTTTTGGTACTATTTGCCGCATGTTGTGAAAACCAGACTAATCGCAGAAACCAGGGTAGCAAAATCAATTGTACGTGTTCCACAGCTTGTCCCAAAGCCTTTACGGAAAAGTGATTTGTCCCTGAAATACACTATAGGCCTATTACAAATACAAGGACAAGTGTAGGGAACTATTTGGCCTTTACGGACGAGTGAATCAAAAGTATATTTCGTCACCCCTGTAAAACATAGCGAATCTATTCAAATCAGCCTGTGAAAGCTGTCAATTTAAAACAAGCCAATAGTCCTGTCGTAAAATATGTCCCAAGCGAATGTTTTACAATACATATGTAATCGTTCCAAGTAAAAAATAAATTGCAGATATGTACCGGCACAAGAGAAACTGGAAAATAATTTCAGAACTCACATGCAGCATGCAGTCCCTCGTCATTACTTAACAAACGGTTTAAGCTTTCTTTAGATATATCTTAGTTTTAGAATATCTTCCATAATGGAACTAATCCGCTAAGTTAACGGCTTTGAGATACGGGTAGAGATTTGACGGGTTCTATAACTACGCCATGCTTTCTATCGTAGCGGCTTGTATTGATTTCACCACCCTGTCTGCCCACGTGAATATATAAAATAAAAGAAGGATCTGCAATCAAGTACATCAGGCCGAGGCATCCGTAAAACTCAATCGCACCTCCTCGGGTATTTCCGTGAGCTGAGAAAAACATTGGATAAACCCGATGAGTTCGGTTTGTCGTAAAACTACCGTCATGGTGGCAACCTCTGTAAGTTTTCGCGGCGTTTCGGACATGCTAGATTTCACGATATTTGCAGAGGAGTCCGAATGCATTTAGGACACCAACATAAATATCGGGAGAGATCAAAAGTCCGAAATGCTGCGTCACCTTTAGACGAGTAGTGTCTTATTATTTAAAAAGAGTGTTGGACATCTTCATATCTGGTTATCCAATCTCGACTAAAATTTCTGGCATGTATATATTTAGACAACACATGCATCATCTGTCTTATTAATTTCTCCATCAGAATGCCACCAGAAATGTTCATAGTTAAACAAGAACATTATATAGAATATTAATTATGATAAACTATTGCCTTCTCTTATAGATTTAACAAGAGAAATTTGACATTGGCCTTTTAGAATTGGAAATTTTGTTGGTACACTCTAGCCTCTAGCCCTTAGTACATGTAATATGATTTAACAAATGAAATTGAGATTGTTATCAATTCCTAAAAGATGTGATTAAAAGATATTATTCGAGATATATTTCGTCATGACTTTGATCAGAGTTCTTTATAAGAAGGGGGCGTATGTTTAAACACAACTGTTTAAAGTGAATATATACCATACACCTAAGCATAAAACTAGAAGTCCGATTTCAGACCAAGCAGAAATGTATTCTGTTCACTCTTTCAAGTTTTGATATTCTTAAAGTGTTTAGAAAATATAGATAGCGCCTTCATATTGCAACTTGGAAAAAAAACAGGTTCTTAAAACATGCCTCGGATAGAGTCATGTAGTCCTTACATGGTTCTTAAGTTTCAAAAACATGGACAGATGTATGAACAAAACACATGACCAAGTAACACGTATGCTACCTTTTTAAATAAGAATTTGACCTTAACTTTCGGGAATATTTCTACAATAGATAATGCCAACCTACTTTTATCTATGCTTTAGTATGTCGTCTCACGTCGTACATTATTTGTCAATTTTCGGCGGGAAAGTGCAGAAAAGGGTAAACCGGAAATAAGAGCGCTAAATCGAAGCTGTGGCGCGCCTGTCAATAGTACGAACAAAGCCGAGGTTTGCCGAACGTTTCTGGGATAGCCAATCAAAGCATCGATCTGCAATTTTGTGTCGCTTCACCCCCATTTTAGGAATCTGGGACTAGTTTAAACTGGAAGGATTAGCAGACGACAACACTAGCAATGAATTGTTTTCAGTAAATAGAAACCATTACGACAAAAGAACAATTATATCAGTATGAGCATTGTTGTCCTTCGTTACAATGGTTTCAAAGTCTACTTCATGAACCAAGTATGGGAATAGTGTTGTAATGGAGTAGTGGTGTATAATGAAAAAGGTAAACATGTGGAAAGTAAATTCTTTTCATTTCCATATCAAAATCAATTCATGAGGATAAGAAAAATAAAAACACAGGTCTGAAAACAAACCACTTTCTATATCTGACAAAAAATGTTGGAAACGGAATGCTTTTTTTATCTTTCTAAATTGACGCAATGCTTTTATAACTCAATGCCGAACATGTATCGATCTTCTAAATGGGCCGTATCATGTTGCTAATAACCTTAAGGTATGTCTTGCCTGAATGGCCGATGTGAAATCTATACAAATGGTTCAATGCTCATTCCAAACATGAGTTCCTTTCTGCAACATAGCTTAGATGCTTTCGAAAGTAATGTTGATGAATCCGATTCCACTGACTTATTTCGTGATCACTTTTGCCCAAAATTCTTAAGGAGGCTAGTATATGTGTAATTGATAAAATTAGCATTTCTTTCTTAATTCATTCTGTTTCCAGATCAACAATCCTTATCTAAACCAATTATTTCTTACTTATTTCGGGCAAATAACCTTGCGGATAGAACGTTAAATATGGAATTAATGTTATCATCACTTACTTATTACAAATTATCAATGTACTATCATTCACTCATTACAATTTATTTATTATGCTATCATTCCCCCATTTGCAACAACATATTTACAATGATTCATTCATTACAAATCCTTTTTTATTATTTTATATACCAAATACTCGTTAGCTTATAGAACAAAATGAATGTATACTCGCATCACCATTATGCTTGCAAAATAACCTTAGCTGGCAATGTGCCTTCAAACATCATTCTATCATTCATTTTAAGATTAAGTTAACACTACAAATGCTGGATCATTTTTCTAAAAATAGATTTTTGTGTCGTCTGATTTCCCAAACCGTAAATATCTGAATGGTTTTAATGAGGGGATACTTATAGTGGCAATCAGGTTTGATCACAGGCCAGCCGCCAATTTATTTGGCGGCTGGTCTGGATCTAACCTGTTTGCACAAGCATGAGGTCGGTTCCAGCACTATTAGGGTTAATACAGGCTACACATTCAGGAGTTACCAATGAACTATGATTTGTCAACACTGTGTGAAAAAGATCCCACCAAAGACCCCAAAACAACCTTTACCTTGACCCCAGCAATATAATCACCCACTAATGAGGCGATGTCCTATCATGTATCGTCCCATTCTTGATTCTTTAGTCGATATCTCGGCATCCTCACACCCCGTTACCGCATAGTTTCTGTGAAGTCCATAGTACAATTCCTTTAGAAAGCTATAAACCCTTTACAAAACGCCAAATTCGACTGTCCAAAATTGAAAGAGTTTGCCGACGACATTTCAAAATGTGACTTAATTGGAAAATAATCTTCTGATAGGACAGAAAAATTGTGGGGAAAAAATAAAGCTCGTTAAGAGCAAGTTTTCCTTTTCCCACGATGTTTCCCAAAGTCGTCTGCAACAAAGTGGTTGATTGCCGTTATTTTTTTGGTAATGGGTTAAAGATGTTTGTTCACAGATGTGAATAAATTTAAAAGCTGAAAATAATCTCTTTAAAACTGCACAAAAGCTGTACTTTTATATGATACTCACTGTTCAAAGAAAAGTAATAGAAAAAAAATAACATCGTTTTTCTTTCTTTGAAATGTATGTACAGTGAATTAAATGTATTTGAATCCAAAAGCGTCACATCGCTTTTAAGATCTACCGCATATAAACTGTAATTACTTAGATGAATTGACTCTTCCTGAATTAATAATACTTTCAATAGCTAATTTTAGCTGTATATCAAACGATCATGAAAACATTTATTGCTTCAACGACATAATGGCTTAGCGATTTTGACTTTCAACTTTTCTCAACTGTGAACAAGCACCTTTGAAAGATTCCTATAGCTTTAGAGATATTAAGATGAAGCTTATTTTATACGAAAATTCGGCTTTAAATGTAACAATTTAATTATCTGTTTTGGATAACAGAATGTGCACTTTCAATGTGAGAATATTTTGATTCAGAACAATCTTATCTGCATGTTGTTGTTATGAATCACAGGACCATTCATTTTGACCGTGAAGCTAGTATGTATGTATGTTTGTAAATTGTTATGACAATACACTTTGTAAGATAACGTCTGAAAAAAAGTATCTTTTTATTCATATATTAATCGTGAAGGATCTAAAATGAAAGCATCTTTTGCCGAAGGCAGTAAGAATAAAAAAAAAGGATCTATCCAATCTATCATATTAAATTGGAAGCGTTGTGATAAATATTTGTTTTTGGTCGAGCATTGCTAATGTATAGGTTTCCTAATTTACATGTTGCGTTTGATCTGATTTTTAATGCACACATAGTTTATAGATACTGACATTTGAGTTGTATGTATCAATTTCGATCGTTTGAACATTTAGGTAATTCGAACGTAGACAAATGAAACCTAATCTACAAAAACAATACCAGTGAATGACGCATACAATATATGTGGCCAGTAAATTCTAGAACTTTGTCATGTTTTATTTCGATTTTATCTATTTTAAGGATAAACAAATGGATATTCATTCATCACATACTTTGACTTGAAAAGTTTATAACGTTTTCTATGCATATCGTATATTTTACATTTTATTTGTGTCTCATTCATATACAAGAGCAAACATTTGAACAAATAACTTAAACATATCAAACAAGTACATCAATCAATCATCTAATCTTTAAAAGAGACATTGAAACATAAAAGACATACACGTGTTACATGTTTATCCTGTCACTAATGTCATTTTGGGACCGATAACTAGGTGCCGTATAACATTTGTGATATCCGGCACTAACCATATAACACATGCACGTGACGAATCATGACGTCATAAGAACGACATGACGTCATTTTTTCAGCATTCTCTACTTATTTTTTGCATTTTTTCTCGTCTTTTATTTACACCTTGTTTGTTTGAAAGAATACATAATGGTAACAGGATAAATAGAATAAATGGTTGGTGTCTTTGAATGGGAAAAGTTATCGGGCTCGGCTTCGGATTATTATCCGTTTCGCCTTCGGCTCACCGGATAATATTCCTTAGCCTTGCCCGATAACATTTCCGATTCACGACATCAACCATCTATTCTATTTATCTATAATTATTGAAGAACCTGTAATATATAATGACGGACATTTTTGCAGGTGTGGGTGATCAAGGTATTATCACAGTAACATGTATGTAAAGACCAAAAACAATGTAAAGAATCCCCTGACATTAGGGGTCGATTATTGGCTAATGAGAACAAACACAAGTTAGTTGAACTTTCGACTTCAAGTTACAATTGTCAGAACAGTACTCCACTTCAATTAAACACCAATCAATCAATATAAAAGCCGTGATCTCGGAAAAATACAACGGGCGTAGGAGCGCGTCATGATGAAATGTCATAACGAATAGTAAGGTTTTTCAATCGGGACATGTCGGAGATTTCCGCCAGTCAGTCACACAGCACTCGTTACTGCTCGTGCATTTCCGTATTCTGACAACATGCATTTTCATTGGATAAACCCGATGAGTTCAGATTGGTCACACAGATGATAAATTCTGAGAGAACTCATCGAGAAGTCTCAATTTGATAAAATTGTGAGCATATTGGGACAGCTTTAACCCTATATCTGTTATACTATTATTTTATTTCACATCGCTAAAACAGTATCTTGGTTATTTCAAAATGTCCGACTCATTTTTAGGTGAGTATAACGCAGGTATTGTCCGACGCTCTTCACAGAAGTACAATGGTATATCAATAAGCATCTTTTCCATGCAACGCTTCAATTACTTACACCAGATATATTTTGCATACACTCATTGGGTTTGTCTCGTTGAGACAATCCCAATGGGTGCATATATTGAAGGGTTTAAAAAAGTAATTAAGTAGGGATAGGCAGGGATCTATGTCTTTTTTCCTGGACCTCTAAATATAAGCAGGAAAGGATGTCCTAGTGTATGTCTTCTTGCATATTCTACAAACCGCTATCCTGAAATGACGTCATATGGAGATGTATTGAAGTCAAACATCTTCATGGTCTTACATATATTTCGTACTAAAATGCATTTAAGAAGTTTGCAGAAATGTCAGAATACTTTTCGGACACCGTTGCAAATAATGTCTTCAGTCATACGTTAAGTTTCAACTTATTTATTCTACATCACTTACAAACTCTTTCAACTACTAGTAAGTTTAATCAGTCTCTTTTCTGCCCCATGGAGTCGTAACCAGTACTCGCACCGAATGTTGATAGATGAAAAGCCCCTTAGTTGACCCGCCAATCCCGGGATTTGAACCCACGACCCTCGTGTCCCGAGACCAACGCTCTACCGCTGTATTTCCGTTATGCAACACATATACAACCCATTCACAATACAAGGGTAAATTTGAGAGCCGTTCTCTTATAGAGGATTCGATTTTTATTTACACCTACGTCACTGCATTGTTTGTTTTACGTAAAATAATGCCTATGAACGAAAATATCATTTAGAACCTAAGAGTACTTTTTAACTCTTAAAAGGTGCTTGTTCATATATGTGAGGAAATTTATCAGATAAAATTGAATTGCTTTAAAACTGCACAACAGCTACACTGATATATGATACGAACATAAACTCACTGAACCCAAATATTGACAATGCTAGTCTACCAAACAGAAGAATAAACTGAATTAGTAACATAAATCATTAACATGCAAATGTAAGGCGAGAAAGGCTTTGTTTAATGACATCATTGATAACATGCAATTTAACCCGAGGGTGAATTTACTGACTTTCAACAGTTTATTTATCAATTATGCAATGTTGAATTGAAAGTTTATTTCGAAGGGAATAAAACAACGGCTAATACTGGTGCCACATTGCCCTTAATAAATGTGGCAAGACGTGCCAGAATTCTATGAATTTTTCATAAGCGTCGCCATGATAAAATCCCCTTGATAGTTCATGTGTGCATATTACAGGCGGTGTACTTTAAAAGAAAGGTAATACTTATTTAAAATGAAGCAGAAATTGCATCTCGAACTTAGTCTATGGTGTCTTCAAAAACTGCCGGAGACATTTCTGTTTGGAAATGTGTGCATAGTACAGAAGGTGTTTTATAAGAGAAGCGTAATACTCATTTGAAATGAAGCATGAAACGGCAAAATGTTACACAACGTCTGTGACGCTTTCAATAAACTGCCGAATACATTCGTGTTTGGTAATGTGTGCATATTACAGGGGTGTACTTCATGAGAACGGTAATACTCATTTTAAATAAAGCACAAAATGGCAAGTTATGCTAGATCTATCATGCTCTCATAAAACAACAGAAGACATTCGTGCTTGAGAATGCAAACAACTTTGCCTTTTGACGTAAAAAGAGAAACCAAAACGCAGCGTGTCCGACTTCTAGAACAAGACTATGATCTTTTTGTTTGTTTGGTCCTTTTTGATCGAACACTTATTTTGTCTCTTTGTTCGAACATACGTTTGGTCTCTTTATATCGAACGTTTGATTGGTCTATTTAGCACAAAGTAATGAATGACATGTACCAACCTCATATTGCCAACAATTTATTATACTTATCCACAAGGACTTTACCTACACGTTAGTTCGAGTTGGCATTTATTCTCGCAAACCCAAGCCGAGATCCGTTTTAGCCATAAATGGGATAATCGTAACCGAAGTACCGGGAAAAGCCGTGACTGACTTATCAAAGGCCGTCTTTCAAATATGCATGCACGGCTTTGTGCTTGAACTAGGGCCATTGATCGCTTAGCCATTATGTCCATGAAAGTTGATACAATAGTTTATTTATTTAAGCAGCTATATTTGTCCCTCAGTTCGATTTTCATACAGCGTTTGTAACGGATGGGTGCCGGGTTGTTTCAATAGAGTCCCCCGAGGGGATGTTCTCCTATATTGACGATGTTGGTTTCAGCTCATGGGCTATGCTATTGACGTTTACGTTCTGGTTTTTAATTACATTGGTTCCTTTGTGAGATGTGTCGATCAACTTGTTTCTGTCCCATCAAAGAGCTATGCTTACTTCGGTTCTTTTTTCGATAGGGATATCACGTAGTATTTCTTATACGTAAAAGAAAGTATACAATGAAAAGGAATAAATAAGGATGAAACGTTCTTGCAAAGAACTACAACATAAACGTTCTTAACGAAAAACGATATATTTCATTCCAACGAATGAGACTGTTGAAATGCAAATCGAAACCAATTCTAGACAGCAAAAATTAACTATGCAAAATTACGATCTCTTTGTGAAATGGGGGGTGGACCTTTGTGTCAATAGAAGTCATTGCTCGTTAACAGGAAATTCTCCATTTTCATGTTTGCTTTAATCGTTGACTGCAGATTCGCCGCAAAAATATATTGAAAACACGATTGTGTTTCATTAATAAATGTCAACTTCTTTTTTGTTACGAAAAACGACGTCGAATTAACATTTTCAAGTTACGATTGATAGAAATTAATGTAGACAACTGGATACAATTCTCTTTATTAGCAAGTTTTTCTATTGGCACAGGTGTATTTTAAGTCTTTTACATATCGATTTCATAAGGTTAAGAGAAAAGGGTCAAGAATGGAAGAACGTATGGTCAATCGTGTCTATGGAAAGTAGTTCCATTTAGAAATTCTGACTCTCGATTTCTGATGCATAATTTTGCAAATCAGAAATGATCTGGTAGAACACTGAAGTGTTTCCTGTATAGATGAATGTCCTGCTATGCTCTCAAAGTTTGTTTCGGTTGCCTCTTTTATGACTTTTTGTTTGGGGTGTATGAACACAAATACTGGTGCCTCGTCTAGATTTGACATTTTATGTACTGTTTTTCGGACGGCACCAGTACATATTGCCCCGTAGAAAAATAATGAGGCATTTCATTACAGTTTTTTTTGAGAGTCAAATGGACTATCTTGCTGATTCGTCATACAACTTAGAGGAGACAGTACTATACTTAATCCAATAGAGCCTTGATACATGCTTTATCATTAGAGTCAAAGGTTATTCAAGATCATGAAGTTGCACGTTAATGGCCTGAATGATAAGCCCAGTCTTAACGCATCGGTTTATCCAGTGAGAACACCTCTGATATAATATACAAGCCCTCATATTACTTCTTCAATACTAATGTCGTTGGACTTTTGTATTCAAATGATAATGACAAATGCAATATTCAATCAGTCATACAATCTGGTTAATGAAAAAAAAATCACTTATTATTCAAATGATGTTCATCACTTCCATATACATTGAACTACTCAACGTGGACGTTCACAGGAAATGTGTTATTGGCCGGGACAGTTAACACAACATTTTTAAACCTACATTTCATATACGAGGTGTATTTCTCAGGTCACGATAATACCCGAGTAGCTACGATTGGGTGTATTTCTCAGGTCACGGAAATACCCGAGTAGCTACGATTGGGTGTATTTCTCAGGTCACGGAAATACCCAAGTAGTCACGATTGATGTAGAAGGTGTATTTCCAAGGTCACGGAAATACCCGAGTATTTACGAGTGTGGTTTGCCTTACCGCTTGTATGATGTTTCCACACATGTTCTGGTCCGTATGAAGCTCCTCCGTCCTATAATACTGCAGCACGGACATGAAAACACCCGGATGTCGATCGAAGAAGAACTCGTCGCGCTCATGGTCCCAACTCTCGTCCGCGTCTCCAAGTACCGCGAGAAGAGCCAGCCTTGTACCCGGTATGTGCTCTAGCGTACTGCGCCACGTCTCGAACGCGGTACCACCCACGTTGATTCGTACCCGTTTATCTTCGACCGTTGGTGGATCGTCTTTTAGCCGTTTCTTTTTGATAAATTCCATATCTATGACATGCATGTGTTATATCCAGTATCCAAAGAGACGATTACATTGTACTTTGCAGTTTCTAAAACGACTCAACCATCATAAAGAAGGGAACACTCCATTTTGAATAAAGAAAACCATTTCCATTTGCCGTTAGAAATCACGTGTTCAACAAGTAATCCAATGGCTGACACAGCATTATCATGCTTAATGTGTACTTTGTTAAGACTTTAGTATTTTGTTTCTAATTTAAGGTTTTAACTCTTTGTTTTCTTGCTCTATATTCACAGTTATAGAGTACACATAGTAGTAACTGGTACACCGTTTATTTTTCTACAAGAAAAGAAACACACTTAGATATAACTTCGATACATATTGACTAAGAAATCACACATAAACCACCGTGAAATAATGCATTCTAGCCCAATATTGTATTTGGGCCAAAGAATTATCAATAATGCATTGATAATGACATCCACCTTTGTAAACAATTGATACAAAAATGTTAATTGTGTCCAATGTTTGTTACGCGACGAACTTTAAACCTTTGTTGGTATAAAAAAGAAAAGAAAAATGAAATGAATAAAATGTAGATGTCGCAATAAGATTGTAAAGACAACATCGTAACCTATGAAAAGAATTTCTCAGAATAACTATTCACGCTTTTCATTTTTAGTTCATTTCTTATGTTTTTTAATCCAAATCAATTCTGAACTACACATTAAATCAAATAAAAATGTCACTGCTGTCAAATTTGAAACTAGTTTCTGTTAAGTATCAATGTAGAAAGTGCTGGCTTTCAGTTTAACACTGGTCACATTTTCTTTTTCAATCTAAATAGACACATCTTAACATCACAATTCGGGGTTAAGTAACATTATGATGTCATACAATTCCATAACATTGAAAATGTGTCAACGAATTTGTTATTTGTCGAAAAAAAAAGCTTAATTTCAAGTGAAAACACTCTTTGAATACACGAACATACACATACACCGTAAATACTGAGCCCGATTAAGACCATCGACTTTCTCACACTAACTGCAAGTTCTGGCCACATAAAACGCCTAACATTAATCAAGACGACACGCATTTGATTGGCATTTCCATGTACCAGGTGATTACATGTGGTTATTCCACTGCGGTGAGCATTGTGATGCCGTCAGAGAGCATGGTAATGATTGGAAACACGTCGAGAGTGACGATCGTTACACACAGACGCGTTTTTGACTTGAAATGTGCTTGATTGTGTTAAGTAAAAAAGGCCAAAAAATGCGCCATTTTGAAACTCATTCTTCCGTCGGATAACTTCGGTCGTGCTCGGTATACGTCGGTCGTATACAGCGAACAGTTCCGGCCCAGAGCGATGTATAACGAGAACTACCGAAGTTAACCGACGACAGAATACGGTCTAATTCGATCATTACATACACGTATATTATTGAAGGAAATGTACTTTAATTTAATCACGTATTGCTTTAGATTTCAGTAAGTTTGTTATCCGTTATCTATTTACAAACGCAACAATCACCCTAAAACAAAGTTCAATTGTCGGAACAATTTCCTTCCTATCTATCCCTATCTTATTTTGTTCAGTAGTCAAGGAGGCTATTACGGAATATTTCGCAATGCTAACGACTTTCTTGTGTTCATTAGCAACCATAATACAGGGTCCCAAAGAGATGTATGAATATTTAACTTGAGCATGATGGAGCTAGCGTATTGGTATATCACTATGGTATCTAGATAAAAAGAGGACGCATTCAATTTCCTTCTGTTCCACTTTTGTGACTGGTCCGGATTCAAACCACCACCAACACCACTACCACCACCACAATCACCACCATCATCATCATCATCAGTAATAATGTCGCTTTGTCCCAAAAAGGCGTGTGAATATCTAACAGGAGTGTGATGGAGCTAGCGTATTAGTTTATGATTTCTAGATAAAAAGAGGACTTATTTCATGTCCTTGTTTTCCATTTGTATCACTGGTCTAGTTTCAATACACCAGCATCAACAATATTGTAAATGAAAAGGCATATTTTCAGTGTCGTATTGATAAGAAAACGATTGAGAGACGAGCCACGGGAAATAAATCGATTCAGAATTTTATTTTATCACAACGGTTTTAAATCAATTTGCGAGGCTAGTTTTTAAAACGAGTTAAGATTAGTTTGAATATCTATAGAGATGTGGACTAGGAAGTGTTACGTTTTGCTTGGCTGAGATGTTTTCTTGAATTTTTGGTTTTGAAAGATTTACGATTTAGCATCACCGCTGATCGTCCAAAGCTGTCATCAAAGTTCATATCATTATATTGGCCAAAGGCATTTATAAGCTTGTTTTTGCCAAATAAAAAATTGAAATGAAACTTATAATTTGGCACCTTCCTCTTCTTAAATATGACGTAACAATATATATTAACAAAGCAGACACCTTTTGTGAGTCATCTTAATATTATAAAAAGTAAACCACAATCGATTTAATCATATTTCAAAGCAGTTTTACCGTTTTACACATTGGATCTTATACCATCCCCTGGATAATTTCTGGTAACGGAATCACAAGAAACGGGCCCTTTTTCCTATGAAGGGACCAAAATGCAACCGTGCGTTTGAAATGATAATGGCATAATTCCCGAAGGTGTTTCTTTGAAGTGTTTTAAATGGTATTTTAATCGGAAATGCTTTGGCATACGTTTTTTAAGAGAAAAGAGAATTAAAAAATAATACGACAAAATTGTTTCTTTTCAATTCTTTATCTTTAACCGACCTCATTAAACTACTGTGTATTTTTGCTTATATTTGTGCTCTTTAGGCAAATATTTAATTACTAAGCATTTTCTTTTCAATATAAACTTCACGTAGAAAGAAATATATATACTACCAAAATTTATACGTGATTCTTGTCTCAAAAAAAAAAGAGTCTTCAAAAGAGACGTTGTATAAGACGTGCGGCAGAATAGTCAATGCAGTTAGAATTAGTTCATTTTTAAGTATCTTAAGACTGTATACAATGAATAAACAAGTATTGAAATCCAAACAGTTTAGAAATTCATCGCATACTGTGTACATTGTATACATGCTTTGAATCAATTTTGCGTTCAGTAGCTGTTTTTCATCAAATAGTATACCACAGTACAAACAGTTGATTGTTTCAAAGGTATTTCATTTTGTCTTCAAAACTGTTAGATGTGTAAACAAACACCTTTTTAACAAAATTCTATTTTGGAAATTGTTTTATGAATATTGTCCAATTTATGATTTTTTTTGTCATAATGCTTTAATTATACGTCTCTTGTAGAACGTAATATTTTTACCAAAAACGAATCAGATGTTTTGAAAACCACATCGACCCACTTATAAGAAAGACTTAACAACGTCTTAGGTTTTCGTTACAAATAAAATCTATGCGTTTAGAACAAAGTCACCTAGAATCCGCATGATGAAGCTACAAAGGCATTATTCAGAACTTTTGAATTACCCACCTCCACACGACAATTGTTTGTGTCGTCCCAAATTGAAAAGATGAGCAGACGATAATAGGGATTTTAATAAATAAAGCAAAATAAACGAAGAAATACGTCAAGTTCTCTCCTTGTCGAACAATGCCATGAGATGCCACTGAACTTCGCAAGGTATAGAGATTCTACTGTACCAATTTCTAAATGACAATTATTTGTCTCGTCCAAAATTGAAAGGGTAAACAGACGGCGATTGGTTTCTTAATAAATAAAGCAGAATAAAGGAAGGAATGTCTCATAACAGATATAGATTTTTATAAAGTAATGATTAAAAAAATATTGCGCAAATAAAGAGGCATTTCTTTTGAAACGAACAATTTCTCCATCACAACGTTTATCAAATACTGTATGCTGTAGATGTATAAAGTCAAGTGAAATGGTTTGTGAATAAACGATAATAATAATAATTATAATAAAAACGATAATAATAACTTTGATTTCCATAACACGAATTATATTCAAATCATCCACGTTAATATATCCATCAGCATTCATACACTTTGAGATGAAAAATGAATCCCCCAAAAAATATCATCAAATGACAACTCTCAGTTATCCCATTAAACTCTAACCTGTGCATATCACAATAACCATGTCACCATATATACAAACATCACATAACAGCGTTTAACATTACGTTATGTTTTATTCACCAGAACGCAACCTTCGCCTTTAATAATTCCTCTATTGCACACGCACAGGGACACACCGATAAGTTTCCAGCCTGTCGCGGGACTAGCCAGCGTCAGCACCTGTTATAATTGAATTCAATTATTCATTGCGAGTTATCACACAAACACATCGCAAATATTCCCAATTTACCGCTCAACTCTGTGCGAGTAGCAATCAGCGTCCAGGTACCGTGTCGCACTGCTGGGACCGCTGTGTGACGCTTTATATTGTCCCCCTCCATCCTTCTTACCCCTTTACCAAACGCCATATTTTCGACTGTCCCAAATTGAAAGAGCTTGCAGACGACATTTCAAAATATGATGAAATTGAGAAATAATCTTCTCGTAGGGCGGAAAATATTTTTGGAAAATGAGAAATTGTTAGTTAAGAGCAATTTCTCCTTTTCTCACAATGCTTTTCAGAGTCGTCTGCAACAAACTGGTCAAATGTCGTTATTGTTGGTAATGGATTAACGCTTATAATGCTGGAACCGACTTCATGCTTATGGAAACAGGTTAGATCCAGGCCAACCGCCAAATAAATTGGTGGCTGGCCTGTGATCTTACCTGTTTGCTACTCTGAGTATCTTTCCTCATCGGAATTAAAGAGATTTAAGGTTTTGGAAAGCAGACGACACAAAAAAATCATTTTTAGAAAACTACCTAAGGGTTAAGAAAGCATGAATTCTCCTGTTCCGCATTGTGGAAAATCTTTGACCAGTTCAAATTGAAAGGAACATCAGAAGATTATAACATATCATAAATTTATTGAGACACTAAGCACATAAGCTCATAGTTAATACAGAAAACGATAATGAACGCAGATATTGTCAACTTTGTAAATGCAATAAGGCTATACATTCTAACAGAAAGTGGTGTCTTCAATGTTATTAATAATAGAATTGAACACGAATACCTTCCCTTGTAAGAATGCCACAGCGACGAACGATTACGTAAAGTGTATTTTGAAAATGTAAGGCTTACTAATAGAAGTTACCAAACATTTTATTGGCATGTAATCAAAAGCATGTTGTATATACACTGTATACACGAACCTTATTGAAGCCTTTAACACTTGATAGAAGAAATGACCTAGTGTGTATAATCATGGAATGTCACTCATTTTAACGTAAATTGTAACATGCATGATGCATAATCGACCTATGGCGTCTATACTAGAAACAAAATATATATGCCTATATCTTATAACGTATGAACAATAAAGTGTTCGATCTGATTTTAAGAAACCATCACTTATAGAAATTATTCTTATTTTGTCGTCTTTAAAAGTATATACGTTGTATATTTTGTAAAATGACAAACACATCACTAAAAGCTGAATGCACAAGCATATCGAAAAACGAATATTGAGAAAGGTATTTAGAGATCTTCTTGAATGGAAGATGCCATTGACTTTTAAAAGATATTACATTGGATTAATCGATTATTTGATTATTTCATTGATTGGTAATTGATCAATTGATTATGAAATCAAATGATCAATAAATTGATTGATTGGTGAACAATTCACATCGGACAGTTGTGTATTGATCTAGAACGTCTGAATCTTCTGTTGATTAAAAAGGAGATTAACTGCCATTTTGGTTGGAGTGTTCGATAAAACATTTGCTTAACGACTGGCGACTGTAGAAAATCACAACCGATCGAACATTAATGGAATAAATGGGAACATTAAGCCAAGTTATTGTAGAATGCTTCAGTCATTTGGCATTTCCCTGTCATGTCCGGGTGTTGAGTTAATTTTTCTCCCAAAAAGAAGCTGTTTACGAGACAAATGAAGCAGTACAAGTTAAGAACCAAATCTTTGATGTTAAACAAAGATTTCTTTACTTGTATTGCTTCATTTCGTTAGTTTTTTTCCAACTTTTGGTTCTAAAAGAAAATTGTCGTAGAAGAGGTGTGATGTCTTTATTCAAAGCACATTACTGATGGATAAACATCATTTCAAAATGTCACCCCCTCTGAATAAAAAAAAAAGACACAATGGGTTATGTTTTCCTGAACAATTTAAAAGTTTAACCTTATTTGTTTTACATCGATCGTGACGGAAAACAAATAACGTAATAAGTTTCTTCAAATTACAGAAATGGTATGAGAATAATTACTTATTCTATAGATGGTAAGGTATATCATATAAAGCAGGTCTAAAACGTAGAAATAATTTAGAGCAATTAAACATTAGAAATACCTATAATTAACCTAAAATTGCTAAGTATACATAACTAAATCTAAAAGACCTCTATAATAACAAAGGTATAATGCAAGAATATAATAAGTGCTTCACAAACGGACAAATTAATCTTAACTGAAAATCGATATATTACCATTATATGGACAAGTGCAGAAAAAGATTTGGCATTTACGGACAAATCATTAAAACCAGATTTGGCCACCCCTGTATAGTGTTGCGCTTAACCATCAATA
This sequence comes from Cerastoderma edule, assembly GCA_947846245.1. Taxonomy (NCBI): domain Eukaryota; kingdom Metazoa; phylum Mollusca; class Bivalvia; order Cardiida; family Cardiidae; genus Cerastoderma; species Cerastoderma edule. The sequence continues at coordinate 34,928,689 of OX401412.1, forward strand.
TACCCGAAAAACAAACAAAATGGAGACAAGCAAAGCCATTTCCATCTCGCATACAATACAAAGATCGATATTAAACACAGCTAATGTGGTATGAAAACTTGTTTTCACACACTGTCGCCTATTTGAATTGCAGTTATCATCATGATCGTTATTCGGATAAGCCAATAAAGCGATAATCGCAGTTTCCGATTCTAAAACAAACTTCACGTCTGTGAACGATACCACTTATCCATTTACTTCATACATGTAAATGCCACTTAATCTCGTATGCAGAAAAAAGTGTCAGGAAATCGTCATAGCAAAAGGGAAAAATACTATAATTAAGCCTTATCTACTTTTGTCAGAATGATTTTCACAAAATATCAACAAACAATATTACATTTCATATGTTGTAATTGTCGTCTGCAATTTTATTCAATTCGGTGCAATCCCATAAAATCAAATATATTAATAAAGGGTTAAAACAACACGGCCATGATCAATGCTTGGAACCAGGACAAAATGGCGCGATAACCGGAAGTGGATGTCCAATACAAAACCGGAAACTCTGGCCCAATGAATAGCATTCTTGGTAACCTGTGCCGTATTGTGACTGGTCCGAACTTATTTACTGTGTTTAATCAGTAAGTTCTTCCCATTACTCATAAGCTTAATTTGTTTGACTCTTAATTATGCCAATTCTTAATTTTTCTGCAGGTTGTGGGGTAGCAACCCATGTCAAAATATTGAATCATGTTTTTCGAAGTTTTGTAGACGAGTACTACATGTAGATAATTCAACAAATCTTAATGCATTATATGGAAAACTTGGGCGAATCCCAATGATTGAACATAGAGAATGTATTTTAATAATATTTTTCGATAAAGATCCTTCGAATTCGAATGAACAAACACTTTTATACAAAACATACATAATGTTAAAAAACGGTGTTGATAATGGTAACGTTTATCAGGGTGAAAATTGGGCGTATAATATGAAAACAATTGTAGATGAAATAGGTTTATCGTATTTGTGTGAAAACCAATTCAACTTAATAATCAATCTTAATCCAATTAAACAAAGAATAAATGACATATTCCAACGGCACTGGTATGCATCCATCAATAACTCAATGTCGTCTGCAAACTCTTTCAATTCAGGACAGCCGAAAATTGGGCGTTTGGTTAAGTGTTTGAGGGATCAATTAGCTCCAATGTACAAATTTTACCTCCGATGAACAATTAATCAATTCCTCACAATAGTTGTACCATATATGTTTATGTTGTTGTTTTCAATAAAAGCTCGCGAGCATTATTTCATTGCGGGTTGTACTTTGGCAAAAGTGGCTTTATTTACAATGACTCTTATATGCAATTATGTTATTTTTCAAAATTTAGAGCAAAAACAATCACGAAATAGCACGAACTAAACAAAATAGTTTTCACTGTTTGTTGTGTAAACATATTTTATTGCCTAAACTATGTATAGTCATAATATTGAAATTTAGTACATAATAAGCAAATGGGTTGAGCTACAACTTAGTTACAGCTCTCCCCTTAATTAAGAGTTTTCTCTGTTATATAATAGCTAGAGATCATTGTGACCCAAAGGATCAAATGCTAATAAGGAGCAATGCATGTTTTTTGACACCACGATTTCTAAAGACTTCTGAAACACATGCATCAAAATGATGTATTATGGTGTAAGATGCTAACATGGTACTTTTAAGTTGTATCGGCGGATGAGTTTTTGATGTAATATAATTGAAATTTGGTGTCCGGCGCAGAACCCCAAATAAACTCACTTCGCGTGTTCGACCATTTCTTGAGATAAATTATATGTATTCTTTGATATGATATACATTTTTGTTCATTAGGAGCCATCTATCCTTTTCTCACAGTAGTTTCAAACGTTCTTCGAAGTGCTGCGTTAAAGTTACGTGCTTTGAAGTAAGGTGCTTACGTTTACTGTTAGCTATCACGGGAACATAATCATTAATACGTTAATTAAAATAAACTTCTAGTCTGACTTTCTCTTTTCGTAAATGAGAATTATGTTCTTCCTTCTAACGTACATGTTGTATGTATGAGATTTTTTGCTCGTGACATTAGTTGCTTTACTGATCTCGTCATTTCGAACTTCTACATATCTTCAATAAACACAACGCTGATTATAATTCGGATTTATTTGTTTCCCACGCACTTTCAAAACCTATTAAGTGCAGCAAACTCCCAGAATCCAGGCGGAACAGTAACATAATGAATGCCATTTAACACTGCACCAATAAATCGACTATATCGGATAGCAGGCTTACAAAAGTTAACCGCAAATATTTGAGTTTCAATTGGTAGGCCTAAGTGTTTGCTTAATGTCTAGGACATAAAGATCCGCTAAAAAGGTCATGTAGCAAATGAAGAGGACGGTTTTAGAAGGCGAAGAAAGTGGTAGCTAAAGCAGACGAAGACAAATGGATGGCCAAAGCAGACGAAGAAAGTTGGCGGCTAAGTTGTACGAAGTAAGTGGGTGGTTTGAGAAAACAAGAATAGTTGTCGACAAAAGCAGACGGAGAATGCTGGTGGCTAAAGCAGACGAAGAAAGTGGGCGGCTGAAGCATACGAAGAAAATGTGAGGGGCTTAATCGGACAAGATAGTTGTCCCTGAAGCAGACGAAGAATATTGGCGGCTAAAGCGGACGAAGAATGCTGGTGGCTAATATAGACGAATAAAGTGGGCGGCTAAAGCAGAAAAAGATAGTGGGTGGCTAAAGTTGACGAAAAGGGTTGGCGGCTAAAGCAGACGAAAGAAAACAGACGGCTTTTAAGTAAATAACGACAAAATGGTTGGATCATCAATAATCATGATGGGAGACTATAGAAACCAATCATCATTGAAAAGCAAGAGAAACTGTTCGTTGTCCTTCTTTTAAAGCTAATCTGTGTTCGAGAAGACATGGACTTGTTAAATCTTTTATGTTTTCCTATTGTGGTCCATCGCAATTTTTCGACATGTTTTCTAGTCACGAAGCCATATTGTATGACGAAATAAACAGTTATGAAGTAGTGCTTACTCTTTTTTAGGAACCGTAAAATAGCTTCCCGAATAATATACCAGTATACGGCTAAAAAGAAATGTCAAGCTCAAAGACGCTTGAGCCTCACAAACTTGATTAGTTTGTTATGGAGGAGATATACACAACATTATGAGGTCATATAACGACAATCGATGCATCTTTACAGATCATAAACATACAGATGCCATTTCTAATTGGGACATCTCTGGTGATATTCGTCTGGTTTATTAATAGACCTAGTTGTAAAGGAGACATATCAAGAAACATCAAGACTTTCAAAATTCATCTCCAACCAGATCGTTTCATCCTAGTTTTCATTCATTTTAAATTTACATGGTGGAACAAAACAGAGCCTCGTTCAAGAAACAAGAAGCAAATATGAACTCAGTCGCTGGTTCCTGTCTCATAGTCTCGCAACATTGGGGGACAGAGGAACCAGCAATCCATCATTAGCATAGAACTGGTCCCTCGAACACGACACTGGACATTTAGCCGCGCGTTGCATGTCGGGTGGCTCACATTGCGGTGGCTGTACGCACGTAAAGTTCAATATTGACTGTTATTGATTCCAAGTGTTCCGCTTACGGTCTTCAATCGAACGCTCCTTACAACCCTTGAGGCTCCACTTGATTCTTCGATCGGTTTGGGTGCAATCCGAACTAATGACTTCATTGAGTCGCAGCCACGTAGGAAACAATGTGTGTTTGAGAAGGGGTGTGGCAAACTCTTTCTATGAAAAGAATGGGTTCGGAACGAATATACTTACATGGTCATTGACGCAATAAAATTTGTTTTACATGCTCGAACTGGGTAGAGTACTAACATGTAATCCATGTAAAATTTGACCCTAAATACAAGTTTTGCTATATCCAGAGGAGCAACATTTCTTTTTCTTTTCAGTTTTTTTATTGTTACATATATCGACGAATTAATTAAGAGCATGACCCTGCGTACCCTCTATCTAACTTCTTTTCCTACGCCCCTGAAGTCGATTGCTCTATAATTCTTTGTTAGTAAAAAGAAAACTGCTGTTGGGTGGTTCAGGTTTCAATACTTCATCATCATGAATAAGTTTTGATATATAAAGACTTCTTTTTATATACTTAACCAGGGGTGGCAAAATCAATTGTGCATATTGCCCAGTTTGAAATATACGATATAAACATGTGTCCTGTAATACGGTCAAGTATAAAAAATATGTTGCATTTATAGACAAGTAATTGGTTATAAGATTTCGCAACCCAATATAACTATTCGTATATTTGAGATGTTAGAAATAACAAACATTCTAAACACATTCCTAATAAACAGTGTAAGGTATTTGTCCTATAAACCGCATACGATATTTTAACAGCATGAAAAATTAAGTTTACTTTGTGGTATTGAGGGAATATATTCGGATGAAAGAGAAATTGCTCATAATGAGCTATGTCTTCTTTTGTCACAACGGTTTCTTTTCAAGACGTAATAAAACGAGAACAAATTGAAAGATGAGTCCCGACTCGTAACAGCCTTCGAACCATATCTTAAAAATAATTAGTTCAATTGTAAAACGAAATCTTAAAAGGCTACTTATTATTTATGAACTTTCAGCACACAGTTAAAAACGCTTTTAGACACAACGGTTTATCTCGCTGAGAGAAACCAATTAAGACCGTCCGTATGTGTTAACCCTTTCCCAAACAAAAACGACATTTGACCACTTTGTTGCAGACGACTTTAGAAAACATTGTGGGAAAAGGAGAAATTGCTCGTAACGAGCCATTTTTCCTTTTCCCACAATGTTTTCTGCCCTACCAGATATTATTTTCCAATTCCATCACATTTTGAAATGTCGTCTGCAAACCATTTCAATTCGGGACAGTCGAAAATTTGTTGTTTGCGAAAGGTTTAAGCGTAATAATTACGAACGTGCTATGATTCAAAGGTGCCTGCTCATAGATGTGAGGAAATTTGAAAGTTGAAAAATAGTTTGCACAACAGCTGTTTTGTAATATGATAAATACTGAAGAGGAGTCGTCGGAAGCAAATTCATATCGTTTTCATTTTTTTTAAAGTATGTATACATTGAGTTAACATTTCTTTTATCCTAAATTGTGAGATCGCTTTTGGGATCTACCGCATACAAACTGTCCATACTTAGATAAATTGACGCTTTCTCAACTAACCAAGCTTTCAAAAGCTTCTTTTCATTGTACATCAAACAACAATACAAAAACTGTATTGCTTCAACGACTTTCAAATTTTCTCTCCTGCGAACAAGCACCTTTAAGGGAAAGACTGGAAATAAAAAGTATGCATTTTCTTCGAGATGCGTGTACTTAAAGCTTCCACGCATACATATAAAGATCCAGAACGTGAAAATCTGTTTTCATTTGTAAGTTTAAGAACATTTCATAACACACCTATAGTACTATTTCAATCTAAAGTTCTAAACCTAATGTAAGGAAATTGAAATTATAAGCATAGAGCTTTCGTCTAAATCAAATTTGCAATAATCAAGTGACGTCTTGTCAGTTTAAAGAAAACGCTCTTAAGAGCCCTAGCCTAGTGCTGGAGAATACAGGAAAGGTGTTACACAACAGAACATTTATTAAAACAATATTAAACCCCAGACAAAAGGAAGAAAACACTTCGTATGCGTTTTACCAAAGTCAAAAAAGGATACGATTTAAGCTCTATGGCGATTGGTAATCAATTATGACCCAATTGCATTGTAAACGTCGCAGACATATGCTTAACCCATTACCGAACAATAACGACATTTACCCACTTTTTTGCAGACGACTCTGGAAAACGTTGAGAGAAAAGGAGAAATTGCTCTTAACGAGCCCTATCAGCAAATCATTTTCCAATTTCATCACATTTTGAAATGCCGTCTCCAAACTCTTTCAATTTGAGACAGTCGAAAGTTTGGCGTTTGGTAAAGGGTTAAATTGCCACCGTCACATAGACCGACGCGCTTTAACAATGCGTAATGGCTGCTTCTAACGATGTTAACACCCTTCTCCTTTCATGCACAATATGCGAGGTAAAATAGAGGCACTAGGGGTGGCGAAATAGACTTTGATTTATTTGTCCGTAAAAGCAAAATCTTTTTCTGCACTCGGCCGTAAAATGCAGTAAAGTTCGCAGTTGTATAATTGTCATTTTGAGTGTTGAAACATGACTAGGCAATTACGGTTTCAGGAACATTTACATTTCCTTATAGGACCGAAACCATATTGAAATGAAATTAGAAATTCATCGAAATGAGCATTTTCTTTATTTCGTCACAATAAGTCAGGTGTGGCAAAACAAATCTCCGTACAGCCAAGCTTGTTCAAAATCCATAACGAACAAGCGATTTCTTACTGAAATTTACTATTAAATCATTATACGGACAAGTGCAAAATAAGATTTGGCATTTACGGACCGTTTAATCCTAATTAGATTTCGCCACCCCTGTACTTTCTAGTATTTTTCTTTCAAATATAATGTACGTGGGTATACGAAATTTAAGTGATTGATGCCCGTCATATATTGTCCTCGTATCAAAGAATGGGAATAATTGATCGAATATTTCCAATCGAGTTTATAATTCAATAATGGCTGTCAGGCCATTGTAATTGTAACGCTGCGCTCGTCCAATTAGCAAGGCCTTAAATCAATAATGGTACAGTTATTGGCATGTCGTCCCATAGGGAACTGAACCCGTGCACCACATCCAACTGCAATCGTAACTACTCGGGTATTTCCGTGATCTGAGAAATACACCTCGTTCATCAATTGTAACTACTCGGGCATTTCCGTGATCTGAGAAATACACCTCGTTCATCAATTGTAACTACTCGGGCATTTCCGTGATCTGAGAAATACACCTCGTTCATCAATCGTAACTACTCGGGCATTTCCGTGATCTGAGAATTGCACTTCGTTCATCAATCGTAACTACTCGGGTATTTCCGTGATCTGAGAAATATACCTCGTTCTTCAATCGTAACTACTCTGGTATTTCCGTGATCTGAGAATTGCACTTCGTTCATAAGTTTAGGGTTACAATTTTCGGTCAAATCGTCCCCGGCTAATAACACATTTTTAGGAACGTCCACGTTGAGTAGTTCAATGCAGAGACATAGATAACATTTTCTATGTCTCTGTTCAATGTTTATGGAAGTGTTGAACATAAATCAAAATCATTTTCTTGGTCGGTAACTCAAACGAAAAAGTCAAATCATAAGTTGTAATATATGTTTGTTTCTTTAATAAAATTAGATGACTGTTAAGATATTGCATTTTACATATATATTTTTTTCTGCGAATAAAGCTTTAACCAGAGTTTAATCTTGAATGCATATACCTTTTAAACTAATGAATAGACTCATTCGTCTGACGAAATAGAGAAATGAAAATGAAAAGTGGAGAAGAGGGAGAGCGTGAAAGAGAGGGTAGAGACAGACAAACAGACAGACAGACAGACAGACAGACAGACAGACAGACAGACAGACAGACAGACAGACAGACAGACAGACAGACAGACAGACAGACAGACAGACAGACAGATAGACAGACAGACAGACAGACAGACAGACAGACAGACAGACAGACAGACAGACAGACAGACAGACAGACAGACAGACAGACAGACAGACAGACAGACAGACAGACGAGAAAGGGGACAGACAGACAGACAGACAGACAGACAGACAGACAGACAGACAGACAGACAGACAGACAGACAGACAGACAGACAGACAGACAGACAGACAGACAGACAGACAAGGAGAAAGACAGACAGACAGACAGACAGACAGACAGACAGACAGACAGACAGACAGACAGACAGACAGACAGACAGACAGACAGACAGACAGACAGACAGACAGACAGACAGACAGACAGACAGACAGACAGACAGACAGACAGACAGACAGACAGACAGACAGACAGACAGACAGACAGACAGACAGACAGACAGACAGACAGACAGACAGACAGACAGACAGACAGACAGACAGACAGACAGACAGACAGACAGACAGACAGACAGACAGACAGACAGACAGACAGACAGACAGACAGTGGAACAGAAAGAAAATTGAAAGAGATACACACAAACACATATAATTTCAAAAGAGCCAGAGGCCAATGGAGAGAAGATAGAGGGAGGGCGGTGTACAGACAAAGAAGAGTTTAGACAGAGGGAGGAAGACAAACAGAGAAAGACAGAGACAAACAAAGACACAGAAAAGCATACATAAGTACGAACATATATGGCCATAGAGACGAGACTTCAAGAACTGAAGAAGAGGAAGAAATAAGTCAAATAGGTTCAGCGAAAAAGAAAGACAAGCGAATAGAGGTGTTGGTGTGTTTCTTATGATTTAGGGATTCTACTGGGTCGTAAGGTGCTTGTAATCAAAGAAGCGTTCTTGACAACCAAAAAGTAAGTAAAATAAGATATTTATTGGCTATTTACCGGTTATCTTAAGGTAAAACCATGTGTTTTATGGACTGGTGACACTAAATCTTTCCAAGATTCCGATTGATAGTGTTTCTTGTGTGTGTATCGAAAGCTTATTTGAAGGACTCGGTACTAATAAGTGTGCATAATGCCGGATGTAGTAAAATTCGGATAAAATGAAGTGTATCAGTGTTATATAGACATCACTTATATGAAGATATAGTGAACTTTTCTCTTCATGGGTTCTACAATTTAGATATATTCTTATGAATTGACATTTCACAAAACGTATATCTTTCATAGCTAGTGACTTTGTTTACATTTATTTTATTTATCTTGTTTGTTTTACATCGACTGTGAAGAAAGCTTAAAGCTTGTTCAAAAACGTTCTGATCATTGTTCCCTGTATACTAAACCAGTACTTGTGCCAATTTCATGGGTTAGTCTAAAAAAATTTCACCTCACCTAACAGGGATTCGAACCCGGGACCCTAGGTACAAGAGTCTGAAGCTCTACCTCTGCAACTGTGAACTATGTTCAGTTAATGATACTCTCTATGTTAAAGGGACTTGTTAATTTGGAATTATTTTATACATGTATATATGTAATAAAAATTTTCTTTTTTCAGTTCTAAGATGATTAAGTGATATATAGGTTATACCCACACTTAAAATCCATTCAAAGAGAACTCATCAAAGATGGCCTCCTTGACAGGGAATATGGATCCAAAAATTGCTGCTTTGTTGGCAAAAATGGAACAAAACGAAAAGAAACCAGAGCTGCCAAAACCAAAGGATCAATTGAAGAAGACACCATCCACTATTGAGGAGTTTATGATACATGAAAATCTGGTAAGAACACTGTTATGGGTGTATAGATATCATATACAGCTTGAAGCATACATTAAGACTACCTTTGATTACTCAACAACATAAAGAATTTGTTTTACTTTTTTAACAGATTCTTTGAGTTGTGTTTTGAGATATCAAACATTTTGATTACTTAGATTCTGATCTGATTTCATTTATTCATATCCCCAAGTACTGGTTGTCTCCAGGAAGCAGAATCGAAAGTGACTAATCTAAGTTGTAGGAACTTGCTTCACAACCGATTTAAAATTTATAAGTTTAACTAATTCAGCAATAGCCAAAAAATGTTAACACAAGACTATATGCCTTTTCCCTATGCAGGAGGAATGGCCACAAAGACTGACATCTGAAGGACCCATGGACATCCAGGACGAGGGCCTTCTTTTGGGGAGTAAACAGGATATCTCCGACATCCTTAGGGATGCTGCTCGTATCCTTTTATATGTAATAATTTAATAGACCAATCAATGAATTGCCATGCAATACACATAAAAGTCATTTATAATGGTTAAGACATTTCAAATAAAAAAAATTGAAAAAACAAAAAAATTATTCAGCTGCGCTAGTTCAGGAAAAAAGCCTTTGGTCTACTAAAACTCATGCAGAAACAAGAAAGGGAACAAGTTATTTTTTGTAATCCTTAACACAAGTTTAGCCCTTGGTCTTCACATGTTGGAAAATATGTCCAATAAACTAGATAAACTCGAGAAGACCCTTCACTTCTACGCCTCCCAAATTGTGACGGAGGACCAGAGAGAGTCCAGGCTTCAAGACGGGTTGTTCTACTCTCCCTCACGGAGTAAGTTTTGTTCTGACGGTTTCATTCTTTATTAGGATTTTGATAATGCATCAGCATCTAACCAAGGTTAGAAAAACATACAGCTAGACTGGGTCATGAATCCAGGACCTTGGCAAACAGCGCAAATGCTCTACTGCCCAAGCTATCGAGCCTGCTTACACATTAACTCTACTTTATATACTGAGACACCTATAACAAGCATCAATTCAGTTAATTTGCCAAAAAATGACTCATAATCAATTGAGAAAGATCCCAAGCTTTACCATTAATGAGGGTCTGTTAAATTGAGTTGAACCATTAATATTCAATAAGTCAGATAGGGGACAGCCTCTCATGTGAATCCAAATCTACCGCCCCCCTAATTTTAACCCATTCAGAGGTGAACCATGTGATTTCAAGCTCAGCATTCTAACCACTTGGCCATTGAACTCGACATGTAGACAACCTTAGTTTGAACTTATTCATTTTTCATTGATTGTGAAATGAGTTCTTTTATCTTAGATCAATCATTCTGGATTCTGCTTCCTTGATAAATAAAGTTCTTATGCAAGGTTTGGATTAATAAAAGGGTGCAAGGAAGATCCTGCTACTTACAGGATTTGAACACGCAAACCTTGTGTGCTGAGAGGGACAACTAACCCATAGACCACTGTACTACACAGCTTTAATTCAAAATGATATTTTCTGAAGGGTTGATGATAAGAATTATAAAAGCTCATTCCTTTTTACCTTGAATTGCTCGCTTGAATGTTTGTAAAATGTGATGTTAAGAAACTTAGTGAATTTACTTATAAAGAATGTATTCATATTTGTATTTCCTGTATACAAACTACAAATGTGACAACTCATTGATTGAATCTCATTTCAGCTTTCATAACAGAAATATCTGAGTCAGATGCTGTCAAGTCCCATCACAGCTCAAAAGGACACAGGAGTTTGGTAAATACATTTATTCTGCTAAAACATGAGGAAATGGCTCTTGAAAAGTGACAATGTTAAGTACTATACCAAACCATTGTTATTAGTAGGAGTTTGTAATTAGAGGTGTATATTTTGTTAATAGGGACGTACAAAGTCCCCTAATAAAATAAACACAAGATGACATGTTGTCATCAAACTGTATAAGGATCTCCTGGAATCCGTTTATGCCCAACAAAAGCGGAGGCAAACATCATTGGGAATATGCTAAATCTAAGAATTCATGAGCCTTATTTAAAAACATTTATGAGGTTACTACGATACCAAATTTTGTACCAGGATGGCAATGAAGTATCTACATGCATTCCTGATTATAACCCATTATTCAAAAGTAAAGCTGTTGTACAGTTTTAAAGAAATGGTTTTTTAACTTCCAAATCTCTTAACATCTGTGAACAAACCCCTTTAAGTGTTTAAGCAGCAATTGGATTTTGTGTGTCAATTTCTGAAGCATTATTTGGAAGTGCTATATACTTAAGATCGGGAAATCAAACTGCCAATATGAATGAATTTATTGACTTGTTTTGATGTTTAATGTTTTTTTTGTTGTTACAATTATCATAGAACTTTATCATCATTGATATGATTATTATTATGTAGGCAGACCAGTTTAACATGAAGGTATACAGTCTGTTGTGATATTTTTGTGTGTAAGTCTGCTTTTAGAATACAAAATAGTTTAACTCATGATTAAATGGTTGTTAGAATGAACAATAATTCCTTATCTTTCTTTTTAGTTTGGCTTATTTGAAAATGAATACTTTTTTTTTTATCCCAAATGAAGCAAGAAATGGAGGAAACTGTTAGTTTAGTTTAAACTTATTCATTTTGAATTTTACATTGACAAAGCTTGAAGCTTATTGAATTCACACTCAATGACTGCTTCCTGGATACTGAACCAGTACTTGCGCAGATTTGTGGGTAAGTCCCCGCAATTTTCACCTGGCCAAATGGAAGAGGAAACTCTTGTGTAAAAAGAAATAAAAGGCTCATGACAAACAACTTTGATAGATATTTTGACCCATACCTCCATATGGAAACTTGTAACTGGTCACTATCTTAAGTAACAGCAGACAACAAAGAAGCCTGATAATGACATGTTTTTCTTATGTCATTTGGTAGAAACCATTGTGACCAAAATGATAAATTGCTCTATAGAGAGAATTGCTGTGATTCCTTTTTGACTTTAACTTAAAAAGATTTCATTGCATTGTTTAACAGTTGTTTTATTTTTTATATATTCTTAAACATGCATGAACATGTAAAATGTTGATAACATGAATATAAAATTGATTAAGCTTATTTACACCTTAAGCATGCATGTTAAATGTTGATTAATCTAAATTAAAAATTGATTGAGCTAACTTAAAGTATGGCTTTGTTTTATTTTGGTTTGTTGAATGTGGAATGTCTAATTCAGGGAAGTGTTGTGCATTTTTCATTGATTTGAATCATCTGCTTTTGGGTACCAATTACTATTTTAACTCATGTAAAACCCCTCTTTCCTTTAAGAACAATAATTATTGTTCCAAAAGCAGATGTTTTCTTATAATGAGCATATCTCTAATTTTGTCACAATGCTTCTTCTTACTTATAGTTTAGAATGCAGATTTTGATAATTTTCAATTTTCAACTATTGCTACTCTCAATTTGAACCAGTCACAAATCATATAATTTTGATTACCTTCTACCCATGTACATTGCTTGTGTTTTTGCTTTTGTGATTGTGTTTAGTTAGTTCACCCTAAGGTTTGACTTACTGTTTTTTAAAACTGTTGTATAAATGTTATATTACTGAAAATAGGGTTAACCTACAAACCAGTACCATTTTGTATTGATCTGATTATACTTGTTTCAAACTTGCAGACAGCTGATTTATTCAAATTTAGCGCCTATGCGGAGAAAGAAGGGGTTAGGCGAGGCATGATATCGGTATTGTTATAAAGCACATGGGCATTTTGATTTCAGGGTTATAGGGATAGCTTTTGTTATTCTATCTTTGATTATATAAGATGCACAGCCAAAAAGGCAAACAGGGTGAAAATAATTTCAATCTTAAAAGTCTCAGGTCTTAGATAAATTCAAATATCTTACATTTGACTTGCGATTATCTTTGTAAACTATTTCCAAGTTATTGACACAGCTGAGGAGTTTACATAAAACACTCCTTTTTGTCGGTTCCAAAAGCATAAATTTGGCTGTTTTAAAGCTTAAATTTGTTGGCCATGTTAGGTAAAAAATTTGGAAATATTGGTCTTCTAAGGTTTTGGTATTTTGTATAAATCAGTGGGAAATGGTATTCAATTTCAATGGTGTTTTGAGAGCACATTCTGCAAAATCTGTTTTCTCTGGTGTATAATTGAACCTTCCTGAAAATTTATTCATTTATGATATATTTATTCTCAAATCTTCATCATGCAGAGCTTAGTTGACCACGACAAAGCGTCATTTTAAAGATTTTATTTGTGTTCTGTGTTTGTTTGGGTGTGGATTTGTTATTTGGATGATGGGTTAACATTTCTTCAATCATTTGTCTAAAGTGTTTTTTCTACAGGTTAAGCTTCATCAAATGGTGTATATATGTATATAATCAGATGGAAAAAATATTTTTTTATCTTTCTTTTTTTCTTCATCATTTTATCTTCAATTATAAAACAAGACTGTGAAATTAATTTCTTTTTCTTAGCATTATTTCTTAATTCTGGTATGGGAATTATTATATATTTTTTTTAAGTATATATTCTTGCTTATTTATATTTTACTATTCACACACCAAAACCAACTTATATGCTTTATTGAAGTACTTACAAGGAAAGTCTATAATAAATATAAATTCCAAATTAAAAGAACAGCAGACTTCTAAGATGTCTTAAAAAAGCACTTTCTTTGCAATACTGGCCAATAACCATTGTGACAGAAAGGAGAAATTGCTTTTTAATACCAATTTCTCCTTTTGTGTCACAGTGGTGTCTGAATATCTTCTCCTGCAAATTCATAAATCTTCATGACCTTGTCTAAAGAAATAGCGCTAAACTTATCTCCGAACATTTCAGGACTTTGTAGATTCTCTGTTGGAGACGCGTAAGAAGAGTCTCGAGTATTGCCAGTGTCCTGGTTTTCGACACGGAGAGTTGATCGAACTTCCCGGGCAACTGGAGTCACCGCCCATACTACATAGAGTCACGAAGGCACAGGACTTTAATGTAAGGGAATGATAATTTATTATTAAAATTATTTTAATCAGAGACCCCTTACATACTTGCCACTTAGAACCACTCAAGTCTGATAAAACATTAGGCAAACAGAATAGATGGTTAATCATTGAATGAAATGCTATCTGGCAAGGCGAAGGAATATTGTCCAGTGAGCCGAAGGGGAATCAGTAAATAATATTTTCAATATTCTGTTACCTTTATGGATTCAAACAAACAAACAAAAATGAAAATAAGACCAAAAAAAGAAACGACACTTAAAATCAATATTAGGCAATAGTAGACAAGAAAAAAAAGAGATAAACATTACATCATATCACGACGTCAAATGTGACATCAAGATTTGACTTGTGACTGCGTGTTATATGGTTAGTACCCAATATCATAAATGTTTTATGGCAGTTTGTTTTCGTTCAGCAAATTGCATTAGTGACAGTGTAAATTCCCTTAGTCAGCTAGGAGAATACCGCTCATGAAAATTCAAACCTACTTCTACCGAAATTTGAACCTACCTGGAGATGGGGTTTGTAAATTCAAGTTCTGTACTCTAACCACTTGGCCACATAGGTTTTGAGAGATTATAATGAATTTGTATCTAAAAAAGACTACAGTTGTATCTTTTTGTATTTTCAGCCTGGATTCAAGAAGTTCTGGAAGAAGCTGTTTTTATCTGAAGCTTCGGTTGCCATGATGCAGGACACATTTTGGTGGTTCTTTTTGAATAAGTTTGATGTAAGTACTTTTTCTCTGTTTTTGTTTTGGGTTTCATCTGATGTATACATTTTCTGGTTATAATACAGCTTTACTGCGTTCTGTTAAATGACACTCCAATGAAACCATTGGAGCAGGCTCCAGCCTGGGACATCTTAGTAAAAAGTGCACCACCAAGTTCCTTCTTTCCCTAATATTTTAGCTACTTACACTATTTACCAAACAACAAGTTGAAAGACTTCGTAGAAAACACTGAAAATTGCAAATCATTTATCTTGGATTTTAATTATCATTGGGGAATTATTGAGAAATCAATTTTTTTTTTTTAAATAATTTCAAAAGCTGTTTTGAATAGATATATGCACTTTTTGGATTACTCTGGTAAAAAAAAATTATTTTCTTTCAAAATAACTTATATTTTTGAACTTATTTACGACCAATCATATGGTTGCTTGCATGTAGAATAACCTGAAAATAATGTTAACATCTTTCTTTTAAAGTTTAATTGTACCATATTTACTTTCCCCAAAACCAAGCATAGATAAATTGAAAATGGTCATTTGTTAAGTAATGAGGATTGTTTAAATCACATTTTAAACATTGGTTTACACACAACACTTGCTGTGGAAAGGTCCCTTTGGAGATCATTACATAACCACAACCATTTACATACAAAATACCTCTCATCATGCACTTATAGCAAACAATTTATGAAACCAGTATGATCAAAGAAAAAGTTGTTCACAACTTTCATGTTTTATGGCAACAGTTTCTTCCCTATAACTCAATGAAAATAATTGAATCTTTCAATTTGGACCAGTTCAAAAATCCCATCCAAGAAATCAGTTAATTACCTAATTATGATATCTGTCTTGTATTAAATTTATGCTTAAATTATTATCAAATTATTAATTGTTAATTATTTGTCACCACAAAAATCTTATTTCAGAAGTCCAAGGCAATAGACAAGAATCTATTCTATGACAGAATAGCGGACAGCTATGTAGCCCTGTTTACAAGTATCAATGAAGATGTTAAAGACAAATTTTTAGTGGTAAGATCCTATCAATTACTGAATTCCTTCCTATCCTACTACCAAATTACGATTTCTTTTTGTAATTGGTCAACATCAGATCAACACTTTCTTTGGATTCAATATATGTTCAGTGACCCTGAAGTGTCTTGCCGATGGACCTTCCCACAAAACCATTGGCCCAAATGGGGATCAAACACTTGAGGTACAAGTCCCCACCTTAACCAATTGGACATGCAGGACCGTGTATGTGTTATCAGAAGAGAAATTAATAAGCCTCAAAGTTCTGTCACATTTGATAAATAAGCAGGGCTTTTTTTTCTTTAACTGGGAAGAGTCCCAAGCCTATTGAATTTGTGAAATTTTATCGCTGAAATTGCTGAATTAGGAATCCTAAAAGCTGGTATGATCATGAGATTTTGGGAAAACTGCATGATTTTAAAGAAATTTCCAATTGTGAAGGTGTCTTTTATGTGAGTCTGTTATATTACGCATAAAAGCCCTGATAAGTTTTAAAGATATAAAAGAAAAATATTCATCTTATCTACAGTACTATCCCGACTGCCTGTCTCAGGCTGTATTCTCCGCCTACTGGGAGGCATTTCCAGAGTCCAGATCAAAGTTTGACGAAGCTTTCAAACAGGATCTAATCAACACTATCAGTGAATGGACCACAGGTGAGTGAGTCATCATATGTAACTATAGGTATTACCGAGTTTTAAAGGTACTATCCTATAAATTGAGATTTAAGTCTCTTTATGTTAAAGACAACATAAAATTATATAACTAATACAATACAGACTTGAAGAGTTGCAGAAAACTAGATTATTGATACCTTTCTCAAACTGTTTTGTAGAGAAACAGAATATTTATCTGGCAGAAAAACTAAACTATTGCAACATTTGATTTGGTAAACAGTGATCTTGTCTCAGAATTAGCTAATATGATTGACAGTATTTTTGAATATCATCATCAAATGGTTCTTTACATGCAAATACCTTATTTCTATAATGCAAAATCACATGGTAATGATCAAACATAACTTTAAGCTATATTGAGGACTATAAAATCAGAAATCTATTGTGAGTTGTAACTCAATGTACGAGTTATGACAGTTTTCAGTTTAGCCCTCTGAATTCACAATGGTTGTCCACAAAAATAGTTTCTTCAATTTGTCAAACAACATACTCATGAAGAAATCAAAATCTAAACAATTCTTCAAATTTTCAGGTTTGAAACCAATCCCTGGTACCTTTAAGGGCTGGAAAGTGAAGCGCCTGGAATCCAAACATACGAAAGGTTTGGAAAAAGAGACGAGCAAAACTGCCGAACAGATCATGCATGCTGCTGCATTGAATAAAGAGAGTAAGTGGAGATAAAGTAAAGAGATTGGATACAGACTGGTTGAAACATGCTCTTTTTTATCAGTTCATTCCAACTTTATAGGTTCCTTCAAATAACTTGATTTTGTTTTCAAGTAAATATAAAAATATGAATTTTTCAATTATTTGACAAACAAGTGTTTCAAATAAGAAAAAGGTTCTTTTTTCATTTTTTTTACCTTGTTTTCTTGAATACTATGCAACTTGTGTTTCTATATATTTGTTGAATTAAATATGAATCGGACGATTGAAGTCAATGAATTGAAGAGAAGTCAATCACTAACAAAAATAGGGTTAAGCTCATTTGATTTACCCCCCTTTGTTGCAATTATAAACAAATATTCATTTTTAAAAGAAAGATTGATTCAAAATTTTGACAATCATTCAAAACAAAGTTCACTGCACAAAATTAGGGGCTTAGGAACGCTTTCGTTTACATTGTTCAGTAAATAGTTTACTCCATTCTTTTTTTATTAATTGTACTTATCAGAATACTTAGCATATCAAAGTCATTCTTAAAAGTAAATACAATATAGTTTTAAGAGAGAATGAATAAAGTCAACAATGGAAAATCGTCCTTTTATCTGAACAAATGATAAAACAAATCCATTCCAGTAGATTATTTGAATCCATTTCTGTGAATTTCTAGAATCCATTTCAGTGAATAACTCAAATCTATTTTAATAAGTTACTCAAATCCATTTTTGTAAAATACTCAAATCAATTACAGTGAAATCCTTGAATCCATTTTAGTGAATTAGCCAAACTCATTTTAGTGAATAACCCAAACTCATTTCAGTGAATTACTCAAATCCATTTCTGTGAAAATACCCAAATTCATTTCAGTGAAGTACTCAAATCCATTTCTGTGAAAATACCCAAATTCGTTTCAGTTAAAACTCAAATCCATATCAGTAAATCACTCAAATTCATTTCAGTGAATTACTCAAATCCGTTTCACTGAATTACTCAAATCTATTTCAGTAAATTACCCAAATAAATTTTAGTGAAGCACCGAAATCAATTTTAGTGAATTACTCAAATCTATTACAGTGAATTACTCGTTAGACATTGAATCCTTCGAGAAGATGGTGGAAAAGTTCGGGTCCGAGGGTATGGGCTACGGGTTAACCCCGAATGGCCTGGTACCCAGGGAAATGACAAAAATGACCAATGCCTCATCGCAGGGACCCAGCATGTCTCAATCGAGACTGGCCACTGCTGCCACCATGCTGAAAAAACCAAGGGAGGCAAGGGAGGTAATAACATTCTGTGTTGATTCCTTAACTCATTATTAAAAAAAACAGACATTGGACCAGTTTGTTAAGATGACTCTGGAAAACATTGTGGGAAATGTTTATGAGAGTGCAATAGTTCATTGGGTTGGTGCTTTTTTAATTCATTTGATATATAATGGGCGACATTGTTGCAGGGGTGGAGCATCGGGCTCTTGTACCGAGGGTCCCGGGTTCGAATCCCAGTTAGGCGGGGTGAAAATTTCCAGGACCAACCCACAAACCTGCGCGATTACTGGTTTAGTATCCAGGAAGCAGTCATCGAGAGTGGCTTTGAACAAGCTTTAAGCTTCCTTCACAATCGATGTAAAACATATACAGTGAATAAATTTAAAATATAACATGACTTCATCCATGGTTACTGCCATCATTAGGGGAAACTCATTTTTCAACTTTGCCCTTTTTTGTAATATCCTTGGTATTTGGTGTGCTTGCATAGTTTATCATCATTTATGAAACACTTTCATATATTTCTATAGCTATGTCTTTGCCATGTAATGTTATATTTTTTTACCGAATACATCTACCTATCTATAATCTTCAATAATGATAGATATCATCGTTCTTTTCCAGTCCCACCAGATAGGCCCAGGTCCCGTGTACGAGCGTGTTAAATTCAACACAAGTGGACGATCTCCGCTGATCGCTCACTATCTCCATCTCCGAAAACTGCGGGATTTCCACCAGCCCGGCCAGAAAGTCCGCCGTACGGAGATTGTCAAAGTCCCATCCCCCGGCCCAACATATAAACAACTGATTAATAACACGCTCTCCATGTCTGATGCTTTG
Source organism: Cerastoderma edule (assembly GCA_947846245.1). NCBI lineage: Eukaryota > Metazoa > Mollusca > Bivalvia > Cardiida > Cardiidae > Cerastoderma > Cerastoderma edule. The sequence continues at coordinate 34,948,249 of OX401412.1, forward strand.
AGTCAGGAATATCAGAAGTAAGTACTGACAGTGATTAATTTTCAAACATATTTATCCAATAAATCGGGAGATTTTCTTAAAGGAAATGAAACTGTTTTGCACTAGAATTCATTTCTTTAAGGGGGAGATGTGTATTTATAGGAACAGAATAGTGTTTTTTTATTAAGGGGAATTTCTGTGTCTTCAACTCACTAAAAAGATTTTTTTTTTCCCTAGAGATGCATGTCTCTCCCCTAGAAATAGTCTTACTGATGCAAAATGTATAATTGAGAAGCCTTTAATTTGCCTGAAACGATGTCATCACCTTATTTAATTGCCCATAAGGGCTGGTTAAACTGCCATTAAGGGTTGGTCAAACAGAAAGGAAGCATCGGAATTCAATTTGTTGACCAAGAGTCTACATGATATTTACATGTTGATTGACAGGAGTCACATGATCCAAATGTCATTTCCATAAGAAATCAAGTCAATTCTATCATGCAATGAGGAAATCTAATCTATAAAACTAATGAATAATAACTAGGGTTGGGAAATATTTTTTTTATGCTCATGGTTATGGCTGTCCTCTCATGATGTTACTATCACCAAGGCAAGGTTTCTTAATGTTACAATTGATCATGTCTTTCAGAATGCGAGGTTTGAATGCTTCTCATTTACATACCTTCTGGTATGGAAGATTGTTTGTAAAATCAATGCAAAAAAAGGAAGAATTGCAAGGAATTGCTCGTTTCCCTTTTGTCACACTGGTTTCTCCAAATAAAGAAAGTCTTTAGTTTCCAATTTGTCATCTGCCCTTGCTTTCAATTTGGATATGATTCTAAATCTCATATAAAGGGGATACTTGTTTTTCTTCATATTGAATTTTATGGCTAGTCTAAAATGAAAGCAACAGCAGAACACAATGATGAAATGCAAGAATTTGAAATTTACTTTGTGAAATTGAATACAAACCACTGCGACAGAAGGAGAAATTGCTTGTTATGGAGAATTTCTCCTTCTGTCACAGTACATTCATAAGTTTTTTGATACAGATGCACCATAAAACACTGTGGTTAACTGTATGATCATATTACTACAGGATCTGTGACCAAACAGACCAGGAGATACTGGAGTTACAAAAGAAACAGCGGGACATCAACAGGGAGTTTAACAACCTCAACAAAGAGTTGATGTTCACAAGGAATCCAATGGACCTGAAAATGCTGAGTGACAAGATTATTGGACTTCGAGTGAGTAGTTTTGAGCCATCAGTTTAGTTTGATTATTTTCTGTTTAACATTGAGATTGTTTTAATAGGTTTTAACGAGGCACTAAAAAAATTCAGTTTTATTGCGAAGCCAGGCTCATCAATAATGGAAGATCCATAACTTAATTGCCAACAAGAACTGTATATGAAACCGAATTAGAAAATTAACCTCTCAAAGACACAATTACATCTGATCAGTAGAAAACACTGTTGTCAACTGATCAGTTGTGTTGTCTATTTACATACTTGCATGTTTTGTATATTAATGCATAAGGTTCTCAAGTTTGAATAAATGATCTACGAACATTGGAACAGAACATAACTCCTACCTCCAAGAAGACTTGTCCCAAGTTTGGGCTCTTAGGAGATACGCGGAAAAGGCAATTCAAATAAATGGAGAATTCTTCATCCCACTGCTGCCACCAACGTAACGAACCGAGCAAATAATCCTCTCAAAGACAAAATCACATCCAGTCAGTGAAAATCACTGTTGTCCACTGATCAGTTGTGTTGTATTTTTATATACCCCCATGATCTGTATAACAATGCATATGGTTCACAAATTTGAATAAACATTCCATGTTTATTTTATCTGAATACCGTTTGTCAGGTGGCTATCATGGAAATTCAAATATAGAGCTACCATGATTTTGTTACTTTGAGTCCGTTTCTTGCTTTATTTTACTTTGATTCATGTTTATTTCCCTTTAACTTCATTCTAGTTGAGTGTTATTCATACCTTTTAACAAAATAAAAAGTTTTTCAGACAACATTTGAAGCCTTTGATCCATACAAAAGTATATTGAAAACATTGTGGAAAAAGGAAAAATGTATTATAATAACAAGGGAATCAATCCCTTTCTCAAAAATGTTAAAACACTAATTACATTTCAGGGAGTGGGTGGGAATAAACTTGAATTGGTTTGTTATATCTGGAAGATTAGGGGGATTCCTGAACTAATGACATGAAGCCATGCAATTTCAAAGATAGGGAAAATTGAAGAGACATCATGAAACCAGATTAGAAAGTTTATTTAACCAATTTGTTTTATTTGGTGCAAAAAGTGAAAGTCAATGTTCCTCATTATGTTTTGTTCAAAGAATCTTTTTATGTTTTGTTTTTCCCATGATCAATATGAAGTTGTAATTTTATAACACTTTTTAATATCATATTCACCTTTTGGTTTAATTCTTATATGACCTATCTGAGTTCAGAGGTTTTAGAAATCATTGTTGCCAGCTTTGAAACTGATTTATTTCAAAGTTGTTAAGATTCATCAAAAAATTAAATGTTGTAGAAAAGTGGAAAAGCCAAGGTAAAATTGTTTTGCAAAAGAGTTATACCTCCCCAATTGAGAGTTTTTGTTTCACGGTTTTTTATATTCATTGAACTATTTGAGATTTGTTTCTAAAGTTATCCTTGCTTTGTTTGAGCCTTTTTCCCAATCAACCCTCACATCCACCCCTTATCCCATACTACATCACTTTACTGCTTCTGAGCCGGAATATTTGACAAAATCTGACAAACCAAACATCATTCCTATAAGCAATGTATCCTTATGTTACAATGGTTGCTACCCAATTTCATAAAGAAAATTACTTTATTCTTGCTATAAATTGTTGTCTGCTGTTGCTTTCATTTTTGACCAGTCACAAATTATAATATTTGGAAATTGGTTTACACAAAAACAGCAGATGACTAAAGAATTGATATATCTTCTGCTGTTTTCAGTTAGAGATTGAAACAACTTTTTCAAAAGAAGTAATGCTTAAGAATTGGGTTGTCTTGCTAAAGTTAAAGCTGAAATATCTTTTATCTTTTTGCATAAATATACCCATTATTGCACCTTCGGATTCAGACATTGTGGCAAAAAGAGACACATTTTCATTGAAAGCAACTTTCTCATTATGTCAAATTGATTCAAGATTTCTAGTATTACAGTCAAGTAAATCTTTTTTTTCTCATACTTTATATATGTCGACTGATGTTGCTTTCAATTTGGACCCGTTTTAAAAGAAAGTGAAAAAAGTTCTTTTGTATAAAATAACCAAATTTAGCCCAATATCAAAGAATGAGTAAAAATAAATTCCTTTCCCTCAAATTATCCTTTTTTGTCTGTACAAAGGTTCAAATAATTTATTGAGTATTGCATGTTTCTAAAATTCATAATGCTTCCTTTATTTTTATTTTCCCCTGAAGTAATTTAAAGGTAATGATAGCACACATTGCCAAGCTTATACACTTTAGGTACCAGAGGTCATAATAAGGGCGCAAACATATCAGAGGATGTGTATGCAATATTTTAGACACTATTCAATGCAGTATTTGAAAAGTAGTTCAATACAGTTTTTGAATAGATATTCAATGCAGTCTTTGAAAAGAAATTCAATACAGTATTTGAAAAGCTATTCAATTCAGCATTTAAAAAGCTATGCAACGCAGTATTTGAAAAGTAATTCAATGCAGTATTTGAAAAGCGTTCCAATGAAATATTTGAAAAGCTAATTAATGCAGTATTTGAAAAGCTATTCAATGCATTATTTGAAAAGCTTTTCAATGAAAAATTATTTAATGAAGTATTGGTAAAACAATTTGATGCATTATTTGAAAAGCTAACCTATGCAGTATTTGAAAAGGTATTCAATACAGTATGTAAAAATCTATTCAATACAGAACTGATGTAAAATCTATTCTATGCAGTATTTGAAAAGCTATTCTATGCAGTATTTGAAAAGGTATTCAATACAGTATGTAAAAATCTATTCAATACAGAACTGATGTAAAATCTATTCTATGCAGTATTTGAAAAGCTATTCTATGCAGTATTTGAAAAGGTATTCAATACAGTATGTAAAAATCTATTCAATACAGAACTGATGTAAAATCTATTCTATGCAGTATTTGAAAAGCTATTCTATGCAGTATTTGAAAAGGTATTCAATACAGTATGTAAAAATCTATTCAATGCAGAACTGATGTAAAAATCTATTCAATGCAGTATTTGAAAAGCTTTTCTATGCAGTATTTGAAAAGCTATTCTATGCAGTATTTGAAAAGCTATTTAATTCAATATTTGAAAAGCTTTTTATTGCAATATCTGAAAAGACATTCAATGCAGTAGTTGAAGTGCTATTCAATGAAGTAGTTGAAAAGTTATTCAATGCAGTATTTCAAAAGCTATTCAATGAAGTATCTGAAAAGCTATTCAATGCATTATTTCAAAAGCTATTCAATGAAGTATCTGAAAAGCTATTCAATGCAAAGTTAGAGAGCTATTCCCTGAAGTATTTGAAAAGCTATTGAATACAGTTTTTGAAGAGTTTTTCAATTAACTATTTTGCTGTTATTGTCACTTAATTGAGACAGTTCACACACTTTCATTGTTGTTTTTGAATGCCTGACATACAAGATTGTTGCACTGAGAAGTCTGTTTTGTGGGAAATGTGGCAGCAAAACTGATTAACCAATGTTGTTTGTTCTCATAAGAATATTGCCAAAAAGACAACCTAATGAGAACCCACATTATAGGGTTTAAAGGAGGCAGTAGGAAGTTGGCACATGAAAAATATATTTTTTAAAAAAGCAAAAAAGGCATCTGCTTCAACATGTTAGGTACTCTTTGAAATCTGCCTCTAGAAAAAAGGTCCATTTTGTATTTCACTTTTCACAAATTTGTTTCCACTGTGTTATCTTGTTTGTCTTCCACGGTGTTTTTTTTTTTAATCACTGTTCACTGTCGGATTTGCTTATTTTCAGCAAAGAAAGCTTTATACACCGGTAATTTGTTTGCTCACACAATACTGACAGTTAGACCAAATTGTTTACTCTCAGACATAGATGTGCTATATGATGATGAATTGCAAAAATCCGCAACCTGTTGAAGTGTTCAATTAGAATAACCAATTACTTTATAGAATCTTAATTTCTAACATTCTTGTAACGAGTACCTCAACCTTTCACTTTGTGGAAGTGCTGAAGAAGTCTCAAGAAAACACTGTGAAAAAAGGAAAAAATGCTTGTTACAAGCAATTTTTCCTTTTGTCATAATGTTTTCTTAACCAGTGTCATAAAGAAAAAAATGCGCAACCAGTGTCATAAAGAAAAAAAATGCGTTTTTTTTTTCTTGCTATTTTTTTTTTTTATATCTGCAGTTGTTTGTTTTGGGTTTTTTCAGTTTAGACAAGTCACAATTTATACTATGGGAAGTGGGTAAAACAGAGACATAGATAACAATATCTATGTCTCTGGGTAAAAGAATAATTGTTGTAATAAGATGGTTATTGGAAAAGAGATACATCTAATAAAAGTTCAAACTTTCATCTCAAATTGGAAATGACAATGTGAATGACATTTGTTGGTTCAGTGCAACAAAATAGAAGTCATACATACAGGGACTTGCTATTGTTTTGCACACAACCATTTACATATTGTACTTCGATATTTTCATCTCTTATAATTTTTCATTGTTCTTTATCACCTATTGATCATTGATTCAAATCATGTCTCCAGTCGAAAAAGGAGAAATTTTATTAGTAAGAGAAAAAAGATAAAGAGTTATATTAAAGCAATCACTTTCTAAAACTCTAAAATACAACAAATTACTCAAAAAGAAAAAAAAATCTACGGCAATCTTCTCAAATTGATCATGAAAAACGAGACAAATCATGGAAGGTAACCCTGAAAATGCTGGCTAATTTTCTACAAATATATTTTTGTGTTGTCTGCTTTCCAAAATCTTAAATATCTGCTTAATATTGACGAGGAAAGATACTCTGGGTAGCAAAGAGGTTAGAGCACAGGCCAGCCGCCAATTTACTTGGCGGCTGGCCTGGATCTAACCTGTTTGCATAAGCATGAAGTCGGTTCCAGCACTAAAGGGTAAATCAGGAATTTTGCTGTCATGGGAAATCTCTAACAGGTCTTTTATCACAAAATAGGGAGCATCAAGCGTTGTTGTATTGATTTATTCATGTCTTTATGTGCAAGTCTGAGAGGCCGATTACCTCTTTCAAAGCATTTTGAACGAAGCGTGAAAATTCGTCACTTTTGAATGGTTCTTAATCTAGAAATCCATGGAAAGCAGGAGTTAAAATCTTATACTTCATAAGTAAACATTTTAACACGTTGTAATTCTTAGTTAGATTAAAGCTTTGTGGTTGCCTAAAAGAATAGTGATAAAACTGACATTTCAAATGAGAACCCACAATATAGGGTTAAGTGTAGACATTAAAACAATCCATCTTTAATGAAAATTGAGTTTCATGCAATTTTTAATAATACTTTTCAGTTTTTTCACAGAGACCTGTCCACCTATCCAGTATACATGCTCCTTGTATTTCCTCACCAAATCAGCGGATTGTTATCAATTTTATTGATATTATTTATAGTACTATGATTTTTATCATTACTTTCATCATCATTCTTATTATAATTATCATTTCTATCATCATTATTACGATTATCATCATCATCATCATCATCATCATCATTAGTATTATTATTATTATTTAAATAATCCGAGGAATCCCTTTTAAGATCTGAGTTGCTGAGACTTTAACGAGATGCATGTGCTTGTGTGTCTGCATGTGAATAGTGGATGTTTGCCGTAGATAGGTTTTTTGTAGATACAGTAGGAATGAAAAATGATTAGTGATGGGCATGGGTGTGGTACGGTAGTTTTCATCTTTTCCAACATAATATGTAACTAGCATAATCCAAGCTGTAAATGATTGTTTGGAACATAGCGAAACATCTAAGTCTGAATCGACAAGACTAGCATGTCAAGGGTAAATGTAAGGCTGTAGTAAGCACTTACTATAGCCTTACACTGAACCCTCAATATATGGGACATGTTGCTATTCTTTCAATATGATTTTTTTACAAAAATAAAATTAAAATGAAATATGATAATTGCAATAAATATTGTTTTGATATCTATGACCTCATCTTATCTATTTGGAACAGAGCACTTTTACAAAATAAGAAAATATGATTCTACCATAATAAGATAATATGATTTTACCATTTGATCTTGGTTTCATATTTTACAGCAGTTAAAATTAAACTTATATAAACGGTTATAGTTTTTTAATAGAGTCATATAATTGAGTGAGTTGATAAAAAGATTTGAAGCCAAATTTCTGGGTTTAAGCTCTTTGATGCTAAACAATATATTGAGGGTTCAATGCAAGCTTATAGCAACTCTGTCAAAAAAGTGAAGGAGTTGTTATAGTCTTGCTTTGAACCTTTCAATAAAGCATCTCTTGTCAGAGAACCCTCTTTTTGCTAAAAAGACTTGAGACAAATGTATAGACTTAACTAACAGATGCACTTTCGACCATTTCAGGATAGAGACAGGGAGACACCATTATTAGGGGATGAAAAGAATCAGCCCCAGCAATCAAGTAGCCAGGAACAGTTGGACTCAGACTATGAAGAGGATTAAAATAATGACTTCTCCCTTGTCGTCATCAGCTATACTCCTTTGGGATTTTATTTGTTTGTTTGTAAGCGTTTTAATAGCACCAACAGTTGAATTGCGATGCTTGGTGCATAAGGAATGGAGGAAGATGAAATTCATTAACTGCATACAAAGGATGACCAAGCCAGGAAGAACAAATGGTATTCCTTAAGTCAACAGGAAGACAACCTTTCATGAAAATTAAAATCTTTTTACTGTGATTTGAGCCTGTGCAAAGAGGGGCCTTACTTTTTCAAGGTGCTTGCTTACAGATGTGAGGAAATTTCGCAGTTGAAAATAATTTTCTTTAAAACTGCACTACAGCTGTACTGCTATATGCTATGCACTGAAGAATAGTCATTGGAAGCAAAAGAAGATACTTTTTTTTAAAGTATACAGTGAATTAACATTTGTTTTAATCTAAAAGCATGACATTGCTTTTGAGATAAACAGCACATAAGCGTTACATACCTAGATAAATTGACACTTCCTTTATTAATTATGCTTTCAATAGCTACTTTTAACAGTTTATCAAATAACAATAAAAAAAAAACTGTTTTGTTTCAAGGGTATAACCATAAGCTGTGATATTTAACTTTTTGAAATATAATTGTTTGTATTTATACAAAGTTTGTGTTTTTGTACATAGTTCTATGATGTGATATATTTTATTATGACTATCATGAGATAAGATGAATGCTTGCTATTTATTCTCCTTCACAAACTTCCCTTCAAGAATAAAAGTCAGCAAAATAAGCTTTGTTTTATTTACAGTGTATCTGTTTTATTGTGGTTAAGTAATTTGTCAACCATTTTTCGGTTATACTAAAGCTTTCCTTGGATTCACCAGTACTAGTCTTAGGTTATGAAGGACGTAGCTTATTATTGCAATAAGCCATCGATATGATGCGAGAGAAAATTGATGAAGTAACCAGTTACATCGCCTCAAATTTTGAATAAATGGTGGGGACTTACATTGCTAAGCGCGCTTTCTTTTCGGTTTCAATTCATTACAATCTTTTAAAGACGGAGATCATCCAAAAAGTCTTTTTCAAATGACAAAGCAATAATGTTATGAAAAGAGAACCAAATCTGATAAATAATATAAATTCATTATAATATAAAGAAAAACAGCCGAATAAATGGATAACACACATGTTGATATGGAGAGGTAAAGAAAGGCTTATTTTTGAGACAGGAAAATTGGAGTCTTTCTCGGTTTTCAGTAATAATATATTCATGTCCGTGATTAAGTCAATGGGGAGACTGCCGTTCATGAAAAACTAAAACGCGGAGAGAATATAGTATCTATGTCTCTGCTACAACCGCAAGGCCACAGAGGTATCTCGGCTGAAAATCTCTTGGAAACATGTCTGAAGATGCAAATATGCAGTGTTACGAATGAGATGATTACAAAACCAAAACAAAACACGGTCCGTCGCATTTCCAGGGAAGAATTCTATCCTATTTATTCTACGGAATCAGTTTGATTGTAATGGTTGCCCATCACCGTCCGAATGATGAATCAATATTCCGGACATCGGAGATATGAGAGGGGACATAAATGTCCGGGTCAAGTACCAGTAATTGTGGCGCCTCGTCCTGGGAAAATGTGTTCTTTATTTTTTGTATGTACCATGTATTTTTCTTCTGGGTTTACGTCAAGATTTATTTGTGGTTTTGTCGACTGGTCAGTTGAGCACGGGACTCTTTATTTTAGAAAAGACGCACGCTATAGGAAATTGTCCTGGATAAAAATTTCTAACCCATTCCCCACGAACGTCAGATGGGACTAGTCTAAAGTCAAACACCATCCCGATGACAAAGATAGTGCGAAAAACAGGACAGGTATAAAACATGGCGCCTACCCCGTTATAGCGCGATTAAGGAAGAAAAACACGGCGCCCCCTGTTAACTTTTTTATTTGTGGATATATCTCAACAAACTTGGTACCAAATGAAAGAAGACACTCTGAACTTTCTGGTGGTGTTTGAATATCTAAAATATGTTCACCAAGTACCGAGAAAATGCATGTCAAATATGGGCAATATTTTTTACAAAAATGTCGCTTAAAAATTGAGATTGAAAAACACGGCGCCCCCTATTATATTTTTTGTTCTAAATAATATTTTTCTAACTTTGGTATATTTTGAAAATGCATAAAATTACCTTTCAAATGATATTAAATATTTGAAATTTGGACGAAAGATGGCTGAGAAATGGCTGTTCAAACATGAGTATTACTCCAGCCATTTCGACTCACTACAGATTCAAGTTCGGAAAACACGGCGCCCCCTACTAACTTTTTTATTTGTTCAATGACTGTACATTATGTGGTATTTTATTTTAGAAGACACATTTTCCTTTCATATGATGTTAGTTTTGTTAAAATTGATTGATTGATGACCGAGATATGGCCTGTTAAAGATGGGCGTTTTTTCCGTACGTCCCGTCGCAAAAGACTTTGCTTGGAAACCGTTTACAGTTACACAAGAAAAATAAGGCTCCCGTATTAACTTAATTATTTGTTGAATTTGTAGAATTTACACAACAAACTTGGTATCAGATGAAAGAACACACATTAAACTCTTTCATGGTATGCGAAGAACTTAAATATATGGACGAAGTACCGGAAAGAATTGATGGCGAATATTGTTAGTGTTTTAACAAAATGCCGCTCATGGATTAACCTCGGAAAACATCACTCCCCTATTTTCTTTTTCGTTATTTGTCATATTTCTTTAATGTTCACTATGTTTTAAAAAAACATATGATATACGTTCAAATGATGAGATGATATTAAGATTTGGAATGCAGATGGCTAAGAGCAATATTTACTGATACAAACATGAGTAATATGTCAGTCCAATCTGAAAACACGGCGCGCACCGGACTTTTTGATTACTTCGAATATTTAAGACGTGGTTCTCACGTTCTCATCAACATATATTATAAAGGTAATGTTAATTTTGATTTACTAGTGACCCAGAAATTCCCTTTCAAACAACGGCTTTTATTCCCAACATATTGACCACTTTATGTTTTTTGTTTGAGAATAGCCCTTCCTAGAACAATATGCGTCAATTAAACTGATAATTACATTGTTTTCTGTTTTAACCATATCATTCAATACTTGGGTTTTTTTCTATTGTCTCTCTCTATTTCCCTTTTTCATGCTATAGTATCATGAATAAATTACACAGCTTCTTATCCGTGATACTGCTAGATTAAATGTATATTGATCCGAACATGTGTCCTCTCTCTCTCTCTCTCTCTCTCTCTCTCTCTCTCTCTCTCTCTCTCTCTCTCTCTCTCTCTCTCTCTCTCTCTCTCTCTCTCTCTCTCTCCCTCCCTCTCTCTCTCTCTCTCTCTCTCTCTCTCTCTCTCTCTCTCTCTCTCTCTCTCTCTCTCCCTCTCTCTCTCTCTCTCTCTCTCTCTCTCTCTCTCTCTCTCTCTCTCTCTCTCTCTCTCTCTCTCTCTCTCTCTCTCTCTCTCTCTCTCTCTCTCTCTCTCTCTCTCTCTCTGTCTCTGTCTGTCTGTCTGTCTGTCTGTCTGTCTGTCTGTCTGTCTGTCTGTCTGTCTGTCTGTGTCTCTCTCTCTCTCTCTCTCTCTCTCTCTCTCTCTCTCTCTCTCTCTCTCTGTGTCTCTCTCTCTCTCTCTCTCTCTCTCTCTCTCTCTCTCTCTCTCTCTCCCTCCTCTCTCTCTCTCTCTCTCTCTCTCTCTCTCTCTCTCTCTCTCTCTCTCTCTCTCTCTCTCTCTCTCTCTCTGTCTCTCTCTCTCTCTCGCTCTCTCTCTCTCTCTCTCTCTCTCTCTCTCTCTCTCTCTCTCTAATTAATTGTCCGAATTAATTCCTCTACCATAAATACATGCGGGGGATAATGATGTATGATTAAAGAAGTCGGGCCCTTTAAAGCTAAGATGTCCAATTCAATTATGATCGTTTTTTGTTTGTTTCTTGTTGTTGTTTTATATGAAATATCTTTTGAATATCTATGTGTGACAAATACTGAAAGTGGTACCGGGTATAAAATGAATAAAGTGCGTAACTCGCATTGTTCACCGTTTAATGGTGTTGTATCTGCGATCGATAAGTGTGTATGCAAAACCATAGCTCTTGTAATAGGTCACAGTCAAACTAAGTATCTAAGTGATTATTTGTGCAAGGGAAGTTATTCAGTGTTTTCGTATTCTGGAGCTAAGGCGAGACAGCTGCTTGACGAAGATTGCATCTTTGAAGTTGTTCCCTTCTTTTCGGTAAGTACGCATATTAACGCAAACCGAAAATAAAAAAATGATATCTTTTTTAGAGACGAAAACTTTTATTAGACATTGAAATTGTACTGCAAAACGGTATTTTGGAAAACCGACAACTTTTTACCAAGACGGTGGTATCTTATCTCCCACTGGGCAACCTACAAGGCAACAATACAGTTCTTTGTAATTGACAGTATAAAATCGCAAAGAACAATACGTGCAGACATGTCGATCCAACTGTCACAGATATACGACACCGATTCTAATTGTATTGAAATACTTGTGCCGGGGGTGCAGCGACAAACAAATTCATTTGATTGTGGCGTTTTTTCTGTTGCATTTCTTACCGAACTCGTGCATAGTAATTTCACAGTAGAAATTTCTAGACTTCGCTTTGATATTGGATTAATGAGACAACACTTGTATGATTGTCTACAGTGCGATACGCTTACTCCTTTCCCTAAAATATTAAAAATGCCAAAAATGCCCGCTAATGAACCGAGGTCACCACGCGTAAGATTACACTGTCCGTGTAAGTTACCTGAAATTGTTGACAATATGATTAAATGTCAAAATAAATTGTGTAAGATTAAATGGTACCACAAACGATGTGTAAACGTAAATGACACTTTTCTTTGTAATCTGTGTTCTCGATAAAACATGAATAGATTAAAATAAAAACGTGTTTTGTGGGCTGCGTGATTTATTGAACTATTTGTACTGTACACTGTTGGTTCGTTCTAGAACGTGAACCCTGCTGGGAAATCACTGAGATAAAGATCCCTACGAGGACTATTTGTTCCAATGGATTCATATTATCCTATTATTGAATGAGCTACTTTGATCGACATGAATTCATATTAATGAGATCGTAACGAGAAGACAATACCTGTATAAAACACGTGGTCTTAATCTCCCCAGAGCGCCACAGGGCATTAGCAAATGGACAGTAGCAGTCCTGTGTAATCTGGTCATAAAGCACGATGTCCAATTAGGGCCATAGATAAGGGGTCAGCCCCTTCTACTTGAAAAGAAACAATGTGCTACCGTTCGGATTATGTGCCATAAAATAGGTAAATTATTTTAAATGAAATTTGACTGCTGGTAAATTTGTTCAAACAAACAATTCTGTAAAGGTTATTTCCGGATATTTCCATATGAATGCCATCATCGATATAAAACAAGAAAAACGGTTATTGGGAATGTTATTCTAATATGCTAACTGAAATATATTTCATGCCCTCAAATGACATATTACCTGACTTCAGGTAAAAAAAATACCAGTTTTAATTTCTGCGGATGACACTTGTTTCCTATAAATGTTTCCGATTGCCTTCCTCTTAGAAATATTCCACATAGTTTTAAAATGTAAAAGGTGCTTGTTCACAGAAGAGTTAATTTGAAAACCAACGTAAAATGAAACAGTACAGTATTTGTGTTGCTAGATATACAGTTGAAGAAGTTAGATCTCGAAGGCGATGCCACGCTTTTGGAGTTAGAAACATGTTAATTCACAGTATTCCACTTAATAAAATTTAAAAAAACGATGTAATATTCAACTGTGCGTAAAATATAACAGTACATCTGATGTGTAGTTTTAAACAAATTATTTTTAATCTCCTTTCATTTGATAATATGCGCCTTTTAACACGAGAAAATAGCAAGTCGAGCTCTTGTGACTTATCAACAACAACCTCAAGTCGTTTATTTTTATTCCCCAACCAGGCATTTGTGACTGGCTCAAAATCAAACAAAAGGGGACAATACTTATTTCAAAAATAGAATCATTATATTTATTGATATATTCGGTACATATTACTGTGACTAAAGGGTAACTTACCGGCAATTCATCCTAACACCAAAGTGGTTAAAGAAACACTCTTCATCAGAAGATGTATATGGAAATGACATATATATATATAGAGAGAGCATGCTTTTAATAAGACTCAATATTGAATATTTTTTTAAGAAATAAAACATTTAGCGGTGGGCTCCGTGTTTTACAAACTACAATGGCTGAAATATTGCTCATGTTTGAAAAGACATATTTGTCGGCCATCTTTCATCTGAATTTTAATATCATTACGTCGCATAAAAACGAAATATATGTACTTAATGACAAGGTTAAATTTGAAAAAGATGGTAATGTTAATTAAACACAGAAATAAACAAGCGACCTGACGTACGGATTAGAGATCCATGTCAGAAAGAAGATTTCTCAGTCACTATTTATCCAAATTTAACAAAATTAATACCTTACCAAATGGGAAAGTATGTGCATTCTAAAGTTTTGCAGGATATTTTGGAAATCAAACGCACTAATGGTGAGGTACAGTGATCCGAAATTTCATGTCAAGTGATGGAACGGTTGAAATATTAGTCCTACTCATGTAGATTGCTCTTAGCCATCTGCAATCCATATCTTAAAACTATTTCATCATTTGAACTCTTTCATCATTTGAACGTATATCATATGTTTTTTTTTAAACATAGTTAACATTAAAGAAATATGACAAATAACAAAAAAGAAAATAGGGGAGTGATGTTTTCCGAGGTTAATCCATGAGCGGCATTTTGTTAAAACACTAACAATATTCGCCATCAATTCTTTCCGGTACTTCGTCCATATATTTAAGTTCTTCGCATACCATGAAAGAGTTTAATGTGTGTTCTTTCATCTGATACCAAGTTTGTTGTGTAAATTCTACAAATTCAACAAATAATTAAGTTAATACGGGAGCCTTATTTTTCTTGTGTAACTGTAAACGGTTTCCAAGCAAAGTCTTTTGCGACGGGACGTACGGAAAAAACGCCCATCTTTAACAGGCCATATCTCGGTCATCAATCAATCAATTTTAACAAAACTAACATCATATGAAAGGAAAAAGTGTCTTCTAAAATAAAATACCACATAATGTACAGTCATTGAACAAATAAAAAAGTTAGTAGGGGGCGCCGTGTTTTCCGAGCTTGAATCTGTAGCGAGTCGAAAAGGCTGGAGTAATACTCATGTTTGAACAGCCTTTTCTCAGCCATCTTTCGTCCAAATTTCAAATATTTAATATCATTTGAAAGGTAATTTTATGCATTTTCAAAATATATCAAAGTTAGAAAAATATTATTTAGAACAAAAAATATAATAGGGGGCGCCGTGTTTTTCAATCTCAATTTTTAAGCGACATTTTTGTAAAAAATATTGCCCATATTTGACATGCATTTTCTCGGTACTTGGTGAACATATTTTAGATATTCAAACACCACCAGAAAGTTCAGAGTGTCTTCTTTCATTTGGTACCAAGTTTGTTGAGATATATCCACAAATAAAAAAGTTAACAGGGGGCGCCGTGTTTTTCTTCCGTAATCGCGCTATAACGGGGTAGGCGCCATGTTTTATACCTGTCCCGAAAAACATTCATTTTATTTGTGGTAGAAACCACTGTGACAAAACAACGAATTGATCATTATGAGCAATTCGTCTTTTTGTCACAGCTGTTTGCAAACATTTCTTTAGCAGATACAGCAAAATGATACAAAACCAAGTAAAGCTATAGATAACTAAAGTTTGACCAGGGAGGGCACTTTTGAACATAAAATCTGACACCAGCTTTTTCTCAGAAACGGGACTAATTATAACCAAACCTAGACAACCACCTCTCGCTGTATTTAATGACCGCTGCCCATAGATCAAATACATTAGCCCGATGCCAATTCGAGCGAAAGGGGATCCCAATAAATGTGTGTTAGAGACTTTCCCGGAAAAGATTTTGAAGTTTTCACACGTTGTTATAGACAACTTATGCATCTTTGGAAATCAACCATTTGCTCTAACTGAACAACTTTATTTTATTGAACAATAATTGAAGAAAATGTATTTTGTAAACTATATTTTATCAGGACGTAAGACGTTCATTAATTTCTATCCGGGGTTTTAACAAGACTGCATTGAAGCGTGTATCAAGATGTTTAGTGCTCTCATATAACCTGCGTCTAGGTTTTTACGTTTGCTTACATGAGCGACTGTGCTTAGCATTCTTTCAAACAACGAATGCATATGCATGCTTTATCTTCTGAGTTTGGAATAAAACGGATATGGGCTTCGGAAATAATAAAGAATCTGTCTTTGAAATATGTTTTCAATCTTGACACAAAACACATTAACTATCAGATCTTGCGTTAATCGAGTGATTACAGATTCTAAACAAGTCAAGACTGATATTGCAACGATTTACTTTTGCAACACATTTTTGCTCATCTCTTTTATAAAAAAGCGTGATCTCAACATAATACATACTGTCATTGGCATGAGGCCGCTTTCAATTTATCTTAACCCCTTACCAAACAATAACGACATTTGACCACTTTGTTGCAGACGACCCTTGAAAACACTGTGGGAAAAGCAGAAATTGCTCTTAACGAGCAATTTCTCCTTTTCTCACACTGTTTTCTGCCCTATCAGAGGATTATTTTCCAATTTCATCACATTTTGAAATGTCGTCTGCAATCTCTTTCAATTTGGGACAGTCGAAAATTTGGTGTTTGGGAAAGGGTTAATCAAATAGTTTACTTCATTGTGAATAAAACTCACATAATCACACGATTGCTCCACCACTGTACCGGATTGAATAGACATGACTCGGATTCCGTATGACACTTTCCGGAAAGCCATGACAGATACACCATTATCTAGTCTGGAACCGGGCCGACGCATAACGTGTGCACTTTTCCTAGTAGAAGTAGACTTGCTAATTGATATCGTCCGTCTAAAATTACTTTGCTTGAATATCAAATGGGGACTTAACTCTTTCCCAAACACCAAATTTTCAACTGTCCCAAATTGAAAGAGTTTGCAGACGGCATTTCAAAATGTGATGAAATTGGAAAGTAATCTTCTGATAGGGCAGAAAACATTGTGGGAAAAGGAGAAATGAGCAATTTCTCATTTTCCCACAATGATTTCAAGAGTCGGCTGCAACAAAGTGGTCAAATGTCGTGATTGTTTGGTAATGGGTTAATATGATGTGTCTTTATAGACACACTCGTCTAAACAAACCTGAAGATTTTACAAGTCATGGTGACAAAAAGAAAAAAATGCTTGTGAGGAAAAACCTAATATACCTGATAACTAGGTACACTGAAAAGTGTAGCGAAATAACCGCGATAAGGTCAAAGCGATAACATAAACCATATATAGGGGTTTTAAACAATGGGTCAACTCTCTTTCAGTTATGATATGGTTTTCCTAAATTCAACAGAACTAAGCTAGGGCTCTATAGTGTCTTGCCAAAAGACACTCCCACGTAAATAGAATTATCGGTGCTGCTCAAACCCAGGACCCACAAGTCTGCAACCCTAACCACTAGGTCACACAGAACCCCCATATACCATTAACAATTATTACCCCTTTAAGAATTTCCATCCCAGCAAGGAGTATTGGGAACTGCTAAACGGTACCCAATGTCACTGCTTATCCCCTCAATCACGTGGGTTCGTGTTAAGAGCAGTTGGTCTAGAAAACTTTGCAAAAACATTGCCTGAAAAAGCTGAATATGATTCTACAATCAGAATTCCAAAAACAGACATACGACTCCTTTGCCCAAGTTGCGACTGACATTTCGACGAACATCTTCCCAGAAAATAATAAGTTGCCTTTCCTCGTAAAAATTGGATCAATGTCAGCCTATACAGTTTGTTTGGTGAGGAGGATTCCGAGTTAACCAGTCCAATTAAGACGTCAAATTCGCTGTCTGGGAAACCCTTCTCTCGAGAACACACACCACGTGGTATTACACCACGTGACAGCGTCGTCAAGGGATACCAAACGAGTTTTGTTTTACCTTTTTGTTCAATTTGGTTTCATTTCTTTATTATTATAGATTAAGAAGTCTCTTCGAATTCGTTTTTATGCAAACTCATTTCATTTATCGTTTTATGCACAAACAGCAAACTTTTAAAGTAAACAGAATATCATTATCGTAACATTATTTGTTCCTGATGAGCAATCGCTTCTTCGTTACACAGGCATCAAATCAATTATGAAAGGAAAACGTAACTTGCCATACAATTTGACTGTGAACTGTTGCTTAAGTCTGATCACCATAGGTTGCAAAATTTCATATCGTTTAATGGTTAACCTTTATTACGAAATATTGTTAACTTAAATCATAGTTTCCTTACCATTACTGAATAGAGTCTAGTTGCTACAACCTTCCAAAAAATATTTCTTCAACACATATTCTTATTATAGACAAATACCGAAACTGCAAATATAAGATTATTGTGGAAGAAGCGACATTTAGAGAGGTTTAGTGAAACTGTTTAAAGAATATTAGACAATGGCCAATTTAGTCATGTTTTGAAAGGTTTTTAGTTTTCTGCATCAAACATAATAGCATTAAATTAGTTCTCCGGGAGTCGTACATGTTCAGTACTCCAACCTTTTTCAGAGCTAGTACCTTCCAAAGCCAAAGTCCACCCGTTTTTCTCTCTACCCCGTTATCGGCCTAAATAACTAAGCCACCCTTGCAAAAACGAATCAACCATACACCCAGAAATCCGTGCAACTGTCATCCATCGATCAATTCATCAATCGAAAAAAAAAACCGCACACATCCATCCGTCCGTCCGTCTTTTAACTAAAACAACCATCCATACATACGACCGTCCATGCATCCATTAACTTAACAACCATCCATCCATCCACCTATTTATCCCGAAATAAACTAAAACATCTATCTATCCTTTTCCGTGCCATCTAACTCAATCCTTCCGATCATCCATTCATCCATCCATCCAACCAACCAATCATTAACACTTTTATTCATCCAACTATCGTTCCATCCACCTGTCGACCCATCCGTAAGTCCATTACAAATACAAATTTCAACCATTCCATTTACCCAATCATTCATCTACATGTATCAATGAATTCATTATCCCACACCCACATGTATCTTTCTATCCACCCGTCCTTCGATCAATCAACGCATCCACCTTCTAGAATGGATATTTATTGAAACCCTCAGTATAACACAGATTGGACCCATCTCTGTGTTAGACGTGAGTGCCAGCCCTCTCTAGAAGCACCGTTCTATCTCATATCGGATTTTAGGACTCTCCCACAGTCTAATATAGCACAGGAATGGAATTGCAACACAAACGTAGTTAACAGGTATGTTTAACGAATGGGGTTTCTTAATTTTATTTCTATGCTGTTGTTATTTGAAGAAATTCTTGTTTTTTTCTATGTGAATGTATGTTTTACCGTCCCGTTTATACTTTTTCGAAGCTTGTGCAGTAGATGGGGAATGGAAATAATTTTGACAAAAGCAGAAATAGCTTGCGGCGAGCAATTTCTGCATTTGTCAAATTTATTTCAACTTGATAGGTAAACGAAAAGGTTGCTTCTCCATTGCTGATGATTGTTTCAATTGCAACATGCAATACTTTTGTTCGTTTGAGAAATGAGGTAAAAGGTAATCTACAGCGAACGAATTGAATATGCTGTTTCTTTTAGGAGCATATTGTGTGGCTCACGTAAGTTTTCCTAAATCAAATAGTAGAAAGATACTTGATGTATTCTTAGTTTTTTCATAAATCATATTATAGAACGAGACTCATTTGGTTTTACTTATATTTTGTCACAATGCTTTTTTCCCAATCTTATCGGTAAATTATTTTTCATCCACTATTTGTCGTCTGCTGATGCTTTGAATTTTTAACAAGTTTACAGTCCATTTCGGGGAATTTGGTTAATAACACGAATGATAACGTTTCACTTACGTCATCAAACAGTTTGGATGTAAACAAATCGCACTCAGTCTATGGATAATTCCTCTTACCCCTCGCATGGGAAGAAGAAATCTGAAAATCCTGTACAAGACTCAGATGTCATACATCTTTGAGATGTCCAAGCAAAAAGAAATTCGACAATACATGTGTTACCGCTCTTCGACTAAGATGAACATTAACCAATCAGATTACATGTTTATTGGCTAGTCGACATAGCCAACCGTTTCGAAAAATTGGCCAATCATAAGCTTGTATATTTGAGTGTGTGTCTGATTGAGTTAACGCCAGCACCATCTTAAGCAATGGACCCAGCGACCTGCGATGCTGTGTATAATTTGAGCGTCGAGAATTTGAGATAGGATCCCCTTCTTGTTCGTTGATCGAGTAGAGGGCGAGTATCATGTATTATTCACATGTAAATAATGATTATGATGGAAATACGCATTTATACCATGTTTTGTATTTTAGTTTTTAATAGTGCCATGATTTCCTCTTCCTACTTCAGACTACTTACGATATATTATTTGAAAACTGGAAAACGTTTATGTTCCGAAATTCATGGCAAAAATAGATCAAACTGTAGAACTGAAGTGATAACTTCTATATGTTTCTTGATTACTGTATTTTCCCTACGCAATAATAAATATAAACCTATCTTATTGTATCATGGACCAGATGCCTGTGTTTGCAGATACTTTTTTCTGTAATCTGCATTCAATTTAGTTCGGATATGTGGGCTCTTTGTGCAAGAAACTTCTGGTTTTACCTAGCACATACACACATAGTGATGAATGACCCATGTATCACAAAATGCGTTACTTTAGTGGTAATACTTGTGACAGGGTGTGGATGAAATACATTCTTGGGTCACGATACTGACTACAGACCAAATAAACTGTTCCATCATTAACATAAAACAGAGTCATTCGCAGCTATTATGAATCATCATTCAATACTAATCTTGTCTCCTCCTATCTAGGGTGAAACATTTCAGTTCTAAAAGGTGGACCTTCGGAAAAGACACTATTGTTTTGACCTAGTATAAATCGACAGCTTATCCTTGTACCATCTAGAGGTGTTACTTTAGCTGCAATATCGGTAACAGGGTTTTAGATAAAATACACTCTTGGGTCACGATACCGACACCAGACCAAATAACGTGTTGCATCATTTCCATAAAACAGAGACATTAGCGGTTATATTGGATCATCAATCAAAATGAATCGTGTCTGCTCCTATCTGGGGTGAAACTTTTCAGTTCTGATAGATTGATCTTTGGACAAGACGCTATTGTTTTGACCTTGTACGAACCAATAGGTTACCGTTGAATAACCAGTACGTGTAACTATAGCTTTAATACGTCTGACAAGGTTAAGTTAAGATAAACGTTTGGGTCATGATACAGAAAACATGCAACTGCCTGTCTCATATTCTCAAATTCTTAAACTATTGAATCTCTCAGGCAACTTTGTTATTTTTGTGAATTATAAATTTAATAGACGTGCGTTGAAAAGAACGACAAAGATTTAACAGGTAGGATTTATGTTCCGTTCACATATAAGTTAACGCTTTAATCATTTTTCTAATTAATGGTTTCCTCTCTGTATCTACTTTTACGAGGAAATCTACCATATGAACCTTTATGAGACAGGCCCCAAATAAAGTATCACATCGTTTCTATAAAACAGACATTCGCGGTTATAGTGTACCGCCAATCATAATGGATGTTGTCTGTTCACATTTAGGGGGAAAACTGTTCGGTTGTTTTCGCAGCTCCTGGTTTCTTTCAAGGCTAAAGCAACCGCTGTTATCTCTATAACCAAAACCAAAGGCGCCTTCTGTCCTTGTTTTCGACAAAAAGAACGCTGTAATAAAGGCACTTAGTAGAACTCCGATTTAGTGGCGTATATTTTCGCTCATTCAACATATTCTGCGATTCAGACGACATTTCAGTGGGTATTATGCATACGGTATCTTAAAACATTGGACTATGAAGAGTTTTTGCTCAGAACGAGCAAAACACCGAGAATGAAAACATCTTACTTGCAGAGAAGCAAGCGTTTTCTCTAGAAAGCGTATTATCAACCGCTATAGTTACCAATATGTTTAGTATAAATAAAGAGGGTCGTATATAGAAAGAAATGTGGACGTAAATAATGAATTAAACAAACGCTACAGATCAGAAAAGCGTCTAACTAAACCAATTTTGCCTTTTTGTATGTGTTCAAAACATCACCCCCTCTATTTCAATATTGATATAAGAAATATCGCAACACAACACGACATTGGACACGTTTCTCCGAGACAAGAGACACTTCAAATAACGTGTCACATGACAACATTGTACTTTTATTTAAGGTTCTATTGATGTATATCAGTTTTGAAACACGCAATCATTTTCCTTAAATTGCTTGGGAAAACTAGAGAGGGGAGTAGTGCAAAGAAGAGGAAGCAGGCATGCACTGATGGTATGTCAGATACGAAGATGGACATTTATATGAGTTAGGATAAAGTGACAGTATTATCAGTCTGCCCATTTAATTGACTGTCAGGTTGTTTCATCTATCATTTTAACTTTATTGTCTGAATATAATTCATCATTTAATTGTCGAAGATTGTTTTGACTGTCGCATTCAATTTTATCATTTTACCAAAAACTGTATTCAACTGTTTCAACCGACACTTTATTTTGATCTTCGAATGCTCTAATATGTGAACAATCAACTTAAAGACTGTCATTCAAAGAAACGCCCAATCTCATTTTGCTTGAGCCCATTTCTTTGTCTCAATAGTTATCAAGCAATGTTTCAACAAAATGTTTTTTCTAAACTCTCCGATTTTCGTCTGCTATGTCTTTCAATTGTGTTCAGCAAAATGATTTCAGTGAGTTAAGGGGTCAATGCAATTATGATTTTCCCTTGAAAGCAATTACGCTTCCCTGTGTTTGAACGAGTTCATTGCGGTCTAAATTAAAGTTTATGTGAGTTTGGGGTCTCTTGAGAGCGTTATATGAAACGTTAAAACAAATTGACGAAAACGAGGCTTTGAGATTGTCTTTGGCAGTGGGAATTGTCAGCCTTTTTTTCTGTAATTTAATGTTTATCGCAGTGCAACGGTGATTTAAGTTTAATGACAGCATACATTAAACTTAGCCTGGGGTCCCGGTCCATACATACCCGCATTAGCCTAATTCAGGGTATACGGACGGGCCAGACCCCGGCTAACATTAAACTGTACATGATTTATTGGATATATTAAAGACACTTTTCAATTTATATGGGTTTTACATCACATCAACATTATTTCAGTTATGTAGCGATGATGGAGGAAGACCCCATACTCAACTGCACATAAGGGCTGGTCAAGGCGGGTAGAACCATCGGTATTCCGTAAGTCGGTGTCTTAAAAAAAGTATATAAACCATGATTCATTACGTCGCAAAGAGAATCAAACTCGGGACGCTCGGTCTAAAATACGATCCGAAGGTCTTGCAGGGACAAACCTGTCATCAGAGCATTTTCCGCCATGTCATAAGAAGTGATCGAAAAACTACAAAAATATGTTCAATATACATGTATATTGAATATGCGAGTTACCAAGAGTTCAGCATTTTCGTTTCAAGAAGTGATGAATCTCAATGGTTAATGTTAAGACCTGTAATGGTTTGGCAGTATTTCGAACGTTTCAACACTAACGAAGATTTAAGAGGTGTCCGAATACTTTTGGGACAACTCTGCGATCTTCGTGCACGAGGATTTGTCCACAATGCTGCGGAGTTACCACCTAGGTACATCCCTAAGAGCATTGTTGTAACACAGTATCATTCGGTTCAATCGCAACTAACCATGTTCGTTTGCCCAACGAATGGTGTGAACTCCATATAAATATGTTTTGCGTGCAGGTACATTATTTTGTATCGATTCAAAGAAAACAGCACATAAATGAACCATTCTTCAACACTTATCATTTTCAAGTTAATCTAAAAAGCAAAAGCGGTGTGTTTTACCCAAACTGACAGCTACAAACAGAAATATTTTCAAATGATCCTAAAAAAAATACACATAATTGATAAGTGTTGGATATGATCAAATTATATATAATAATGGAATTCTAATGTATAAGGCCGTATGTTAAAGTTAATAACGCAGTCTTCGCCGAACTACGCAACACATGTATATCAAAATTGAAAAAAATAAATATGCCGTGAAGTGCCAGACTATCAGTCGTGAAACAGCCTTGATTATTATTAATGACATGAAGACGGCAACGTGTGTTTTGGAGGTTAAAACATTTCTTAAACGACTCTCAAGAATAAAATGCTCCAATGCTTGTTGTGTTTCTTAAAAATGTACTCTTACGCGTTTAAAACTGCGATACAAAATAATATTGAGCCCTCTTTCAACCCAAACGTTGTAACCAATTTAATGAGTTTTCAAAAAAGAGAGTAATTACAAAAACTAATTGCACCCCATTGCTTAATTTGCTCATTACTTTGTATTTTACCGCCTCTAAAACTCTACTATAAAGCTATGTTCATTGACAAACAAATTTTATTGACGTTGGGATACCAGCTTCCTTGTGAAACATGTATTAATGGATTCAACTCGATTGCAGCAGATTGTTTTTATTCATTTTAGCAGACGGTGCGTGTACCTTTCTACACCGCTGTTAATGGCTCATTTTCCAAATGAAATTTAACGTAATTTCAGCAATTTTCCAGTTATTTTTTTCAAAACTCTCATGGATTCACCATTACTAAATAGAATTCTGACGTGACTTGCCAACGGACACTCCCAAGGATCAAGAGGTATCGGTGAGGCTCAAACACATGACCCCGAGTTCTTAGACTGTTACCTTATTACTGGGCAACACAGACCCCTGTTGAAGACTCAACAGAATTCCTGATGAACCTCCTGTAAAATCTGTTTGAGTTCATATTCCAAGCTCCACTGTTATCGAATGGTTTACAAATCCTGTTACCCTGTGTTGATCTACACATGGGGCCCGTTTTACTAAACAACTTACGGAAAATGTTTGCGTAAGTCATAATTGATTAACATGGATAGTATCTTCAATGAAAGTACAATGTTGCAATGTGACACGTCATTGGAAGCGTCTCGGAGAGACGATTCCAATGATGTGTCACTTTGCAATATTGCTTTGTCCGATATTGAAATCAGAGGAATTGTTGTTTTAGACTTACGCAAATCTTAAGCGTAAGTTGTTTAGTAAAACGGGCCCATGTTCCCTATCTTTAATTATCTATCACGAATGTCATGGAAATTATGAGCCATCCCGAACAGTAAATGGTTTATCTAAATTGATCATAACAATGTTAAATAAGCTAGCCAAATAGTTTCATGTGGATTTCTTACCTTGTACAATATAAGGGCTTTGAAAAAAAAAGTAAATGCGTGGGTAAGCAAGGTATGCGTTTGAGTTTGTTCCATGTTGTATAAAAACTCAGAATAACCTCACATACCTTCTTTTACTTACAAAAAAATGATGTTTCTTTCGATTCGGGCTGCCTCAAACTCAAATTAGGTAGATAAGATTTCCAATCTGATCGCATCGGCTTTATCCAATGCATATCTCAGATCACGGAAATACCCGAATAGTTACGATTGCAAAAATTTCTCATTAAATACTACATGTATATTCGGCGCGGGGTTTTATCGAATTCGATATATCTTCCCGCGAATTAGGAGATCTCGTGTTTCATATAGCTCTGTCTCGGATATCGCAAATTCTCGCTGTAATTGGATTTATTGTCGGTTTAAATCGAATTTCGATCCCCGAATGGGTTTATAACATGGACGTTTTGCGAACTATTCATTTTTTTCTTCTTTTCATGTTTGCATTGTTGTCGTATCTATTTTAGTGCAGCGTTCCATTTACAGACATCCAATAACGTTCGTTCCCTCAATGAAATAATGTGTCTCCTGGCATATATTGTTAAAGAAGCTTTCAACATTTTATCGGTTATAAATTGCGATAGTTCACACAACTTTGACATTTTAGTTCGTTTAAACTAATCTATCTTACATCGATCGTAACACAAATTATATCAACTTCATTTAAAATCAGTCTTTACTCTACTTACTTGATACATTACCAGTACTCGTCTCAAATGTGTATCAAAGAAAAGTTGCAAACTGGATCCTGCTTCTCACAGGAATCGAACTCCCCATCCTCATGTCCCAAAGGCGACGCTCTAACCCAGAACCAATGTCCCCTGTGACCCTTGTCCGAATGATCCAGACGTAGATATTTTACTCTACACAGTTACAGCTTGGATCATCCGAGTTACTGTAACCTCTGAATCCCAACCATTGATAACGTTTTCTAACCCGAAAATGTCTTTCTAAGGCCATATACAAAGTGATGTCATTTTATTTGTAGAAAAGTTTTCATTTCAAAAAAATTACAATCTATGGATTAGTTCTTTAAAACTTTACCAAACAATAACGACATTTGACCAGTGTGTTGCAGACGACTGTGGAAAACATTGTGGGAAAAGGAGAAATTGCTCTTATCGAGCAATTCGAGCAATTTCTCCTTTTTCAACAATGTTTTCCCTTCCTATCAGAAGATTGTTTTTCAATTTCGTCACAATTTTAAATGTCGTCTGCAAACTCTTTCAATTTGGGACAGTCGAACATTTGGCGTTTGGGAAAGGGTTAAAGATACCTACGACAAGTAACTTGCGGTGGTCTGACTTACCATTAAAACAAATATGCGTGGCCTTTCGTATGACCCGACAAAATTTCCAGAAAGTTAATATCTTTAATCAGACATGAGGTAGGGCTCTAATTGGTTGTAATCGGTTGAAGAGTAAATAAAAGATGCCTACTTGAGACTCTCATGATGTATCCTGTACCTCTTCGCTATCCAAAAAAAACGTCGTATCTCATTCATTAACATTCAAGGGATTCGACCTTTTGGTTGAAAACCGACGATAAGTTCCCAAGTCTATAAAATATGTAATTGGATTTTTTGAGGAATGTAAGTTCTAGCTTATATCAATTCGAGTGTGTATCATGTACATGCATTGTGGAATGGAATGGGAACTTCGATTTGTTCCATTTTATTCTGTTTGCCCCGGTGTGCAAAACGCATGAATTCCTTTTCTTTCTTGCTTTGAAGATGTTTTCTTTAATAGTGCAGTAGTTAATTTGATAGCAGTCGAGATTAAAATCCGTTTAAAATCTACTTCCGAGCATAAACAATCCAGTTTCCACAGTCGAAAAACATTAACACCACGAAAACACCATTAACATATAAATAATGTAGCTCCATTCTACAACAAAATGATGAAATGGGTCGCCCCAATTTATGTGACTTTTATCGTCGAATAAGCAAGATTTCAGTTATAGAACAGAGTCAGACCAATACAAAATTATTTTAAAACAATGTAACAGTCATAGGCCCGAATAAGATGCATAACCAAACGATACTCTACTCTATGAGAGACAGATGAGCAGTGGTAAAGCATCGGTCTCTTGTACTGAGGGTCCCGGTTTCGATCCCCGTTAGCGGCGAGGTGACTAACATACAAATTGGCACGAGTACTGGTTATGTATCCAAGAAGTAGAATCGAAAGTGATTTATCTAAGCAGTAAGAGTTTGTTTCACAATCGATCTAAAGCAAAAGATTTCAAACTAAACTCAACTCAAAAAGGCAGCGAACGGTTAGTGAACCCAGGTCATTCGGTTCATACTCATTATGGATCGTACTCGATTAGTGTGTTTTCATTGTGATAGGCGACATTCCATCACAGTGCAGTGTCTGATAAAGAGCAAAGCATTGTACGGATGCCTTCTTGTTGTTTCCCGCTTTGTGTTCATCATTTACGACAAAAAGCACTCGAGAATTCGGTCCGGCTAAAAAAAAGCTTGGGGGTTTTGGTCTGAAACACCTCGTGCCAAACGTATTGCCTTAGTATAAAGATCAGTATCCACGTATTCGTGTAAAAATATAAGACAAAAAAGTGCATCTTTTCTAACGAAAGAGTCGGAACGTAAAATACCTCAATAAAGTAAAGCCTAGATATATGAATTGTGTGCCTATCTTTTTTTTTTATTGTAATGCACCTAGAGAAATTGCCATGCATTAAAGCGGCAAAATGCAACTTGAAATCTAGTCTGAATTGACAAACAATTTGACAAATAGATATTTATTAAATAACGAGAATGTGCTCATCATGACAAACCACTAATTATGATGATAGCAAGGAACAATGTGTTTCCTTCAAACAGGTAGAAATGGTATCGTCAAGATATAACAAATGTAATGCTTTCGTAACATTTCGGACATACTAACACCAAAGAAGTTTGTAAAGGTGTCCGTATATCATTCGCACACCTTTGCAAACGTCGTGGGCGAATATTCGTCCGAAATCTTGCGGAATCATCACACACCTTCCACCTTTAATACTATGGTTTTCCCAGAAAGCCGTTCGTCAATGTATCAAAGCAGATCGATACCATGATGAATCCCCGTCCGTTCCCTGGCTAGGGACAATAGAGATTCAGTCCACAATGCATCTGACAAAAATCTTTCTCTCGTTATCCCGGAATTGTTTGGCGACAAATTAGGTTTTGCGACCTCGCGTTTCTATAATAAAGCATCTTTTCAAAATGCAAATTGTATTTTACGCTCTCTTTTCTGAATATACAGTGCTAGCGTTTTGGAAAGCGGTTGTTGATGTGGAAAATGAATGGGTTGCGTATTGCTTGCTTGGAAATTACACGTTAAATAACGAAAAACACATTCATTTTAAGTGCAATCGTGAACAGCAAATTTACAGATAAACAATGCAACCAGGCAAAATTGTTTTTATTTTTTCTTCGCATAGCCATGTTTATTCTCGCTTAAGGCATTCGCTGAATGCTAATGTTTACTGGATTTTGCATCGTTTTAACTTCGACACTGATTTTCTTTTCTTCACTAAGGTATTCGCAATTCTCATAGTCTGTTTTAATATGGACAAGTCCATCGTCCAATACAAGGAAATATGACAATAGGTATGTTACTTTGCAATCCTGATCCTTTCCAGATCAAATGTCTTCTACAAAGGCATATCTCACAAAGGATAGATATACTCGTAATCGTTAACATGAAGAGGAAAAGAGTACATTTTGTACCTCAGAAAACCGTTTACTTGGACGTGAATGGAATATGACTCCTTGCTGTGAAATCTGTATCGCAGTTTTAAACGTATAGTTACGATGTAATCTCATTTTAAGATAACTTTGTTAACGTAGACTTAAAAGTACACATCTTTGTGAGAAAACCTTAAAGAAGCGTTCTGTTCTGTTAAAACAATATTCCCTTTTTATTTGATATTGAGATAAGCAATATAGCAAAGTAACACGCCATTGGAATCGTCTCTCCGAGAGGCCTCCAATGACAAGTCACATTATAATATTGAACTGTTGTGTAAGTAAATATCTCCATGTATATGGTTTTGAATTATAGTGCGTATCATATAACAGTACAGCTTTTGTGCAGTTTCAAAGATATTCATTTCATACTTCAACATAACCTAAGATCTGTGAACAAGTATCTTTCAAAGAGCTTCTTTTTGGGGGCATTGTGGCTTTAACCCATTACCAAACAATAACGACATTTCACCAGTCTGTTGCAGACGTCTCTGGAAATATTGTGGGAAAAGGAGAATATGCTCCTAACTAGCAATTTCTATTTTTCCCACAATGTTTTCTGAACTACCAGAAGATTGTTTTTCAGTTTCCTCACATTTTGAAATGTAGTCTGCATACTCTTTCAATTTCGGACAGTCGAAAATTTGGTGTTTGGTAAAGGATTAAGTCGTTTTACAGAACCCCACACTGCAGAACCATAACTGATTTCGCGAGAGTTTTGGGAGAGATTACCCCGTCACCCTCTGTACATGTCACACCGCGGGAATGCCTCTTTCGCCCCTGAACGGTCGATTTCAATTTCCCCAAATACGGCGCAATCTGTCGAGAAGACGGGGTTTAACACTCTCCTTGTCACAGTCTACGTTATGTGCATCTGTAACAGGCGAGTGTTTATATACAAGCGTTGTGATGAAGAAACACGAAACGCACTTTGTGATTTGAAAACTCTGCCCAGTTGGTAAGGCCATTATTAACGATCAGGTAACAAATATATGGAGTTCGATTGTTTATTAGTTAGGAACAGAAAAAAACATAACCAGTTGATTATTTCATTATTTAGGACGAGAAAAACTTTATCTTATCTGATTGTTCTAACACAAAGTGAAATCAATTATATAGTTTCTAGATGGCAAGAGATTAATGGCATACTATAGTAAGCGAGTTTATGATGTTACATTGTACATGTACCTTCGGGGTGTATTACTTATAATATAATAATAATAATATATATTATAATACAAAGATAAGTGCTGATTTCTTCCCATCTCGATCACTTTGATCAAATACGAAGCTTAGGACTATGTGTAACTGCAAGGTTGGTTCAAGAATATACTCTGTATCTTTTCTTATCTTCTTTACTTGTGATCTCCGCGTCAAACGGTAGAAACCATCATTTTCACTAATTCGCTTATCTCATATGAAACACACCGAGTTACGGAATCAGTAAGATTCCATCGTGGGATGAAACATGATGTTAACGTGTTTGTTGCATGTGAGGGAGTGTCAAGACAAATCAATAAGGGAATAAACTAAATTAGACACAAAATTTTGCTATAAACAAAAAGCCAGACATAACTTCAGGCTTAATCAACGCTTCCCCGAGTCTGAAAACTAAATACAGTCGCTAAGTTGACAGAATGTTGCTCTGTTCACGGAATAACTTGTTATTTTCCATACACTTCACACGTTAATGAAGGACTCTTGCAGTCGTACATAATTCCATTGCCTTCCTCTGATATCAATATCGCAAAACAGTACGAACAATAACGAATTATTCAAGAACATTAATCAGTTGCCTTCTGTTTCGCGATATTGATATCAGGGAAAGGCGATGGAATTGTGAAATCACACATTAATCATCGTTTGAGACACCTAGCGGACCACAAAATATACCACATTAAGACAAGATAAGGGCATCTGACACAGGAAATTCAGACATTTCAATTTCCAATCTCCACACAATTTTAGATATTGAATGATAGAAAATAGTTCCAGTTTAGAACGTGCAGTTTAACCCTTTACCAAACGCCAAATTTTCCACAGTCCCACAAATTGAAAGAGTTTGCAGACGACATTTCAAAATGTGATGAAATTGAAAAATAATCTTCTGATAGGGTAGAAAACATTGTGGGAAAAGGAGAAATTGCTCGTTACGAGCAATTTCTCCTGTTCCCACAATGTTTTCTAAAGTCCTCTGCAACAAAGTGGTCAAATGTCGTTATCGTTTGGGAAAGGGTTAAACGACCTTATCACAGAACCCAAATGTTTCATTCGTTACGTTGTACTAACTATGCAAAAGTGGAAGTTACCGACACGTTCTTATTGGGATAATTTCAATAAAACTGGCGGAAGGCAATGTTGGTGTAACTAATAAATAACCCCAATTTCGAAACAAACAATGTTTTATGTACGTCATTTCAAAAAGATTCTCGTGAAATAAAACTTCGACGAACGTCAAATAAGAACACCTAGACCAATTTAATACTTCTTTTTTTCAAATTTGACACATTTCCTACGCATTTTGACACATCACTAAATTCAAATCAACAGAAGACGACATTGGTTGTCGTAGATATTGTCCCAGATAACACTCAATCACATGAGCAACAATAGCTGACTGGGTGATATCTTACTTTTTTTTTCCTTTTGCAATAAAAATAATGTCATTCTAAATAATTCTAGCTCAATCTATTCAATTCTATTCTATTATTTAGTTTTATATTCGTTCCCTAAGGGACATTTTTGACATTAATAATGTCATTGGTTGTCGGAAATGTCGCCCAAGATCACACGTAATCACGTAGACAACAATGACCGACGTGGGATGATATCTTACTTTCTGGCTTAAGAATACAGTCAAACTTGTGTTAAGCAACCACCCTTTTAAGCAGCCAACCTGTCTTAAACAACCACTACAGAAAGTCCACTTATTAGATTTATAGTGTAAATCAATTTGTGTTAAGCAGCCAATCTGTCTTAAACAGCCAATTTACTCTGTCCCATAGGCTGGCCTCTTAACACAAGTTTGACTGTAGTTCCACTAGAATAAGGTTCGTATTGGGATTGTGCGAACGATCAGAAGCCATCAATATAAACGTAGGTGATGTGAACACGATAAGAGTAATTTATGTTTTTGTTTTCCCGGAATTCTTCTCGATTTCAGAACCAATTATTCGGGATGTAATACATTACTACTTGGAATAATGTTTTGTACCGACCATGTACAGAATAGAATAGACCAAAATTCTATTGACTTATACGTCTAAACCACTTGTCTTGATATCTCATACATATTTCACACAATTGGAAGGAACAAAGATATCAAAGTGTTTGAGTTTTAGTTTTTGAATCCATGTTTTGAAAACGAATCATATGACAATGGAAATATAATTTATATATAGATACATTAATGAAAATATATTTTATACAATGTTGGTTTGAAAAGAATGAATGTGTATTTATACATAAATCACTTATTCTTACACGAGCTTATCAATATTGAGCTTGTTTACACATCCAGGTGTTTGATTGTGTTCCGACAGATTGTCTGCCAACTTGAAGTCAGAATAAAATTCTAAACAGTATAAGTGTGGAAGGTGTTGTCTGGGATAAGCAAGTATGCCTCGCTCAAACTTATCTGAGATTGGGCTTTGTTTCGAAACCATTGTTTCAAAAGTTCCAATTATTGGTAACCAAACATGTCTCGATTAAGCTTATCTAAGTCGTTGCTTTGTTTCGAAACCAAAAATTCAATTGTTTGGCTAATTCTTCAATTGGATGGATTTCGATTCAAATCATACAGACCGAATTATTATCTTATAAGTCCCCAAGGAAAAGTCATTGTTTAAATATCTGATCCATTCTAGATCGGAAATCTAACCAGCAAGAGGAGTCATTTGGTTATATAGGCACAGCATGCACTCTTACCATCGCCCCAAGAAGCAGCGTTTGTTAAACATAACATGTCCCAATTTTCTAGCCATCCAAGTCAAAGTGAATTCCGTCATATAATAGCTCTATCATTAGAAGTAAATTGTTCCCGGGAAAATCCAATTCCCAGTTTTGTCTACGCATCAAAAGCTTCGGGAACGGGAATTTATTCTTTCCATCAGTAAAAACAATTTGCAGTAATAGGCAATTTGACGTGTGTCTCCGTGGGTTTGACGAAACCTTGTAATATCCAGAGAGTATAAAGTTACTTTGTATAGGAAGGCTTTCGTTCTTAAAGGTGCTTGTTCACAGATGTGACGGAATTTGATTTTTAAATCAATTTCTTTAAAACTGCACAACGGCTGTAATGGTATATATCACGCACTGAATAATAGTCATTGGAATAGTCAAAATTAGACCGTTTTAAATTCTTTAAAATGTGTATACAGTGAACTTACATGTAATTTAATCCAAAAGATTAACATCGCTTTTGAGATATAGCGCATATAAACTGTTGTTATACTTAGATATTTGACGCTTCGTGAAGTAATTAAGGTTTCAAAAGATACTTTTAATTGTAAATCAAACATCAACACAAAAACTACAATGTCTCAACAATGTTTTATTTGACTTTAAAAAAACCTTCTATGAACCAGTAACTTTAAATTGTGTAAATAGAAAAGTGTTTGTATTTCATTCGCAATCTCCACAAATGTTCTATTAACTACCCATGGTTTAAACAGCAGGGCATCTTAGTGCCTTTTTAATATGAGAATTCCTAAACCATCTAAAACCTTTAAACCTGCATTATTTCATAACGAGCTTTGAATACTGAATCCTTTTCTATTGTAGAAGGAAACATACATGCAAAATTGGGGATATAATTCAATGAATGACATATATTACATATCTGTTATTTGTTTTATAGATGCACTATTAATTGACTTGTATTGTACATTGTATTAGGAAAAATATGTTGTTTGACTTGAATGAAGAAATATAACCTATCTAAGGATATTCATTAGAATCGTCTCAATGAGACAATTCGAACGAGTACCAACAATATAGGATTTATAATTGGGTATTGTTTGAAAACGCCTCTTATCTGGTCACCTGATGGTCTACTGAATAATAAAACGAATTCTCGTTTGAAAGAAAGACAATGCGGCCAGTCAATTGAATAAATTCGGCTTTTATCATATCACAATCTCCATAAGGGTAGCGTAGTAATGTATTCTTTCGCTATCTTTCGCCCTTCAAACAATCAATCTTAGTGCAACAGTCGGAAATGATTCCCCTCAAAGTAACATAAACCTTTTTTCACGTAACACACTCACTACACTCGACTAACCTTCCTTGCTTTACGTATCATTAACCTTTAATACATTTTTATTCAAAATCGTTTCGATGCGGGAGAGATCATATAACAGTAAATTCTGTGTACAGATAACCTGTCCGATAAGATAATTGAAGTGCTTCAATAAATGAACCATCGTTATTCAAGAGCTAAACCATATAAATGAAGAGGTCTCGCTGGGGCATATGTAATCTCGAACATTCTTCTAAACGAAAATTAGATGAAATTGGGGTCTAACACCATTTTCAACAGTATTTCAGTAATATCGTGACCGTTAGCTCATCTGTCCATGTTCATTGCTTTTTCTTTCTAGTACTGTTAACGATTCTTGCAGTTCAGCTAGCTACCCGTGTTTAATTGGATAGTTTCGAGTACATGAACAGTTCTTGAAAATCGTGATAAGCGATTAAAGGAGGCAATAATCACATATCCCAAAGTAAGTAAATGATATACTCCCAGTCTGGATACTCTTACTGATTACAATCAATTAAAATGCCAATAACCAATGATTTAAATTAGAGCTCTTAATGTTTAAAAAAAACGAGTTACTAGTGATTCGATGGTATAGTATAGGAGATTTGAGAGCTGTCGAGAAGTTGAGATAATCGATATCAAGACGAATATAACAATCACATCAAAACACACCATTATCTATCTCCCAGATCTTGTCTGATAAACAAAGCATAGCTTACACTTAGATAAAACACGCCTATACTCTGCTTGTAACAATCAGTATATGATTATCACGTTGACGTCAATCGGTTCTTTATATATGTTGTAGATGATGAACTTTGTATAAGTCTATTCTGTTCTGTTCTCAATAGCCATCCCCTTACTTCATACTATCTCACTTTGAGGCACCATCAGTAGAATATAGCAGATACCACATCGACAAAAAATGAAAACTATTATTAAATGCTCGTGCTGCCTTCATAGCTTCTACATTATGATACAATATCCTAAATATCTTAACACCATTGCTTTTGTTATGTCGCCGCTTTCGCTGCTTTTGATTTGAACGACATAACAAGTCAATACAGGGGAGTGAGTTAAACCTCATCTCTCTGTAATTCTTTCCACAATGATGATGAAAATAATAACCTAAGTGAAGCAAAATACATGTCTAAATCGATTGTCTTAAAACAGTCCATCGATTATAATAAAAACCCAGTCAATTGCCAATGTCTCTTGTTTCTAAGCCACAGGGCTGTTTCCCGTGCATCAGTTCTTGTCCCCCGCCGCCCTTCCAATCAATACATGATGGACATCCCCCATCCCCCAAAGGTCAGACAGGGAATCTGTGAAATATGACTCCGATCAATCAGACCAACGTACAAGGGGTGACTTGTTTTTTGCACTTCTTATATTTTCGAGAAAACTTTCTTTTCTGATTAATTCTGTCTAAAGAATGCAGCAAAACAATTCCTATAGGAAAAGACTGCGAATGTCTGCAAGACTTGTTCAAGGAGTGTTTTTCGTTTCTGGTTTAGCCATCATTGCAGAAAGACCAATAACAAGGAAAAGAAAGTTCCAATTTCTTTACGAATTATCTTTGCTTAAACACGTGTATACTTCTTAAGTTTGCGAACATTTTCCGGTGAAGATTTCTTCGTTTCTGAGGAATCATTCATAAACAATGCATAACAAACAGTTCAATAATAGAACAACAACCATTTACCACAAGTTTCGTGTTTGCTTACATTTTTTAATGAATGTTTTGTCTCTGATTAATCCATCGTAAACATTGCAGAAACACCACCCCCAAACTAAAAATACAATGGATCTTTTCACGACTGATCTTTACTAACACATTTTCAATGAAGAATTGAATTTTTTATTAATGTGACGCTAATATTGCAGAAAACATATCCTAAAAGAAAAGCGAGACAATCTGAACAAGACTGGTCCCTTCAAGCCCGTTTTCAAGAAAGTTCTTTCGTTTTTGACTAATCAATTGGAAACATTGCATCAAACTACTTCCAAAAAGAAAAGTATAGTAAATAATTATTTTTTATTTCTTTACAAACACCTGGTATAGGGACTTTGTTCTTCTTTTGTTTTTTTTGTTAAATCCATCGTTTATACTGCAGAAAACCATTTCCAAAAGAAAACAAATCAAGTATTTGTAAAATCTATCTTTGCTTAACCTATAACTGAACACCAAACTTATCATTCGAACGGTCACACCTCTTCTTGGAATCTTTTTGTTGAAGAGATACAATGGGTATGACCATCAAAATAGGAAAATATCTCAATGGATAAGGAAGGTGATTGAACCAAAAGAAGTACTTTCCCACCTATCAGAGTGTATACAATCTCGCCTTGGTGTTTGTTCTACAACCACCAATGTGCACTAAAGCTGACTTTAACCAGCCTGAATATTGATATTCTCCCCATCAATCCATTTACGGCGTCTGAGTAGGGGCGTATCGTGTAACAAGTTAATCAAGCGACCAAAAACAAACCCATCTAGCGGGCGTGTGAGACACTGTTGTGAGTGAAATACGCGGGAATACAAACCACAGACTGATGAATCAGATTGGACTTTAGAGTTACTACTGAAAGTATTATTGCATCTTTATGAAATTTCGGGGTGGCAAAATGTGTTTTCCGTATTACACAGCTTGTCCAAAAACCTTTATGGACAAGTGAATTCTTTTTACTAAAATATATATATATTATATATATAACCATTATACCGACAAGTGAATAAATATGTTTGGTAAATCAAAATGAGATTCCACCATCATGAATGATTGCATCTGTACAACACTTATGAATCATTGCATCCGTACAACACTTATGAATCATTGCATCCGTACAACACTTATGAATCATTGCATCCGTACAACACTTATGAATCATTGCATCCGTACAACACTTATGAATCATTGCATCCGTACAACACTCATGAATCATTGCATCCGTACAACACTCATCAATCATTGCATCCGTACAACACTTATGAATCATTGCATCCGTAC
The DNA here is from genome assembly GCA_947846245.1 of Cerastoderma edule. Lineage (NCBI taxonomy): Eukaryota > Metazoa > Mollusca > Bivalvia > Cardiida > Cardiidae > Cerastoderma > Cerastoderma edule. The sequence goes on from OX401412.1 coordinate 34,985,434, forward strand.
AACACTCATGAATCATTGCATCCGTACAACACTCATGAATCATTGCATCCGTACAACACTCATGAATCATTGCATCCGTACAACACTCATGAATCATTGCATCCGTACAACACTCATGAATCATTGCATCCGTACAACACTCATGAATCATTGCATCCGTACAACACTCATGAATCATTGCATCCCTACAACACTCATGAATCATTGCATCCCTACAACACTATGTTGCAAAGTTGGTGTAAGGAGTGATGAACAAGCATCAAATATGCCACTGACAATGATTAATTCTTTGAAGCTGTAATTTAAACGAAACTCACATAACTTGTGAATGGATTGAACAAAATAGATATCTAAAAATCATGTTCTAGCTGAAATTTCTTTCCACAAAACCGTTTCTCGTTCATCACAGCTTTTGCAATCAATAGTATTGCTTTCATTCGTGCACGTTTCAAATATATAGTGTTTACCCGATCTGGTATAGCAAACACACAAGAAGAGAAAAAGGTCCTAAAACATTTGTTTAAAACAAAACAGAATAAAGGCAAATATAAAGAATACAAAAATAAAGAACGTCGTGTAAGTAAGGGTGAAATGTTAGATGACTCATTGAACGGTGCTAGTGGAAACATTCTCAAATTAATCAGTGATGGCATGTTTACATCCAGGAAGCATTCTGATGGATTGGCATGGAATCCAGTTGAGTCAAATGGAAACAAACGGTTAACAACCTGACAAGTTTCTCTTTGATATGAAAGAATTATTTAACAAGTACTTCGTTCGTACTTGTTTTGATGTGCCTTTAGAAGACGATTAAAAATACACTAAGACGTATGTTTTATATAAAAACTTTCAAGCTACGGCGTATTTAATTTTAGCCAAGATCTCATTAAGATGTACGAGAACAACAAAAAATCAAAGACTCGGTCGTTTTCATTTCTAAACTAGATTTTGAAAATGAATTGTTGTGATTTCATTACTAATGGACATATTTCTTGATATGTATGTAAATGATTGATTGACGATGTATATGATTCGTACTTGATGTGGTTGTTTTGGCGTACCTTTAGAAAATGATATAAGAGAAACATTGTGACGAAATGAAATTTATTATACTTAAAGTTTTGGATTTTCAAATTACAAGGATTTTCCCTCTGGGTTAATGAATAGATTGCAAATGAGTAGTATTTTTATCGCAAGCACGCATAACCCCTGCCATTTCATTTCAAATCGTTATCGTACCACCAGAATTCTCGTTGGAATCATTCTTAAACTCACAATATACTATATTTACACATACATAATTTCGTAGTTTTCTTAGTGAATCTAACTAATCTATCGTTTTACAGGAATAAGACAGCCGGTTTAAGCTTGCAGACGAGATGATTCCGGTGGGAAGGACGGCGTGTGTGTTTGTTTGTCTGTGTTATTGGATAACACTGAATCGATGTCTGGATTTACCGGCTGGTAAGTTAAGTAATTATTTCTCTCTAACTAGTTTCCACCGTAGAAATAAGTTAAGAACTAACGGCATCGACTTGAGAAAGAGTGTCTGATCTTTGTGTGGCTAAAATTGTTTGATGTATTGATTTAGTACCATCTCGACAAAAAGACAAAAGTAGATAAAAAGATAAGATGCCTTTGCAAGTTTTCAACGAAAGGATTTTTGTCATATTACTAGGTTTCTTTAACATTCTGCATTAAGTGCGTTTATACGGCTTATGTGAAACAAGAGCTACTATATACATTCTCTATCCTCCCTATAAACGTAACAAGTTCAATCACTGAGAAATAAAGACTCATTTTCGTTTTCGTTGCTAGGATACCGTAATCACGAGAGGTCGCTGTTGAGCTACTATACATGTCTTAAAACTCCTTTTAAAAAATAATAAGTTGAATTACCTAGTAATATATCCTCGTCTTTCGTTGCTAGGATACCACGGCCACGAGAGGTCGTTGTTTAGGAACCTAACGACCGGGTACAACGCCATTTCCCGCCCAGTTCGAAGTGCCAACAACCAGGTTCACATGACGTTTGGGCTGGCATTGAATCAAATACTAGACCTGGTAAGATATAATAATAATTACAGTGAAGATTTTATTGAAATGTTAAGTCGTTACAAAGTAAAACCGCCATTTTTTTCTTGTTATTCTATAAATTATTTGAACATCTGTATATAGTCCTGACATTCAGTAAAATCTTTAAATACGTGTTTAGTACTTAGTAAAAGCTTTGAACCCGACTGTATTTGATATAACCTTTAAATCCTATTTCAGTATTCCGTAAAACCTTTTCCAATCCTACTTCGAAAAATCCTTTTCATCCATTTACATCGTCAATACAACGAATCATTAAAGAAATCACTGTAACAAAAGGAGAAATTGGAAATGACCGGTTATTTCTCCTATCATTTCAAGGGATTTCTCTCATTGATACAAACATAAAGTTAGTTCCAATTTACGACGAATCTGTTAACACCGTGAGCGATTATATGTCCGAAATGCAGCGGACCTTTTATACGGATACTCCTTTTTGTAGAATACCCATAACCAGCCACGTTGAAACTCATTCTTTCGTCGGATTACCTCGGTAGTTCTCGGTAAAACTCGGTCGGGATCTGTAACTTTTCTGTTAAATGCAATTAGTTTCGGGCCAGACCGATGTATACCGAGAACAACCGAAGTAATCCGACGAAAAAATGAGTTTCAAAATGGCGGACTATGGGTATTTTACTTTAACACCACCTTAGACGCCAGTGCCTTATATGTACTCATAACCCATTAACAAGAAGCATATATCTTTGTGTAAGATCAGGTGCCATGGGCCCGTTTTACTAAACAACTTACGGAAAATGTTTGCGTAAGTCATAAATGATAAACATGGACAGTATCTTCAATGAAAGTACAATGTTGCAAAGTGGCACTTCATTGGAAACGATTCCAATGATGTGTCACTTTGCAATATTGCTTCGTCCAATATTGAAATAAGAGAACTTGTTGTTTTAGACGTACGCAAATCTTAAGCGTAAACTGTTTAGTAAAACGGTACCCATGTACGTAACCGAAAATAAAAGTCAAATTCACGCTAAACTAACATTACTGGCATCAAATCTTAGAGAAAACATTGAATACTTTGAAGTGTAAAAAGTAAATCGCCTAAATCATTTAACGCTGCCAGATAAAAGCATATTAAAGAATTACAAAAACATTCAAAGGGAGCGCTGTTTGGGGAAATTTCAATTTCAAAATATTTTGACAGGCAATTTATAAGAATTCGAATTTTATCTCCAAAGCATCAGACACCCGTTGTATGAAGAAATGATGTCGGCCGAGACAAGTAGAAAGGGACAAAATGCATGAAATCATATCCACAAGCGTATTGATGCATCTAGCAGCTAACGAATTATTGGAAAATGACAGCATGAGATCATTTTTATGCTCTTCGCTTGAGTGCATTTCGTTTAGGAAAACAGCAACATTAAAAATATCTGTACCACATTGAAACGATCAAATCTCTGACAAATCATGTTGAGAATTCCTCAAGATATCATTATAAACCAGTATAAATCTACAATAATTTCTCTGGGTCCAATTATAAAGCAAAATGAGTCTTCTGTGAAACTTTACTGTTAATATCTAACAGATTCATTTCTGCAACAATCTTTCCCGTTTATTGCCTTAAGATGAAATCTTTTTTTGAGAAGGTCTTTTTTTTCTAGCAATATGTATGCTAACAGCATAAGTGGTATAGTGGATACAGTACAGAGCTTTATCCACAAAGCCAATCGAACCTTTGGTTAAAATCACAGTTGTGCTAATTTTGAATGTTCATGAGAGGTAGTCTTCGTGCTTAATAACGGAATGCCGAAGGTTCTAAACATCCTGATCGGCCCTTATGGGCAGTTAAGTAAGTCATCCCTCCCATTTATGATGCCCGGATATTTAACTCTTTACCACCTGCAGACGACATTTTTTTTTACTTAATTGTAAACATATGAAAAACCTCATTTACTGTTGTGATATGTGAATAGATTGAAAAAGCATTGCGGCAAAAGAAGGAATTGCTTGTGACAAGCAATTTCTCCTTTTGCCACAATGCTTTTTTGAAAGTCGTCTAGTGCAAGACGCAAAAATGTGGCGCTATGTGGTAATGTATTAAATATAACTACAAACATGTTGATGCAATGTAAAAACACCAATACGTCAATACTAACAACACAAACTGATTCAAAAAGACGGGTTCTGATGAAACTCACTCAAGAGATACCCAGGCACTGTACTTTGTTTCTCCCTCTCTCCTTCCTCTCCCCCTCCCCTTCCCTCCCCCAGACGCAGCGTATATCTCAATTAATTGATAAATCTCGCGAAACCTATCTCAGCCCAAGTGCTACAATGGATGGGATGTCAGATCCGTACACGTAAATTGGTTTTATTTCAGGGGTAATGCTTCATATCGGGACTGGGAGCATCTGTAATATGCTAGCTGGTTCCCACTTCTTCACCATTATTCACCGTTCGTGTGGCATTTTTATGTCTCTAATTTAAAGAATACGTCGGTGATTATTTATTGCTTACTGCGCTACACTTCATAAATGAGAAAATTGAGATGCATCAATTTCGTTTTACGTCGGTCTTTTCAAGCAAATCGTTGCATATGTAATAGCTTTCAAGCAATAAACCCCGTATTGAACGGTTATGACGCAAGAAAAAATTGCTTGTAGCAAGTATTTCTTCGTGTGCCAGTGTGCCATCATATGTTTTGGTGTTGTTTTTCATGCTTATTTTTATATCTTTTGATATAACGTCCAAGTTTGTTTACAAATGTCAATTGTAGTTGATTTCAAGTAGTTTCAACCTATTTACTTTACATCGATAGTGAAGCAAGCCCTTACAACTTCGATAAATCTCTCTCGATTCTGCTTTCTGGATACATAACCAGTACTACGTGCAAATGTGCCTGAATGTATGGTGGCAAAATGATCAACTAACAGGATTCGAACCAACGAGCTCCATGTCTCAAAGCCAACGCTCTACCCCTAAACAACTGCTCGACTGCTTTCAATTCGAACTATCTAGAAAAATCAAATTATAAATATGGCGGAAATGGATAAAAGCTTCATCTCTCTCAATGTTACCACGTATCTATTTTTTGCAATGATCATAAAGTATAACATTAATCGATAGAATACGTTTCGGATAAACAAGCTGCGTTAATTGGGATTCCGCTCTCCCCAAGATAAACAGGATCTGGTTTAATTGGGCTGAACTGGTTCTCCTAGAAGCCGATCCACGGTAACAGAGGTGGCGAGATCTGACTTTGATTTTACATTATACATAAAATATTGAGATTTTATATGAAATGGTTCCATTTTATATTTCCAGGACGGAAAACATCAGATTCTGACGTCATATGTCTGGATTTACGAGGTTAGTTTAATCAAAACTCTTTGTATAAGGCTTCCTGGTAAAAACAAACTATTTGATGACAGTCAGTGTGCTTGGTGTTTATACTGTTAAGTTAATATACCAATAATTCGCCATTTTGAAACTTATTCTTTCGTCGGATTACTTCGGTCGTTCTCGGTTAACACTAAACCGAATAGTTCCGGCCTCGACCGATGTTTACAGAGAACAACCGAAGTAATCCGACGAAAGAATTATCTTCAAAATGGCGGATTATGGGTATTCGGTCACTCTAGTGTGTATACAATCAATTTAGATCTCAATCCATTCCTGAAACACTCAGCGTTTTTGGAAATACTGTGATATAAATAGACCGGATCTCCCTAAAATCGCGCACTGTTTTCATTGATCATGTGAACTAAAAGTGAAATGGATGTCCATTTTTAGATTGAATTAAGATTCAAAAGCGATGCATCGGTTTCGAAATACTGATAATGTTCCAACTGCAATTACGAAGATATAATGGCTCTCTTCAAACCAAATTAGCTATCAATAACGAGGTTTCATTCCGTAACATAAGCCTGTACATAAATCGTTTTGTTGCAAGGCTCTTTTATTCTATTTTTTTCATTTTCTCATCTGTGAACACCTACACACCTTTAAATCTTCGGTTCGGTAGTTTTGCTCACGTTAAGAGGTCATAGGCATAGCAATACATTCCATTTACATAAGTTCTACATGGAAAACGCATCAGTTACTAGTTACGTTATTCCGGGGCTATATACAGTTTCTCACATAAAAATACTTTTCGAGTAGAATAATATCCAACAATGAGTAGCTTACAAGGTGCAACAAACAATAGGTTGAAACGTCGACATTTAGAAATGATGAGGAGTTTGAAGGGGGAAATGATTCACATTCTGATCTTTAGCGACACATTTGTATTTCATTCTGCAAAATGATTACAGAAACGGAAATTTAGGTGAACGATAGGATAATTTCATTTTCAAGTTTCCTTTGAACCATCAAGACTGAAGCATAAGCTTTAGCAACTTATGCTCCAGTATTGATGTTACTCTTGAATATTGAAGAGAACGTGTTAAAAGGAATATATAAGCAGTTTTTTCAAAAAGTTCGATTGGTTACACTGTAAGTTTTTTTTTTATATGGGTTTTACATCACATCAACATTATTTCAGTTATGTAGCGATGCCCGACTCTTAATGATGGAGGAAGACCCCATTCTCAACTGCCCATAGGGGCTGGTCAAGGCGGGTAGAACCATCGGCATTCCGTAAGTCAGTCGGGAGACTGCCTCTCATGAAAATCCATACCCCTCTCATTTGAACCCACGCAGAGAGGGGCCATGTGATTTCAAGTTCTGTACTCTAACCACTAGGCCACGGAGGCCCCCACTGTTAGATATTTCTCGTCATGAGCAACGTCTGCTTTAGTCATTCTATTTTTCTTAACTATTGAACATAACGCGTATTTAAAGGACTATGTAAGCGGTAATTCATTAAGTCAGTTCATATCAACGATGTTTGCGTAGGCCCCTCTTTGCATTGGTTGGGATTAGGGGTAGCTTTGAATTTTCAATAGAGGTTGTGTCCCGGCTGACTAACTGAATGTTGATGGTCTACCCGTCGTGGCCGACCATCGCGGAGACAAATGTAAAACATATGCCCCCGCCCGACCCCACCATCTTTAATGAAACGGGTATCCCCCCAAAAATGTGTTGAAGCTATTTGTATACTCAATGAAACCAACAAAACCATATTGTCTTTTCTTTTAGAAATGGAATGATGAGAACCTAGTATGGAACCCTGCCGACTTCAACGGTATACGGAAGATCATGTTTCCTTCGTCACGTATCTGGGTACCGGATATCTTTATCTATAACGTGTACGTTAGCTTAACCATTTATCTATAATATGTGCGTTAGTCGAACAAATCCCTCATAAAGTCGCATGTTTACGAATCTGCAGCAGACGACTATAGAAACAATACTTATGATAACAAGAGAAATAGCTCATTTCTTATTAAGATCCTTTCATTCGTTATATACCATGGGCTTGTAAAAGGCGAAATCCAAAGATTTATTTATAAAGCTATGCATTTTTTCATAAAATCAGAAGTTACACTATGTGTTTGACTTCCAAATCAAACAATTTCTTCCCCAAGTTTACAGACCTTTTCCAATTTTCAAGATGCTTCCTGGATACACAACCAGTTCTCGCATCGAATGTGAATTAATGCACGGTTGCAATGTGGGGGCCGCTACCGGCGAAATTGGAAGTCTTAACCCTCGTATCTTGAAGCCGACACTGGTCAATGACCACTGCCCCACAGACCATTTCCAGGGTCGAGGGAAGCGTACATATTTGATAATTTAAAACGCAATATTTCAAAATCTATATAAAGACTCTTAACATACGATTTCAGTAAGTACCTAAAAGAAACGATTAAACGAGGAAAAACATTTATAAATAATGGGTTAGAGAAAAGCTGCCTTTTCTATTTCAGAGCGGGCTCGTCCCTCGAGGGATTCGTCAACAACTCGGGAAGTCACGTGTTCGTCACGCATGACGGAAGTGTGGAGTGGTCCATCCCCCTGCACATCCGGAGCGCATGCCCAGTGGACGCCACTTACTTCCCGTACGACAAGCAGACATGCCATATCATCTTCGGCTCATGGATCTACGACCTGACGCAGATCGACATTCACCTTGAGGCGGATCAGCCTGATCTCTCGCATTACGTCATCAACAACGCGTTCGACGTCGCGGGCACCGCGTTACGTAAACACGTGACTGCAACGGGTCGTTGCCCTGGCGACGGAGCTCACCCGATGGTGAAGTTTGAGATCAAACTAAAGCGGAAGACAATTTATTATGATTATATAGTAATTGCTCCGACGATTAATCTGTGCTTTTTGACACTCGCTACGTTCTTATTGCCATGCGAGTGTGGATGGAAGATAGCCATTGGCCTCACGGTGTTTCTGACACTTTATGTCTTACAGTTGTTGATCGCCGAAAACGTTCCGGATACAAACTCAACACCATTGATAAGTGAGTAATACACAAACACTCTTTAGATAAAAATGGCTCTACCCTTACTAGATCTATTTAGCGTCCTATGACGCATTTGTCGCAGAAACCATTGTTACAAAAGGAAATGTTATTCTTTGCGTAACAATGTTTTCTACCAAGTAAGACAAAATAATATATCTTTTGTTTATGCATTTTATGCACTCGTAGTTTCTTACAATAAGGACCAGTCACATATGGTTGAAATCTTGATTTACGGACTGTTTGTATCATATTTAATGTTATGTGTATATCCAATACTTCAAATGACAATTTTATTTGTTATACTAAGCATTTGTTGTCTAATCAGAAACTCGCAGGTGAGTAAATTAGTAAAGCATATGATTACCAATACCATCTTCTTATCAGAGTGGCCGGCGAAATTTTTATACTGCT